>VXAY01006779.1:257448-336177 GCA_013399855.1 Oxyruncus cristatus | reverse complement strand
TTTCTTCCCCTGGAATTCGAATTTGTTTCTGTGGAAAACACATGTGATGAAAACAGAGTTACCTCCATTACTCCTTTTATTTTCTCTTCCAGTAAGCAATGCTAGCAACTGAGAGGAGTAAAGGCAGCAGTTTGGAGAAAAGTATGAACAAAAAGTATTACACTCTCCCTTTTTGAAAACAAGTAAACATCCCCCATAAGACCACAGACAGTAGAAGACTGAGCTTCTCTTATCTCCAGAGCTCTCTCCTGCTCCATAATTTCCCCAACATTCAAACATTCAAACGCTCAACATTTACGATGTTTTGTAATTTCATAGCAGTAATAAAATGTATAGACCTCTGTCTTTTTTTTCATTTCATTGCTAATCTGATTTTCATTAACCTGTTGTCTCTCCATGTACAGATCGCAATCTATAAGGAGGTCGTGAAAAGCCATTAATGAGACAGTTGGGAAGCATTAGTCATTGAAATTTTTAGTATAATGTGAGGGGAAGAATCCATCTTGCTATCCCACACTTCAAGTGCATTTTGTCTTTAAAGTCAACATCTGTCAAGCTCATGGACTACACAAATGCATGCAAACAGGTTATACAAATGCTTATGATTAACAGACGCACATTTTTATCCCTACTTTATTCAAAGGGCTATAACACTTACAAATTATTCCCAACCCAAATTAGAGATTAGCAGTTGATTAGTTGATTAGAGCACTAAACTAATCTATTCAATTTCCTTGTGTTGAAAAAAAAAAAGCCACAATAAAATAACTTTAAAAGTTGTAGCTTATTTAAATAACTCATCTGTAGATCTTTGTATCTCAAACAAGAGATAGATCTCTAACTACATCTCAAACAAGCCTGCTTACAAGCCATTTTTTGATAGTATACATGTACATAAATAGACCATTAGCAAATATTGAAGCTATTAAGTAATTACAGTAGTGCAAAAGGGGGAGGAAGTAGAGGTGTTTTCTCATTCAATGGATTTTACTCTCTAATTTTCTTTACATGTAATAATAGCAATAATCTGAAGAAACAGCCCTTGACTTTTCATTCTTTTTATGACAGTAGTTGCACTATTTAAAAAAAGTTGATTTCCTTGATCATATTATAAAGTATGATTCAAAGTTGCCAATAAAGTTTTTGAGTTAGAACATTTTGAATGAATGTAGTTTAACACCAACAGACACTACTCCAACTACCCTTCACAGAGACCACTGGGATTAAATAATCTCTGACTACAATGTTTTGCATCCTCAGTGCTCTTTAGACTTTGCCCATCAGATCACACTCTAAAAACCCAACACATACATTTTCACATCTATTGAACATCTGGTTAAGTACTTTTCACTGAGGAAATGCATTGTTACTAAACAGAATTTATGATACTTGTGCCCCAAGAAAGCAGGAGACTACTACTCATTGTCACGTGGCCAAAACACTTCCCTAAACAAAAGCTCTATAAAACAGCTGGTGGTGTAATCTTGTTAGTTATTAATTTGTTAATGTATGATAAAGTCCTGTAGCAAGCAAACAAACAAAATAATTCAACAGCAGCTAAAACTATGTTAATTATATCTACCAGCAACATGGTCACCTTCAAATCTTTCCTCACACACTAGTGAGTTTACAAATCACAGAATAGTTGAGGTTGGAAGGGAACTCTGGAGATAATAGGTTTCACCTCCCCCGCTCAGGCAGAGGGACCCAAAGCCAGTTGCCCAGGATCACACCCAGGTGCCTTATGAGGTCCAGAAAGAAATTAGAGAATTTCTATTTTCAGAGATAGAAGAAAAACCCCTGAAAGGTAAGTGTTACCAAGGATATGAAGAAATCACAGAATAACGTGACCTATTTGTGGCATACTTTATGTTCTCACAAAAAGATTTAATAATTAAAGTGTTATAGAAGCAGATAAGGAGGGGAAAATCTGACTCTAATAAGATTAAACCTCTTCAAATTTAAGACTGAGAGAAAACCATCACATGCAATTCTAGGATTGTTCTTATCTGCTAAATTAACAGTAGAAAATTCAAACCATAAAAATATTTCTAGATCAATCTAATAACCTGAAAGAACACACACACCAATGTTACTACTAACTGTAGCCAAAGCAGACTGTCATGTAAATTTATATAAGATGTTTACATAAAACAACGGATCTTTTTACTGCTTGCATATGACAAGAATATTTCCTTCAGTTCCTAGCGTATAGATACAAGCTGAGTGAATAATCTACCTGAGATCTGTGCGGTAACACGGAGATTTTAATTAATAGTTTGGAGTTTTAATTCACAACGTTTTTGTAGGTAAGTCACTCTCAGAAGACTGGTCATTTAGTGCTCTTCATGAAGTTTGTTTTGTTATTTCAGCATCAATGGGGTGCTCCCCTCCTTGCTGCCAACACCTTTAGTCCCACAAAACCAGTTCTCAGACCAACTCTGTAATATTCAAAGTAAGATTTGAATCAAAGTCATATCAAAATTACATACAGATAAAATAAGCTATACCCGTGCATGTTTAATTCAAATGTTGGAATTTTAAATTGCTGATTAAAGACATTAGTGAAAGTCAATACAGCATTATTTTAATGACTCCAAGATAATCCCAGAGCAATCAATTTAGATCAGAACGAGTTTATTGTAAAGTGCCAAAGGTGGGGGAAAAAATGCTTCCTTAGCACTACAAAGTAACGATTTCTCAAATGAATAATGCCTGTTCAGAATTTAACTAGATAATTACTTCATTTGCATTTGCTAAGGTGATAAGAGAAAAAGACAGCTCAGTGGGAAATGATGTAAGTGTCAAGGGTGACATGCAAAAGACAGTGTTGCTCAAACTTCTGGCTTACCAACAGAGTCCGTTTTAAAAGGAACACATCTATTAACCTAAGCATCCTAGGAGGACGTAATATGTAATAGAAAAATACATTACATCACATGAACCTCTGACATGCAGCTCAGAGTGACTGGAGGTTGGAGCAATCAGATGTATTTCTGTTCTTGTTTGTATATAATGAATTTGAGGAATGACTAGTAGGCAGAACACAAAACTGCTGAGGTCTATTTCCATAACTGCTATTGCAGTCTTGCAGAACAGAAATTGTGCAAGTCGTGGTCACACCCTGAGAAGTAATATTAATCTGAAGCAGGAAAAATAATTTTGGCCTTTTGTGCTTTATCAAAGGTGAAGAATAGCTGTTTTTTCAGCTCTAGGCTATCACATTTATTTTTGCTGGGATGATTAACTACCTGTCTGTCTTCAAGTGAAACAACTAGACTTTTGACATACTTAAAATTATGTATGTTCTGTGATCACTTTCACCCCTAACACTTTTTGGTTGATGAGGCATAGCCACAAGGACGTACAGTATACTTTTGCTGGTGGCATATACTTTGTGCTGGTATTTTGTGGACCTGGGCTCCATTCTTGCATAGTATGCCAGGGAGATAAGATTTCTCCAAGGATGGGAGTATTCGTGAATGTGAACCCCATTATTTTTGTGGTACAGGTCTTCCATGGTTGCAATATTTACAAATAGAGTCCTATATGTGTTTAAATATGCAAACACAAAATACAGATGACATCTCTGTAGTTTTTAATTCATTGTCCAACTGTTATGCATTGTTCTGGCACATTTCAAGTTCTAAAACTGGGGCAGATTTTTACACCTTAGAATATCTGTAAATATCTTAACTTTACAAATATTTCTCCTTTGTAGCCGAAATAATTTAATATTCACGTTGGGTTCAGCAGCTTTAGTAGTAGCTGAGGTCCTTTCTCCTTTCTGATACAGAGGCCAAACCTAACACAAGGGAAAGATTTTGGAACTGGTGGAGGGAAAAATCCAAAGAAACTCTTGAGACTCCAAGTGAACAACTAATTGCTCCAGAAGTTCATTCCACTTCTCCCTCTCATCCCACCCCCAGCCTTCCCCCTATATCTGCCATTTTGATCAGTTAAGCAATATAATAATGCTGAAGAGAATTCTTCTACTTTTATGCTTTTCTTGTTCTTCTCTTCCCCAAGCTCGTACGATATTTTAGAAAAAGTGCACAATTTCTACTCTTTACATATTTCATTTCTTTTAGTCTAAGATCCCACTTCTTCATTACCATTAGTCAAATCATAAACATAGTTTATCATTGTCATTATCATTGTCTCAGAACAAGATCCCAATTCAGAAATGTTATAAAAAAAAAAAAAAAAGTACTCCTTCAGGCAAGGTATTTCTGTTTTGGTTTTTTCCCTTTTTCAGAGAAAGGATAAGATAAGTAAAGAATTATATATATAGTTAAGTAAAATATTAATGTTATTTCTTAGAAGAAATTTCTCAACAGCAATAGTGTATACTTCTAAATCCTTCCACGTCATGATGAAAATTCATTTTCTTCCACATCTGTATCTCAGAAGGTACAGGAGCTTTTGAGTTTCATTCACTGTGTAAGAAATTCTGAATAATTATCCAGTTAGATGCTAAAGAGATACTCATGGAGTATATTAGTTAAAGTGACTTTTTTGTCATCTTTTTTATGTCCAAGATAAATCTGTAAGCAGGGTAAGCAAGAATATTATTCTGTACATGATGAAAAAAGATCTCTGACTGTTTTATACATGATGCGTCTGCTAGTATTTAATGAGCCAATATCAGAAGGACATGAATGAATAACAACTTGGAAGGCTGGTAAGGTCATTTCTGCCTCATTTCTGAGTTGTTTTCACATTATTACAGCAGCATTAAAACTAAATATCCTATGGAGACAGTCAGAGAAACACAAGTACCTTTTTTCTCTTTTTGGAAGGGAGTAGGTAATTATACTTGGCTTTTCTCTACCAAAGTGGAAAAAAAGATTCAGGAATCTATTCTTAAGGGCAGAAAATTAAAAAAAAAAAGAAAAATAATAAAAAAAAAGAAAACATCTAAGACTAATTACAATCAATGATGAATTTCAAACTGGTGAAAAAGAAATCAACTGCAAAAAATAATAATGGGAAAGATAAAAAGATGACTAGCTCAGTTGAAAACCAACCTGGTGGAGAGAGACACTAATGTTGGTCTGTCCTGATCAGAGAAGAGAACCCAAAGGCATGACATGTCATGTCAGAAAGTGACATCATCTGCACCTAAAAAGAATATTTTTCAATGTTCTTTTCTGCAATACTCTGTTCTGCAATAATGGTTCAAATGTCATGTAACCGTATAATCAGATGTATGAATTTGCAATGTTTTTTTAAAATGTGATGAGATTTTACAGGATAGATGAGGTATAGAAGCAACCTGGAAAATAGTACACATCTACCCATTTCCTCAAAAGGAATTGTCTGGTCATGATGACTTCCTATTACTTATTTATTTTTTTAAAACTACTGGATGTCATCTGAGATATAGATAAATACTGTGCTGATAATTGCTGTGTATTATTTGTGACCTTCTCAGGTGTTGACGTGTTGACAACTGGACAATCAAAATCTGCATTTGTTTGTGTTTTCTGAAGTCCTTTGCTGGGGAAGTACAATGTTGAAGTTTTCTTCTTCCTCGGTCTAGGTTTCACTTGAGCTCATTTATATAAGTTTATATAAGTTGTAGACCTTACTCTTTATTTATCATTATGCAGTTTCACCTTAGACCCCCATGAGGTGTGTGTTGCATGTATTGGATACTTGTTTTGTTCTCTTTGTTCTTTCTCTCTGTGAGCTGTTTTTCCCAGTTCACAGGTCTACACAACTTAATAGCCAGCGTTTGACTGCTGACAAGTCATTTGTAATGCTGGACCAGCATCATACAATGTCTATACTTTTAAGGTCTCTGCTGTCATCCTGTGTTTTTACTCCTTCACAGTGTGTTTTATTCTGTGGTCATAGATACTTCATTCTGCACATAATAGCTACTTGCTCTATGTTTTTATCTATAAAAATTAGTAACTAGTCATTATACTATGATGGCTAAAATTGCATATATCACAGAAAAAATCCTATTGGGAAGAACCTCTAGTGGTCAACTCATGCAACCCCTCTTTTCAAAGTTGAGGAGAGATGGTTTCTGTTTCTTGATGTGGCAATTTAAATTATAATATAAGCATCACATATTGTAAAGTTATTTTTTTGTGATCAGGTGTGTATTGAGTCTGGTTGAGAGTGAGTTCATTTTCCCATAGCAGCCTTCACAGTGCTGTGCTTTGCATTGGTAGCTCTAAAGATGTTAATAATACACCAGTGTCTTGGTTACTGCTGAGCAGTGCTGGCATAGCATCAGTGCTTCTTTCCAACATTCCACCCCCCCATCAGTAGGCTGGTGGCAGGGGGTGCGGGGAGCAAAATCTTGGGAGGGTACACAACCAGGAAAGCTGACATCAGCTTAGATATAAAAGCTAAGAAAAGGAAGAATATGGTGGGGGACCAGGGGTGGGGCATTCGCTATTTACAGCGTTTCCCTTTTGGAGCAAGAGCTACACATGCTGAAGCTCTGCTTCCCAGAAAGTGTCTGCACATGGTTTGCTGATGGGAAGTAAGGAGGAATTTTTTTGTTTTGTTTCGTTTTCTCTTTGCTTGTGCACACATAACCTTTTGTTTTTACTTTAGTGAACTGCCTTATCTCAACTTATCAGTTGTTTTTCATCTTATTTTCTCTCCCTTGTCCATCTGAGAAAGAGGGAGCGATAGGGCTTCTTTGTGGGCACCTGGCGCCCAGACAAGGTCAACCCACCACAAAATGGTGGTACAGTAGACTGTGTTAGGGATGATGCTTGGTGTTTATCTTTAGAGCAAGGCTCAGTGTGTATAGGCTGCCTCTCCTGGCTACATTTATTCTCTGCACATAAACCAGTGTCTATAAACAGGGCAGCAGCTGCTGCTTCATCTGCTTGCCTTGGAGCTGGGAGGAGAGCTTCCAACAGCAGACAACTTAGACCTTTCCCAAAAGAATGCATTGAGCTTTGCATCACACAATGAAGAAAATCAGAGAATCACAGAATCATTAAGATTGGAAAGGACCTCCAAGATCATTGAGTTCAAACTTTGACTGAATACCACCTTGACAACTAAACCAGAGCACAAAGTGTCACGTCCAGTCATTTTTGAACACCTCCAGGGATAGTGACTCTGCTACCCCTGTGAACAGTCCATTCCAATGCTTAACCACACTTTCAGTGAAGGTATTCTTCCTGATGTCCAACCTGAACCTCCCTTGGCAGGGTTTTAGTCCATTTCCTCTTGTCATGTTGCTACATGGCTACAACCTCCTTTCAGGAAATTATAGAGAGTGATAAGGACTGCCATGAGCCTTCTCTTCTCCAGGTTAAACAACCATCAGCTCCTCGTACAGCTTGCCTTGTAGACCAGACCCTTCATCCGCCTCATTGCCCCCTTCTGGACTCACTCTAGCATCTCAATGTCTTTCTTGTAGTGAAGGGCCCAAAACCAAACACAGGATATGCCTCACCAGTGCCAAGTAGAGGGACAATCACTTCCCCAGTCCTTCTGGTCACACTGTTTCTGATATAATTGGCCTTCTTGATCATGTGGACACACCACTGGCTCATGCTCAGCCGGTTGTCAACCAGCATTCCCAGCCCCTTTTCCTCGAGGCAGCTTTCCAGTCACTCTGCCTGCATGGAATTGTGAACCAAGTGCAGAATGCAGCACTTCACTTAGTTGAACCTCACCCATCAGCTCATCAATCTAGCCTGTCTGGACCTCTCTGCAGAGCCCTCCTACCCCCCCGCAGATCAACACTCCCCCGCAGCGTTGTCGTCTGCAAACTTACTGAGGGTGCACTTGATCCCTTTTTCCAGATCACTGATAAAGATATTAAACAGTCCTGGCCACAGTACTGAGCCCTGGGAGACATCCCCTGCCAGCTGGAAGCAGCAACATTCACCACGACTCTGGCCTCCACCATCCAGACAGGATTTTACCCAGAAAAAAGTGCACATGTCCAAGCCATGGGCTGCCAGCTTCTCCAGGAGAATACATGAGAGACAGTATCAAAAGTTTTACTGAAGTCCAACTAAAAATAGTATTTTTTAATGAAAATACTGATAAGAAAAAGCAAAGGAAAAATGATACCCTCATCTGAGACTCAAACTGATAAAAGCTAGGTTTCATTATGTTGATCATTTGTATGATTCGTGGTACAACAAAGTCATGGTTGAGACACTTTACTCATATAGTGAAAATACGATTACATAGAGGGGGACAAAACTAACTTCTTTTCTGAGAAGCAGAGAGTAGACAACTGGAGAGCTAATTCTACCACCTCTGCCCTTTTCAGAATAAGTCTGAATAAATATATCTTTCAGCATGCTCTAAATGTCAATGGAGCTTGATATCTGGACAAACCAGAAAGTAGTCTGAAAGCAAAAAGTTTTCGATGGACTCATGGGGAAACCAGTTAGTAGCTTTTTTCACTTCTTTATGAAAAGCACAAGAACTATTGTCATTTCTGGCTCTGTGACATCAGAGACTGCTTGTTTCAGCATATATCATCACTTGTGTATGCATAAGAGTGAAAATTAAAAGTAGTGTAAGACTGCACAGCTGTTTGTGAGGATGCCTTTGTGGACTTTTTGTGAGTGGACTGTACAAAGAATAGGTAAAAGATAAGTTAATAAAAGGGTAGACCTCATAGACTTTGACCATTTACTAATTTTCCCTGCAATTTGGGGCATATTATTTTGATCTATACTTTACTTCAGCCTTGTAAATGCAGTAGGAAATTAAGGCAGATATATTCTTAGCACTGCTGTCTTTTGCACAAGTGTTGTGAAGCTGCAATTCCTTATTGGTCGTGTGATGCTCAGGTAATTATAGTCATACATTTGACAGAAAGAATAAATCCCAACTGAACTGTCAGACTGCAAAACTGAGCTTACACACAGAGCAGGTAGAAAAAAAAATATTTTAATGTGGGTTTTGCTGGGTGTTGTGGGGGGTTTTCTTGGAGACGGGAAACATTTGGTGTGAAATGATCAGCTCTTGTTCAAAATCCACAGCGTCTGAATGTACCTCACTAAGTTTTCCTGCAGGAGTTTTCTTCAAAATAAATGTAGGGAAGGACCTGTCTATTTCAGACCATAAAATTGGTTTGATTGGAAAGTATGTGTCATAAATGAGAGTGAAGATGATATAGGCAAAATTGGCCACAGCTGACCGATAAATAATTACCTGAGAGAAAGAGTACAATATGACTGACCCTCATCATGCATTTTAATTATGGGCTTTAATTGCCTTTTGAATCCTATAAAAACCAGTGGCCTACAACTCTTTAGATGTTTTATTTCCTAGCTGTACAACTGTTCCAGCATTTGTCTAGTTCCTGTGAAACGGTAGAGGACACACTGTCTTTTAGAAGAGGACAAAAATATTCAGATAGCTGTATTAACATATCATCTTGAATTTTCTCCTATTAAGAAACTCAGCTTGACAACAAAGTTCCTTAGATTTATCTCCTAAGAGAAACAACACAATGAAGATGAGCTGAAAAAAAATAAACAAAAATTTAAAAAATAATAAAAAAAGAATAATAATGCATATGCAGCCCTCCTTCTAGAATTTATTGTCTGTGATGGAAAAACCAAACCAAACAAAACAAAACACAAACAGCAAAATCACTGTCCTTAACAGCTGTAAAGAAAAGAAATTGAAGAACTTTCTTCTTTGATAGATCAATTAGTACCAGAAGTGTGATGGCCCCTAAAATTATTTCTGGTTATTTAAAAGATCTTTGATTTTGGAAAGCTCTAGGGAGTTAATTTTGTCATGTTAAAGATCCAAGTTAAACTGTGACAATTCAAAGAACCTCCAGGTCCCACAGATTTACTATGGAACTAATTTCTTATTCATTATATGGATGAAATACAGTAAGAATTTCTGTTTTGTAAAAAAAAATGCATATGTGTGCTGATATTTGTGTTTATATAAATGCATCTGTACAGCTTAGAATAACTCTTCCAAAAGCTGATTTAAAATGTTTAGAGGGTTTGTCACAAAATAATTCAACAATTTAAAATTCAATTTATTAATTCTTCCATAAAATGTTTCCACTCATATCAGAAGCTTTGTTGATGCCCTTTAGTAGCTTGGTCTTAACACATATCTTCAGTTCTGACCCTCAGTGTTCTTTCTTTCCTCTGAAGTTACCAACTGTTCTTCTTATCTGCATGTGTCAAGTATTCATCCTGCCTTACTGGAGTAGATGTTATTCATAAATACAGTTGTTAACTGCGTTGATGAGGTTAAACTATCTTCAAGAGGTCATTGAAATTGGAGGAAAGGAATAAATGAAATAGCTGAAAGACAGGCTGAGACAGTTGGGGTTGTTTGGCCCAAATAAGACAAAGCTCCGAGGACACCTTAGAGCAGCCTTCTGTACCTGAAGGAGGGCCACAGGAAAGATAGAGACATACTTTTTTATAAGAGCATCCAGTGATAGGGCAAGAGGGAATGGCTCCAAACCAAAAGAGAATGGGTTTAGCTCAGGCATCAGGAAGAAACTGTTTATTGTGAGGGTGGTGGCATGTAGCTGCAGATCACTTCAGACAGCTCCATGGCCGGAAGATCTTTTGATGTAGATTCTCTGTTTGTATCAGCTGAGCCCAAGCTACAGATGAAGTATTTCAGATTTCTAGACGTCTCCTTGAAAGGCTGATCTTTTTGCTTATCTTTTCTCCATTTTATCCGTGGGTCAGCAATAACTAAACTGAGAAAGTACCCATCGCTTGTTCACATCATCAGTTTGCCAAACCCTAAAAGCGTAACGGTGTCCTTTCCTTCTCTCCGTGCTTGCATTCACAATGTGAAACTCCTCCTAAGCTTTTGTATTGAGTAATGACGTAGCTAATAAATTTGGATCTTTAATGCATATAAGTATTTCCCCTTGCATAGCACAATAACAATCAATTCTTTTAGAAAATTACAAAATTTTTATAGAATGATAGAATTTTTACTTTTATATGTCATGTGTGTGTGTCCTGTTGCTACTATAAAAATATCCCAGCCACAATTAGTGTGTTCTAATACCGGCTCTATCTAAAAACTAGATATCTCTGGAAGAAAAATGGATTTTTAATGGAAAATATTATTTTTAATACATTAAATTTTTTAAAAAATAGCAAAACAGTAATCTTTTGGGGATTATTTCTGTCATTATTCTATGTAAATTGAGGGTTTTGTCCAATATTAATCTCCCATACTTTATCAAGACAACAAGACAAGATAAATACAAAATTATTCTCACAAAGTAAAATGGAAAGCACAACCTGAAATACAAATAAGTAGGAACAGAAGAGGAAAACTAGGTACCTACCCAGAATTCCTATGAAGTATCACAAAATAATTTCCCAAAAGGATTTTTTTACTATTATTTTTAGCCAAAATGTAAAATAAGTAATTTTCAATTTAGGAACAATCATCTTTCACTTCCAAGCTTTTACTGGAAGAAAAATTAAGAAGTAATTTTACTCTGAATGAAACATGAAAAGCAGTCAAGGAAGGGTACCAAGTACACACTCTTAATCCTCTGACTCTCAGTCTCTTGAACCTTACGTTAGTACCTGAACACCTGGTACAATAATGTCATTTGAGATTCCCTTTTGCGTAGTAGAGAAGTCACATATAATTTTCCCTCATATTATAAGGCAAGGTCCTAATTGTTGACCTTCGTTCCTTCAGTTTCTGGTAAATAAATGTTCATATCCTGTAGACATAAATATAGATTTTTCATATGAATTACCTAGGTCTCATATAAACATTAAGTAACATTTCTTATGACAAAAGGGTGTTTTACGTGTGCTATTAGTCAAAACTATATCTATGGACAGATTAACAGTTGCAAACATTTTTTACTGGGATCTACAACAGTGCCAGCTGATCCAGCGGGTGAGCTGTATTTACAGTAATAATCCAGTAACAGAATGGTAAAAAGTTTTTTGTATTTTTAATAGCTTAAATTTCAGTGCTTGTCCTGTAGAGAAAACCTATCACTCAAATATTTCCTGACCTCCACTGTATGCAAGGTGAAAACAAATCTATAACCATAGCCAACCCCCTTATGTTTATTCATAACTAAACTACTTTCAGACTGCTCATTAAATTCAACCATTACATATTAGGTTGTACCCCCTGGCTCCTAGGTTGCAGAGTACATTTTACCTTCCACCTCCTTGTTTTAATTAATCTTAGGAAAAAGATCATAATTTTTTTTAATGCGCCTAAAATTCAGTAACTGAGAGCACTTCTAAGGCTTGTCAGCACTGAGAAACTTGAACAGTTTTGTCAGTTACTGACTGATAGTATGTCACAAGAAAACCAGTTCCCCCTGTGAACCACAACCTTCTGTCCCAAAAGCGTCTGAGACATTCTGTAAGCAAAGCAGTCTTAAACCCAGTCATGGAGGTATTCACACAAAGTCATATTGAATGTGCTTACAGAGAACACAGGAATAGCCTCAAAGACCAGCTTGCGTTTATATTTGCTGCCTGTCCATTTATCTACTCTGCTATTTGTGAATGCTTTTTTGTGCAACCTGTACCTTGGACCATGTACAAGTAGCTGCTAATTAAAGGGGAATTTGTCTCTGCTGTCAGATCTAGGCCACCCTATTTGGCCTTGCAAAGAGGGGCAACTGGGACACATCCATATCCTTCCCACCAGGACCAGATGGGATTTGTAGACGGCCTGGGTCAAACTTTATCCTGGCAGCCTGAAGAGGAGACACAGAGCCAAAAGACATGCCAGACAGATCGCGAGCGCAGTCCCAGGTTTACTTTGTCAGAGAACACAAGAGTGATTCTCAGTGGTGCCTCACCTATGAGGATCAAGACCACAGCTGGTAACACACAAGATATGAAATGAATACAGAAACAATACACTGGAGCTGTACAGCTAAGAAGGTTTTCTGATTAGGGACTTTAACACTGAATCATTACTTGAAGGAAGAAATGTGCATGTTAGTCATATTACTTGGCTTAGCTAGAGAAGGCATGAAATAATTCCCTGTACTGAAACACACAGTGGCAGAGTAAGCAGAAAGTTTGAAAAATGTGGTATGAACGTAAATCAAGAGAGTTTCTGACTTCTGCAGTAAGATGACTCGTTCTCTCTAAGCAAAAGTCTTGTTCACTCCCATCCACCCCTCAAAAGGAAAAAAAACCAAACATGTTAGAGTAAGACTGAACTTACCAGCTGGGACAAAACTCATCTCCCAAGAATGCACATAGAAAACTAGCACAATTCTGAAAGTGAATGCTTATGGGAAATGCCATTACTGAAAAAAATACTTTATCATCTTGCAGTGTGTAACTGAATAGTTCTGGGCTTGATAGGTAGCTGTGAATTAACTTTGTATGCTACAACACAAGATGATGATTCAAATCTTGTTCTCTATCTTATGCACTAAATCAGAAGAGTATAATGGTCTCTGCAAATAAATAGAATAGATTTAATTGAGATTAAAGCAGAAGCGAAAAAGCAGTTGTCTTTACTAATGGCAAATGGGAGGGTTTCCATCATGTCGGGGTTTTACATGAGTGAATACAATTTAAATAGAGACGAAACCTTGGCAATACAAATGGTAAGAGGAGTATAATTTTGAATAAAAAAAAATGCAACCCCAAAATTCTTGTATTATTGAACTTTCTCCTTGTGAATGCCTGTACTCAAAATAGGTTGAACCCTGCACTTTTACTAATACACATTTTCTGAATAGTAATTATTTAAGTAACTTCTACTGCCTAAGAATTGAAGACAGTATTAGGTACCATAGGTTGGCTAATCTGATTCCAGACCTAGAAGATACATTAATAACAGGACAGAAAGAACATGAACATTAGAACAATAGTAACTTATGAAAAGATATTTTTTCTAATCAGTTGGAGACATGACTCACAAGAGTTTTGATGGAGCATAGTCTTCTCATTCTGTATGACAGAGTTGTGCTTTCCACACTTACAGCTCAATTTTTCAGTTTCATCCTTTTTTGAGTGGGTAGTATATGGAAGAAAATAGAACTGAGTAAGCAAGGGTGCTTTTTCTTCTTCTTGTTTATTTTTAAAATGATTGTCAAAATTTTTAGAACAGTGTAAAATGGTTTCCAAAATTGTGCATCCTCAGAATGGTTCCTACTCAAAAGTGAGTTATCACTACTCATACGGGTTTATCCAGTAAAATGCTGATATGGTGAATCATCATTTCTACTCTTTTATTTATTACTTTAATATTTAAATGTTCTAAAAAAATTAAATTTATGTCTATAAGGAATAAATAATGATTTGGAAGGATTTGGTTGGTTGGTTTTTTGGTGGTTTTTGTTTTTTGGTTTTTTTTTTTTAGATTTGCTCACGGAATTAAGATATCCAAAGATGTTCTCAGGGTTTACATAAGAAAATCAGGAATCATAGTAGATGGTAATGAGATACAATAAATCGCAACCTAGCATTTTTGTTATATGTTTTTTTCACACATATGTTCACACAGGTGTTTTTATCTTAAAAATAAAGGTCTTCATTAACTAAACTAAAACCCACCCAGTGATATGTCATTGTGTTTGTTTTTCCCCATCATTTATGATAACTAGGAAAATATAAATAGCAAAAATAAAAAATAGCAAAAAATAAAAAGCAAATTTTATTCGAGTTGTGGAATTTATTCATGACAGAAATGAATTTAGAAAACTGATTTTATTTTATTTATTGGGAACCTTCATGTCATCAGAAAGAAATTATGTATGGTTAATTAATGTAGTTGAAAATGTTTTAGAATAGAAAAATATAAATATTTTTACTCTTAGAATATTTTATCTGTCTTCTACATATGGAATATTGCGTTCTTAATAGTGTATTCTCTGACTCATTAGGTAGTTCAATGTTTGTAAATAATTTACAGTTTCTCTGTTCTAGGGAGTGGCACAGATATACCAAACAAAAACTAAATGTTTCATCTTGTTTATTTTATAGTTTTGTCTCTCTGATTTTTTCCCCACTGCATTTCTTGTTAAGCTCTTCCCACAAATACCAAAACACAAAAGGGTTTTTTTTATTAGGTTAAAATTGTTTAGTCATTTTTTATTCTGGATAAAGGTGTTTCTTCTTAGTATGCACCAGGTAGAAATTATTTTATTTTTTATGCATATCTGTATACTGTCCTTCTGCTAGCTATTTCTCTGGCTTCATTATCCCACTGAAAGATCAAAAGCAAAATTTTATATTTAAGCAATGTGTTGCAGAAACGTGCTTATCTCACCCCAAGATCATGTCTACCTACTAAAACAGACAGAGATTAGATCCAAAATGTATTATTTTAGCCTGTTCACATGCCACCTTTCAGAAAAGAAAAAAGAACTGTTTTCCTTTTTACATTCTGAAAACGCACTGTTCATGGACAATGAACTGACATTTTAGAAGAACAATCTGTCGTAAACCCAAAATACTAGTCCTGAGTGCTTATGTACAGTGTAGAGTTCATACAAGCATATTAAAGACTGCATATTTCCATATACATGGTTTACATTTTGCTATATTAAACTTCCTCTGCAGTTCTATCACTGTGGCTATGTTACTGGCCTTCACCTTTACTGCTCTGGAGTATCTGCCAGTATCAACAAGCTTCATCATCTGACTATTTCTTTGATACTGAGCAAAGAACCTGCAGGGCATACTCCTGTCATCTTCAGTTAAAAAAAAAAAAAAATCTTTATTTCAGGGCTTTGTTTCTTATCTTTTAATAAGTTATTTATCCATGTGGAGACTTGCTCCCTTATCTCATGGAAGCTTAGTTTCTTTAAGAGTCTTTGCTGAGGGATTGTGTTGATTGCCTTTGGAAATCAAAGGATGTCATATCAACCTTTGTGCACAGAATCATTGCTTTCTTCAAAGAACTTCCATAGATTTCTGAGTTCTGTCTCTAAAGACACTAGTTCTACTCTTTACACTAATTTTTCCCAGTTTTTCCATAAGAAACAAAAGTGAACATCACTGGTCTGTGTTATGCAGGTGGAACCTGTCAGGATCTGCCCTGGAATGCTTTCTAAAATTGGTGACATCCTTGCTGCCTTTAAGAGGTTGTACACCTCAATCAGTAACTTGTCTATCACCAATTTGAGTTCCTTCAAGTGTGATAGGAGAACATTTGCTAGTCCTCATTTACTAATATTTAAAAAAAAAACAAGTAGTCAAGGGTCAATCACTTGTACATATTTCTTAGGCCATATCCCAGACAGACTGATGCAACTAGCAAAGGCTTAAAGGATGATGATATGCTATTCAGCATGGTTTCTGGAAACATTTGAAAAATCAGACAAATATTGGTTTTTATGGGTTTTGTAAGGTTGATATAGAAACGTAACTGCTTGGTATACTAGACTTCCATGGGGCATTTTACTTAATCCTGCATAACAGGCTGAATGAAATTAGCATCATACAGTATCAGTGGAAACCTTATTAATCATTTTAAAAGTAGTTTAATGTTAGATCTCAGCGGTAATTTTAATGAGAAACAAGGATAATGTTAATAGAGTTCCACAGGAATCTATTCCTGGCCTCATGTTATTTTTATCTACAGTTTAAGTAAAATTCTTTAAAATAATACTAAATTTTTAATACTGCTAAAAGCAAGCTCAAATATCTAGGAAGAAAATCCATCTAGGTAAAGGTGGAAGACAGCATACCATGGCATCAATGAAAAGACTTTCAAAATTAGCTGGTGGTATTCATTCATGGCTAGGCTTCGCGAACGAAGATTGGAGAAGGACTCTACCCACACTTGCTACAAGTGCTTTGATGGCTAAAAAGGCCAATGTGAGATAGACAAGTCCGGTTGCAAAAGGCACAGCAGAAAGTCTCCTTTGGTGGTACTGGCAAGACTCGGTTCTTTCTGCATTGTCTTTTCTCCTCAGAAATGATTCTGCGGGTGATCTCAAAAGAGGCAGCAGCATTATAGATGGTGTGTCTCCATGTCTTCCAATTGGAGGCCAGAGTAGACCAATGATGGTGGTCGATATGACCAAGGCTGAGATGTTGTTTCAGGGAGTCCTTGTATCTCTTCTTCGGGGCTCCTCTCTTGCGGTAGCCAGTGGCGAGTTGGCCATAGAGCACAATCCTGGGGAGGCGGTCGTCCTCCATCCTGGAGACGTGCCCTGCCCAACACAGCTGTGTTCTCAGCAGCATGGCCTCAATACTTGTGACTGCTGCCTCTTCAAGGACAGACACGTTAGTCACATAATCAGTCCAGTGGATGTTTAGGATTGTATGGAGGCAACGCTGATGGAAGTGTTCTAAGAGTCTCAAGTGGTGGCGGTAGATGACCCATGATTTGGACCCATACAAAAGAGTAGACAAAACAATATCTCTGTAAACACTAATCTTTGTGCTTTTCTTCAGGTGTTTATTATACCAAACTCTTTTACAGAGTTTTCCGAAAGCTCTGTATGCCTTTGCTAACCTGTTGTCTATCTCTTTGTCAATTTTACCGTCCGAGGAGATGATGCTTCCCAAAGCTGATGGTATTACACTTCAAATTAATGGATGAATGAAATGCATAGAGAGCCATGCAGGGTCACATATGAAAGAGGAGCTATTTCCTGTGGAAATGTCTGTGACAAACACAGCAATTTACTGATTAAATTGTTTCAGGTTTGACATCAGTCATAAGACAGGGGCCTGGAATTTAGAAAAAAATGGCAAAAGAGTAACACAACATAAAAATTTTATTCTAGTGAAAAAGAAAAATTGGCAAATTCTATTTGAATTGTTTACCCATGAGAAGGTTAAGAGGTGTTTTTATCTAAGCCTTGAAGTACCAACCCAGGAACTTATTTCTGAAAACAGATAACTTTAAAAAATGTAATGAGGCACAATAGCTGGAGGCTGAACATAGTCAGACTAGGGAAAAATATTACATATACTTTTAACAGTACAAATAACTAATAACGTTTCATGATTTGAAGGTACTGGATCAAAACCAAATGTCTTTTTATAACTCAGAAATTATGAAGTTCAGAAAATTTGTTCTGTCTTATGAGGAGGTTCATATGGTCCATTTTACTTTAAAATTTATACATTTCCAGATATTTTGTGTACACAAAAAATAAATTACAGCATATGGAAACAGGAGTCTTTACAGTCATCAATTATACCATTTTAAAAATCCTTTTCAAATTTTGCCATTTTTTTTCCTGCTTTCATACCAGAAAAAATATTTAAATGAAATCAGTATTTTTTTCACTAGAGTATAGCTAAGGAAATAAGTAAATATATATTCTGAATAAATAAAACTGTGTGTTAAAGTTCAGATAAAATGCTTATCATTAGCAAAACCTAGTCCTATTTTCATTGTTTGTCTTCTCTACATTATTTCTGTTTATATTACACTATTGCCAAAGGATCCAAATGGGAGCAGAGTCTCATTGTTCTAGGTCCCAGAAGAGCTTACATTTGGACATATAACCCGCAGAGAATATTAAGCACAAAGCTGTGGCTGCTTTTTTGTCTACATTCTTAGCAGTGGTTAATGGTTCTTATGAGCCCTGCTTCACAAAGAAAAAGGTTACAAACATTAAAATCTTTAAGTAAGCTGCAGCTGATGCAGAAAGTTATTGACAGGATTTTAATGGAAAAAAATATGCAGCATTGTAGTGCTAATTACCTTATCCTTTTATCTCAAGTTAAAGAATAATTTTTTGCTTTACCATGAATTCAATGCATATTATAAGCCAACAAGGTGTACAGAAGAAACTCAATTACAGGGATAGAAACAACCAATAAATATTTGTATGCTATTCATGCTAAGGAGATGTAATAGCAGCTGTTGAGGATAAGCATCAAGCAAATCCACATGAAGGTAATACAGACCACTAAATAGCAGTTTCCCACTTTGTGATATTCTCAAATTGGCGTGATACCTTTTACTGAAAATCTTGCATCTTCTCATTTTCCATAGTCTAAGAAAAGTGGCCTTTGTCATCTGTTACCAGGTGATTCTGTTGGCAGATAAATTCGACACATCACAACAATCTGTGTTTTAACATTCTGAAGCAAACACTTGTAGGAAAAAAAATGTCAACAAGAAGTGTGAACTCTAAAAATTAGAATGGGGTAGTTCACTGCAACCCTATGGCTAAAGAACAGGAAACATTAGGGAAAGCACAACTAGTAACTTCATTAGTGGGCCTCAATTATTTTTCATTTGTTGAAGTGTTTCTTTTAGAAAGTTAAGGCTTTCCATAGATTTTTTTCTTTTTTTACACACATGTGAGCACTCACACATGTGCACATATTGAAGCTAATTATTCAAATGCATTCAATGATAACTGGGGAGGAAGGGAAGTGACTTCAGCACTAAAGAAGAGCAATAAAGGATGAGAAGATATTAAAAAAAAAAAAAAAGTTAAAGATAAATAAGAGTTTTCTGTGAAAGACCACAAAAACGGAAATCTGAAGAATCTTGGGTATAAATATAATATATAAGCATGCTGGTCACCAGCACAGAAATGGCAGATGTTTTGTGCTTGTGATCTGATAATTATTAAACTATTATATCCTTTGGAGATGCAATAAAAACCAACAGGTAGTGGAAAACAAGC
Organism: Oxyruncus cristatus; assembly: GCA_013399855.1. Lineage (NCBI taxonomy): Eukaryota > Metazoa > Chordata > Aves > Passeriformes > Cotingidae > Oxyruncus > Oxyruncus cristatus. The sequence continues at coordinate 316,607 of VXAY01006779.1, read as the reverse complement.
TCTTGAATTAAAAGAGATCCTTGAGAAAAACATAAATGAAGAACCTTATATCTCACTCTTATATCAGTCTGTGCTACCGTTTCCATTTTCACGAGCTCCAAATATTGTGCTGTTTTTTCTAGTTTTATTACTTGGGTCGTTGATAAGAAAACAGCTGTAAGGTTTATACTCAAAATTATAACTGTGGGTTTATATCTTTTTCTCTTTAAACTGATAGGTTTTTTCTGTCAGTTGTGCTACAGAACCTTTTTCTAAGAACAGTACAAATATAATTTTGGGTTTTCACCAGGTGTCATGACCTTTAACTGCTCAAGGCGTTGGAATTGCTGCAGTGTAGTTTGGTGCTGGGCAAATGTAAAGCTCCCTACGTTTGGTGACACACAGCATCCTTCACACTTTACATTCTAGCATAAGACATTAGTCAGTCAACAGATATTTAATTCAACATTTAATTCAATACCGATGATCAGTATTCTATTTGCAATGCTATATACATTGGGGAGATTTTATATTACAACATGCTTAAGCATATATTTAGATTCTACTAAAACTATGCTTTAATATCAGCAGAAAACATAATGGTTAAATGTGACCTACTGTATTCTAAATTCAACAGAAGTGGAATTAAAACACAGGACAACTTGAGTATTAAATGTCTGCAGGATACAGGACTATTTGCATTAGCTTTGGAGACATCCTACAGATCTGATTGAAATTAAACACCAGGGTTTCACATAACACATTGTAGGCAAATTTTGACCTCTATGCTCTATTTGTAAAACATTATAATATCTCTCTATATTTCAATCTTAAAACAGTAAAACTAATTTAGACCTTGGTGCTCAAATATTGAGCCAACTGAAGCCAGAAAAATATTTGAATATGAATTTACAATGTAAAAAAAAGTCTTTACCCTTGTAGGCAATTTTTAGAAAAAATATCTTTGTTAAATTGTTTGGTCAGGTCCAAGAAAGATTTCAATTTTAAAGGACAGCTATGTTTCATGAAACTTTCAAGATTTGGAGTCCTGTTTCTGTATTTCTCTATCTAAAATCTATCCTTACTAAAATTCAACTCAGGCATGTGTTAGCACATAGAGTTCACAAAACTAAATAGGTATAAAAATGTATATTGTAATTGTTCTCTCACCCTGCAGGGTTAGGATTAGATAGTCAAAACTCCTTTGCAATATAAGGTATAGCAAGTGTAAGCAATAAAGACAATAGAAAAGTAATTTAAACAAAGTCTGTAGTACTCTAAAAAACTACACAGTGAACACATTAACAACAGCCTCAAGTGAGAGAAACATTGAGTGCTGAGAGACTGGCATTATACATTATGTTTGAAAATTACTAAGGGAAAGTTTAGAAGTTAACAAATGAATCCATTTTAAGGGAAATTAGAGTCTATCCATTTCCCTTCAAATGTGGTAATTTAATGGTTTTATAGGGTTCTTGCATATATGAGATAGAGAAAGAGGAGGAAAACATAATCCTTTCAAGAGAGTAGGACTTGAAAGATGACACACAGGTTTATACACTGGCTGCAGTTTACTCTCCAAGCAAATTTATATAACTGTAAACAAAGAGTTCCACTTATCTAATTAGGAAGAAACAAATGTATGTAATGAAATGTTAATTAGTAAATGTAATATTATGTTGTTTTGATCAAAAATATAACATCTAAATCAGTCTTTTGGTAGGAGGTCCACCTCTTTCATTTCTCAATAATAGCATCAGTTTTATGTGGAAGAAGGCTATCTTTAGTGGATGTATCTTACCATTTCTGAATATTTGTTTGTATTTCTTAGAGAAATAAGTAGAAAATAAAATCAGTACAAAGTTACAGATTTGATGAAAATGAATGTTATTATGTAAATTACTAGAAAATAATAAACTAGGAATTTAATTTACTTTTCACACAGTCAAAATGGGCCTAATTCATGAGAAGCCTGACAAGATATTATTGGCTTTTATACCAAACCAGCAATTCTTTTCCTCTTTGAATGACATCACAGAAGTAGCCAAATGTATTCTTCAACTGAAATGGTAGGAGTCTATGTTTCTTCCTCTTTCAAGGAAGAAAAAAGCCCCCCAGTAGCTAAAATAAAGTGTCTTGAGTCAATCCGTTCCTTACCTAAAACTTATACCAAACCCCCTGAAACCTGATGAGCTGTATACATGAATAGAGATTTAGCTATATCTTGAGATTGTTCTAGCTGTCTTTAAAAAATCCTGTGTTGTATTCTCTAAAATATTGTTTGCATATAAAAGGGTTAGGTTGGGTTTGGGTTTGTTTTTTTCCCGTTTACCACACAGAACAGAAGAGATCTGGATGTCTGGAAAAGCTTTCAAATGATACCAAGCACGCTTAGCTTCTGTACTGGGTTTGACTGGAATAGAGTTAATTTTCTTCATAGCAGTCCCAAGTTTTGAGTTTGCAACCAGAACACTGTTGATAACATACTGATGTTTTAGCTACTTCTGAGCAATGCTTATACATCATTGTAGTGGGTTTCTGTGGATGGGTTTTGGTAGGGGGGGAAGGGGGAGCGGGCTACAGGGGTGGCTTGTGTTAGAAGCTGCTAGAAGCTTTTCGGTCTGGTAAAGCCAATGCTAGCCAGCTCCATGATGGGCTACCTGCCACTGGTCAAGGCTGAGTCAATTAGCAATGACATTAATGCCTCTGTGATAACATATTTGGAAACAGAAGGTTGTTGTGCAGATGAAAATTCCAGCCAGGGAAGAGCCGAGTGAGAACACGTGAACAAAATGTAGACACCAAGGTCAGTGCAGAAGGAAGGGCAGGAGGTGCTCCAGACACCAGAGCTGAGGCCCTGCAGCCCGTGGTGCAGACCATGGTGGAGCAGCTGTGCCCCTGCAGCCCATGGAGGACCATCGGGGTGCAGAGACCCACCTGCGGCCCACGGAGGAGCCCTTGCTGGAGCAGCTGGAAGCATGAAGGAGGCTGTGACCCCGTGGTAGGCCCAAGATGGAGCAAGGTCCTGCCAGAGACCTGCAGCCTGTGGAGAAAGGAGCCCACGCTGGAGCAGGTTTATCCTGGGTAGGACTTGTGGCCCCTGTGGGGGACCCACGCAGGTACAGCTCATTTGTGAAGGACTGCACCACATGGAGGAGTGACCCACGGGACAGCAGTTTGGGAGAACTGTTTTCCGAGGGATGGACTCACACCAGAGAGGTCCGTGAAGGACTGTCTCCTGTGGGAGTGACCACTTGAGAGCAGAGGGAGGACTCCTCTCTCTGAGCAGTGGTAGAAACAACAACTGACTGTAACTCCCATTCCCTATCTCCCTGAACCACTGAGGGGGAGGAGGTAGAGTTTGGAAGGAAAGAGTTGTGGGGGGAAGGTGTTTTTAAGATTTTTTTACTTCTCACTCTTTTGCTCTGATCCTGTTAGTAATAAATTCAGTTAATATCCCCATTTTGAGTCTGTTTTGAGCCTGTGATATGATTAGTAAGTGACCTCTCCCAGCTCTTATTTCAACTCATAAATCCTTCTTTGTTTTTTTTTGTCTCCTCTGTCCAGCTGCAGAGGAGAGTGGGAGAGTGGCTGAAGTGAGTACCTGGTGTCCAGCCAGGGCAAACCCACTGCAATCATCAAGGCTTTCTCTATTTCATACTCTTCCCCTACAGTGAGTAGGTTGGGGAAGACAAGAGGCTGAGAGGGAACACAGCTGGGACAGTTGATGCAAACTAACCAAAGGATTAGTCCGTCCTCTGTAATAAAACCAGAGGGCAGTTTATTAGGGGTTGCCAACAGGTACTGGTTGGCTATCCATTAGTTGCTTGTGAGTGATTGCTTTTACATCACTTGATTTCTTTTCTTTTGATTTGGTTTGTCTTTTTCGCTTTTACTTATTAACATCTTGACTCTCCAGTTTTCTCACTTTTGCACTTCCAATTCTCTCCCCATCCTGCTGCAGGGGGAGTGAGTGAGCAGCTGTGTGGTGCTTCGCTCACTACAGGAGCTAACCCACGGTGGCCCCTAATGCTATTTTGGTGTTAAGTATGCAGACAATAAACCATACATACATCATTACTTTAATTGGTCGGAGAGGATTTTTGTTGTTGTTGCTATAAATAAGTCTATCACAGGAGAAGTACTATTTTAAATCTCCCCAAGTAAGACGGAGAGGAAATCTCAAAAGCATAATGGATTCATAAAGCCTTTTTTGGTACTCCCTTTGTGGGGAAGGTGCAGATGCACAGTCTACTACAAGATGAAGTTGATCTCGGTCGAACTCTTTGAACACCTCTAGAATACTGCCACTGCTATTAAAAAAAAAAAAAAAAGTTGCATATCTGATCTGCTGAAATTAGATACAACTGTCAGTAAATCATCAGAAAATGGTTCACAATTACAGACATCAGAGCAGGTACTTTATTTCAGTTGCAGCATGAGTGATTTAAATATGTACCTGATAACACTAGGAAATAGGTGGGTTTTATAATGACTTATAACAGTAGCTGTTAGACAGACTAGGACCGGATAAAGCATTTTTCTCTGTGCTCTAGCAAATGGCTTGTAACCATTTGCTATAATTGTCTTATGGGCATCCTGAAAGAAAGACCTGATATTGACTCTGAAATAATTTCACTGAACACATACATCATCACCAGCTTAACCATGTCCTGACTAGTGACCCTGTACATGAACTACCAGTTGGACAAGACAGATTCCTGTTGTGGGGATGCCTGATAGCTCTAGAAAGAAAATCTGCCTAGCATATCAAGTTAGCAAATGATTGCTTGCAAGCAAGTGATTAAATAGCAGATTATTTTCCTTTCACAAAAGGAAGAATAATAAGTCAAAGGTGTTTCAGAGGCTGAGAACAGGGCATGTGCTTGATGCAAGATGAAGTCACAGGAGCATGATTTAAAGGCAGAATGGGCTGGAATAAATACTACCTGTTTAGAAAAAGTAGTTTGCTGCTGAGGATTTGAAGGAAATCTCAGATGCCAAAAGGACCAGCATTTCTGCTGTTTGTGCTCTATCTACCTGCTTCAAAATGTATCCAGTGTGCTTCTTAGTCTTAAAATGCAGATATTCACTATTCATGCTCTCAAATGCAGACTTTGTAGTGATATGTGGTGATGCCTAATCTTGAATTGTAACTTTTTGAAAATAAGACAAAAAGTTATTACATTTGAGGAAAGATTTTTCCGTTTGGTTTTATAATGAGAAGGGAGAGAAGGAGTTTGAAGAAGTTTATTAAGGTAATATGTAGAGCTTGACAAAAATGTTGATCAAATAAGATTATTATGTAATAGAAATTACTTTCTATTCTAATTTTCTTAGTGAATATGTTCAGATAGGAAAGCTTGATGATACAGTGAATTCCCACCTACATTTTTATGAAATGTCATCAAAAATCAGAAAACATAACTAGTCAGTAAATAAATAGCAAAGGTCAAACCAGCACAACGCAGAACAAATCAATTACTTGGCTTTTTAAAAGACAATATGTCAACAATGTCAGTGATGTGCATGTGAGATACTCAAGAGGATGAATGTGACACCTTTTCATAGGATTTTTCCAGTCCCACTATACAAACCTTTCAGTCATATAGTTGCCTACTACTTATGACCTAGATTCCTACTACATGAAATCTATGAGGTCAAACATATTTTTCCCATCTCAAAGTTCTTTTGAGAAACTATTTAGTGCCCTGTAAATCATAGTCACAACAAAACTGCTCATGTACAACAGCTATTGTTTTTGACTAACTTCAAAGAGAAAATCATTCTTTAATAAGGAATTAAAAAAAAAAAAAAAAGGTATTTATCTTCCAATGAAAATTTTTGCAAAAAAGACAGTGTGAGAATCACTTCTTCGCAAAGCTTGTCTGGGTTCAAAAGTATTAAGGAGTATAAGAAGTATTGTAATATATTATATATTGTGAATTATTTATCAGTTTCTAGAAGTATATCTGTAATGACTATGGACTGGAAATATTTGAATACTATATGTAGCATACATAAAATGTACATTTACATACACACAATCTCTCTTTTCTTCTCCCATGAAGAATCTGACTTGTATTCCTTTATGATGAACTACAATGAATTTCAGTGTTCGACAATGGTAACTGTATTGAAATGATCACATGCTATTGGCAGGAGAAATGTCCAAAGTATTTTTCTTTCTCTATGTAGTCACTAACACCATACACTGCAGACAAGAAGGTACACAATGCCTTTGTGGGCATATTTGTTTCCAAATAAAGACATAATTTGTAATTCAGCTAAAGGATTTACAGGAATTCGAGTATAATCAAATATGACAGAACAAATGCAAAAGTGAATATGTTGGCAAGAATCCATGTTATTGGATGACTACAAGATTGACTTTCTTTTCTAAGTACCTCCTTACTTATTCCTGTATTGCTAGTATTATTACAGTTATGTGGAATCAAGCTTTTTTAAATTTTCATTCAAAACTATTGGGAATGGTCTACATGAAAGTCCATCTTGCTTTTATTAATTATTTTCACATGCTGCATTGTGAGTACAGGAATAATCCCCAAGGCTTTGGTGAGTCTTACTGAAAAATCATGTTGAGCTGCGCTTAGTTTTCTTTTTCTTTCCTTTCTACACACAGCTTTATGTGATGATGCTGTTACTAACATTATCTCAAAAGACACTTGATAATTCAACAGACGTGCTCAAGATATAAGATCTTCCTTTCCTGACACGCTCATGCCTTATTTTATTCCATGTTGTTTTCTAGCAATGGTTTTTGGCACATTACACCCATACAAATATTTCTTCTCCTTCTTCAACTACCTGTTGAAAGAAGTCTACTCTGTCTCCTTAACTGTGCCAAATCTTTAGTATCTCTTAGGAAGCCATGTATACACTTGAAATATTTGGAAAACCGTTATGGCAAAACTCTCATTTTCTCTCAAGGATGTCAAACCACTAGTGAAAATCCAAACTGTGTTGACAAAACCTCAGACTTTCTACACACTGATGTTTCATGTTTTCCAGAGAAAACATTCTAGAGTGTTCATTTTCCCACAGAATAAGCAAAAAAGAAAAAAGCGAAAACGAAGTCACCAAAAAACCAAATTCTAACAAAAAAAAACCCAAAAAAACAACAAAACAAACAAACCGACAAAGAAAGAAAAGCCCGAAACCAAAACCACACAACATTTTGTTACTTCTGAAATGTTAGGTTTTCTTGCACTGAAATGTAGTCTGACGTGTAAAGATACAGAGAAGCATAAGGAGTGTTTCAAGTATCAAGCAACAGTGTTGGGGCTGCCACGTTGACAGAAAAGTCTATTAGGTAGAAATACGTGTTCGGAAACGTACACAGGTTCTGATGGATAAAAGGGACAAAAAAATTCACCATGTACACAGTCCAGCAGTGAGACTGTGCAGCCTCCATGCTTTAAGGTTTCTAAGACCAAACTTGATAAAACCCTGAGCAATCTGGGCTGAATTCAGTGTTTACCCAGTATTGAGCAGGAGACAAGGTGACAGCCTCATAAAATCCCTTCTCAGCCCGAACAAATCTATGATTATCTGAAACAGAAAACTTAAACCAAAGACAGACACACAAAACGGTATATACAGGCTTGCATTTCTTTCACTTAAGAATGGAGATTGTGATTTAAATGTTCAGTCTGTGTTACGTGATGTTGTCTTCTAACATCAGTATGTCAATAGAGAATTACAGAAAAAAACCTGACTGCTTTTCTTCTTATAAAATATTTTTTCATGAAATGTTCACATCATATAAACTTAAATCTCTTAACTACATACATTTTCCTAACTACACATATTTACAATTACTACATATATTATTGTACATAATAAATATGTTATCTAGTTGCATATATATGAACTGTGTGATAGTTATAGTTAACGTAAATCTAATAGTCTTAAAAATGCACTATAATAAGTAGATGTTTGATAACATTTCATTTTCTAAACCCAGATTATATACCCTTGCATACAGAGTAACCTACTTAAAAAAAAAAACCAAAAAAAACCCCACTATACCTCTTAATGTTAACTCTGATCTTACAGCAATGCAGCTTCCCAGTATTCTGTCCAAGTCTTGCCTGCCTCAACACCACGAACACACACACATGCAAACTTAGGCATGATGCTTATTTTTTTCCTGTACAGTGCTGAAAGAAACATTATAGTCACTCACATTCTGAAAAGTATAACGTGACTTATGCAAGAGGAGTTTGAGATCATGCAGCTAAGATAGAGCATGAATAATAAAGCAGATCCTGCTTGAATAACTGCAAGAGACCTTATTAGTTTGACTTGAGATTAATGTTTTTGAGATAGTTAATTGTGTCAGAAGCAGGATCCAACACAAGACTTGATCTTTTATACATCATTACAAAGAACTTCAGAGGGGATAGGGGCCTCTTTAGGTGAGAGCACCTACTGAGCATGTATGAGTTCTACCTATAATTGTGTTTCAGGTGAAATATATACAGTTCTATTATTACGTATTCAGAAAGCTGGCAGCCATTCTCAATATAGGAGTTTAATTCCAGTCTGAAGGACCCCAGACACAGGCAAACTATGTGCTTCAGAAGTAGTTGGTATTCCTTAGGTTGTTTTCCCATTTCCTTTTTTCAATTTTACCCATTTTGCAGTATAAAACCTACTTATATCCCTATGCTTTCTCTCACTACAAGCCCTCACAGAAGGCTCCTGTAGATTCAACTGAGCATGATTCTGCAGATAAATGGGTGTTAAAGCTTTATCTCTTTAAAATGGTGATTCAAACTGACAGAGTTTGAAAGCTTCCATATGACGACCACCAAAATCGAAATTTATGTGGCTGACTACAAAATGAGCCAACAGTGTAGTGCAGTCATGAGAATGATGATACTGTCTTACATTTTAACTGACATTACATATACAGTCCTACCAGGGAGTAAGGAATCACCAGGATGTTTAAAGTACTCTGTACATGTCTGGTCATTTAATAAAAAAACCCAAAATACTAAAAAGGTGGCAGGAATGAATAGTTAAAAGGTTGAAGAGAAGAATAGGTCATCTTAAAAAAGGAAAAATTTTGTACCACTACATATTGATATCTGGATAAATGATGTAAAACAGCAATGCCAACAAATTTTTCAGATCTATAGTAAATAATGCTAAGAACAAATCAGGCTTGAAAAGAGCTTGAACAGAATATGCCTTACTTGGTAACACAGCCTCAATTGGTCTTATGTGTGTAGATACATCTAAAATTGTGTTTGAAAACTGAGACTGAAAATTACACTCACCAGCTCGGTTAGCTTGTATTTTGGAAAGCCAGAAGTCTGAGAAGGCCTTTGAGAAAATGATGTATATGTTTGACTCAATGAACTGCTGGTGCAGCATAATGCTGAAGGAGCAAAGAATGCTATGAAAACACAGAGAGTATAGAAGAGCGCATAGAAGAGGAAATACTTGATGAGAATGTGGACTAATGTTTTCACAAAGGTCACAAGAGGACAAGCATATGGGACACATTTTATGTCTCCAGAGAGTGTTTTGACTGCATGAGTGTGATAGAGCTCCTTTCCTGCCCTTATGGCTTCCTCAACAAAGGGTGTCTCAGAAAATTCCTATTTTGACCAACTGTACCAAACCAGCAGAACCCACTGTGTTTGGCACATATTCATCCTTGTACCACAAGTATCTCTGAAAGCAGCTGATTTAAGTGATGCAGAAACTGCCTATTAGATACTAGCTCTCAATTTACAAAGGGTACACAGCACATTACATATTTTATATGCAGCGCTCCACAGGAATCCAGCTGCATATTTTTTTACCTTTATCTTATATAACTCAGCTATGGATAAGTTTCCTTCTGTCAGAAATGAGATTGGTGGCTGCAGACCTTCAGCCTCTTGTTTACGTCATGCTTTATTTACAGTGTCCTGATAACACATATTTTCCAACCAATCTTATTAACACTTAACTCCTCTTTGATTTTAGAGTGAGTTTTGGAAATAATTAGCCACATGTAAATTATGCTAAGCTGTATATAACTATTTTCCATGTTATGGGCATAGAGAGTCTTAAATCCAGGCAGTAGGATTAATATAAAATAGATACATTTAGAGACTGTTGTATTTATAGAAAAGTTCCTATACTTGACTCTCTTCACCCCAATATCCTGATATTAAAGAACATCTTTTAGAATGGTACTTTTTCTTTTTTTTTTTTTTTTTGTGTCCACAACTTAAAAAAGCTACAAACAAAAAACTTCTTAAAAAACACTACCTGAACAACCTGAGGTTTGAAAAAGGTGGTTTACAGAGTTTCTAATATATCCAGGGAAAGGGTAAGAGGTGACTTGATTACAGCCTACAATTACTTACAATGAGAAGATTTCTGATTGCAAATAGCCCTTTAATTTAACAAATGAAGCATAACGAGATCCAATATTTGAAGGTGGAAGCTAGATGATTGATATTAGACTATGTGCGTATTTTTATCAGTGAATCTAATCAACTATTTGGACTATTTACCCAGGGAAGTACTTGGTTCTTCATCACTGAGAACTTTAAATGAAAATTGTATGTTCCTGAAAGAGGTGTAATAGCTCAAGCGGAAATTATAGACTTTATGCAGGAAACACTTGAAGGAATTCTGTCTTGTATTATGCTGTAGTTCTGACTAGTTGATTATTATGGCTTCTTCCAGCCCCACAAGTTGAGTGAAATTTAGTTCCATTAAAATCAGGGTGAATTTTGTCACTGGTTGGAATCAGGATGTCACAATCTGAGTTTACACTAGACCATTTTACAGCCTTAATAACATAGTAAAGATACCTTCAAGTACGCAGAAATCTAATCATATTTAATTGTCTTCAACACTTCCAGGGTGATGCAAAAAAGCCTTAAGTGTAATACAAATCAGACATAGCTAACAACTATAAATTAATATTCTTAGAAACTAGGGTTGAAAGACTGTGTTTAAACTAGTCTTTTACCATGAAATTTGAAGAAGCACATACTTGAACTTGCCAGTTTCAAAGTGTTGCTGATTACAAGTCAAGGTTGATACAGATGTAAATCAACAGAAGAAAAGCAACTGCTGCCTCTTACTCGTGCTGCCTGCTTTGGACAATATAGAGGAACCTTAACATAGCATAAAATTGTTCTTTCCTCATCTGTAATAAAACAGTAACTAAGCCACTGTCAGAAGGCTATGATACAAAGTGTATGTGGTAGAGTGACATTAATAATTAGATGTATTAAGAAATTTCAGTATAAGTTAAAGATTTAGATTTAGGATTTTCATTACTGCAAACAAGAAACTATACAGTTATTAAAAAAAAATAATCAGGGATACAGACAAGCCAATCTGAGTTATACTGCTTCTCTTTTCTCTTCATATGAAAATAAAAGCATATGCAGTGGAGTGAAGAAGAAAACCACAGATAACTTAAAAAAAAAACCAAAAAACAAACCAACAAAAAACAAAGAACTCACCACTCAGAGAGACCACAGTGCTGAAAAGCTTTAGGTATTATGTCTGGTTTGTGTATCTAGATTTGCAGTAAGACAGGATTAAATTGTTTAAAGTTCTGCTTTACTAAGTTTACTAAGCTATAAATGTTACTGTTCCTGTGGAGCTGAAGCATCATGTTTATCTACACAATATCTTGCAGGACGGGGTAAACCTATTATCTTCCATTCTGCAAAGAACCACAAAACTAGATACCCCAAAGATTTCAGCTGGTGACCTCAGACTTTGTCAAGGGACACCCAGAAGCATCTGTGGGGATGTCAGTAGTGTTATGCATCCAACAACTGAGCAAGCAGTTCGGCCACAGAGACTGAGAAACCAAACACTGTAATTGTTCAGCATCAGTACCGGCTGAATACGACTGTCCCTAGAAAACAGCACGAATGTTTCATCTCAGCTGCAGGCATCCTACAGCCAGCAGTGTTGACACATGGACTGCAGGATAAAGAACATGTGATTTAGCCCCCTCCCCCCCCCCGCCTTTCTTTTGCAGTCTGGTAGACAGTCCAGACACAGACAGAGTGGTAGTAAGTCTACCTCTTGTTAAAGGGACGAGGAGCACTGTGGGTATTGCAGGAATTCATTCATCAGATGGATTAATGACCAGATTAATCAGACAGAGAAAAACCAGCCTCCTTATCCACCTCAAAGGCATTGAAAGCTCAGCTATAGAACAGATGCATAATGCAGAAGGATCAGGCATATTTTGTGAGCAAAAACAAGGTATGGGTGCCAGTATCTGAAAGAGTTCAGGGACAGCATCCTGTGTGGAATGAGGCTCTCAGAGTCTGAGAAAGGCACAATGAGTAAGAGCACATCAGTATGGCATTTCCAACTACCTATGTACCACCCCATACACAGCATGTCACCATCCTGCAACCTCTTCTGTAGTTGCATCCACTTAATCAACAGAGGGAATTATGCTTTATGGTCAGATGCCTTTTACCTGTCTTTTTGGTGCAAAGTCCTTAAATGTCTGTCAGAGCAGGAACCTAAATACAGGCTTCCTAAATCTAAGGGAGGCACTCCAGCATTTCAATTTATGAGATTTAAATCTTAACAGGCAAAAATAACAACTTTCATCATGTCCTTTAGGAGCATGCTACCAGTCTTCTGTGAGATTTCTTGAATTGAATTATCTAATAGTGGAAGTACATTGGTCAAGAAGATAGCAGACTAGTCTTTTGTCTCTTTGTGAAGATAAGTCTAATTTTAAAATACAAATAACTTAAAGACATTTATATGCATAATCTGCATATCATTCTAAATGTTACATTATTAAAAAAGCCTCAGGTAAGAGAGATTACAAAGTCCTACTGAACTATTGCAATGTATATGACTTGTATTTATTATTAAGTGGATATTAATGGACTAAAGAGATGGTAAACACATTTTACATAAAAATCATTTAGGCAAATGGAAAGACGACACGCTAATTCCTAACTTGAAAAATTCTTCCTTTCACATCTTAGCTGCTTCGCTTCCTTTTATATTGATTTTTCATTTCCAGACAATGGGATTATATTTTGAAGCATTCACACAGTAGAGCATAAGGACAAGGCTATAACAAAGCAATTAGACCCATATAAATGAGTCTCTACAGACCTGAGGAAAACGTTACTCTTTGCCCAGAAAGTTATCAAATTTCTTCTCTTATCCATCTATCACAGCAGGTGGTGTGGAAGGGTTTTAAAAAAGCAGATAAAGTTTTAGTCCACCAGAGAAGAAATACTTTTGATGAACCTATGCTGAAACAACCTGTTAAAAAGAAAAAAATGTTTCAGCAATGCTGTCAAATAATTCTTACACAAGTCTGTCATTGGGTTGCTCCTGTTATTAAAAGATAGAAGAGGTAATATTAAACATAACAGTAACCTCTATATCAATTACAAGACAAAGTCATGATAACAAACATTTGTGTCAATATTTCCTGTAATGCAGTACTCATGCACTTCAGCAATAGAAAATGCAACAGGAATTTAAACTATACAGAGGAACTCATCTGGATAAAAATGAGATTGTGAATACTTAAACACAAAACTGAACCATGTGCAAACCGAATTGTTTTTTACAAAATCTAAATTTGTTCTTGAAGGTATAAAAGTTTCTTGTAGCTCTGCATCTCCTTGTTCTCTGCTAGACATGCCAAGGAACAAAGATGGGGTGGGCACAGGAAGTGAAGAAGGAGTCAGCAAGCCTGACAGAGGCTATTTCCCTGAAACAGAGCCTTGTCTGTATGAAACGTCTGCTTTAAAACCAAAAAATTTTAGACTGACAGGGTGAACAGAGCATAAACTGAATGCAGGGACAAGAGGAACCTGCACTACACTATTTGATATACTGGAAAAGCATTAAGGGCAGTCCAGAAGGAGATGCTTCAGTCTAGTCTTTTGGGGTTTTTTTTGCAAATTTACAGCCGCAGGTGTCTATACAAACAAACAAGATCAAATCATAGTTGCAAAATCATTGGGGTTTTTTCTCATTTAAGTATTTTACTCTAGTCAAATAAATCTTTGTGTTGTTTATTAGAATAATAATAAAGTCTATTGATTGTAAGGTGTTCAGAGGACATAGAAATGGTAAGAAAAGACGCAGAAAACATTTCCATTTCCTATATTTTCTTATGCCTTCTCTCAGGTGACTGGTTACAGTTACACTGAGGAAGCAATACATAAGAAATAGGATCTTAACAGAGGTCAAAACTGGAGCATCTATTTGGACTCCTAAAAGATAGGCACTACAGAAACTGAAATGTGGTCATGTAGTTGTACTGGAAATATTCACTGAAGCATAGTCTTGCTTCTCAGCTCCATGTAAAATTAATGCTGCCTGAAAAGTCCACATCTAAATGGAAAGAAGAGCTGACCAGGAGTTTGAGTCTTGCACAGATGCTTTGAACAAGTGCACTGAGGTATAGATGAGGTACCTTGTTTTTGAAATTAGCAAATCAAGTGCTTCAAGGAAGATAGAATACCTTGTTTTCAGGCCTTATTATTGTCTAAAATAAAATTGGTAGGAAGCTATATAATACTGTCAATATTGAGGCAACCCAGAATATGTGTAGGAGCAGAAATGCTGATGTTGGAAGTTATTTGATGTAAAAAACTGAATAGGCTTTAATTGTTTCCAGACATTTAAAGGACTGCTGAATAAGTAAACAGGGACTTGAGAAGCTGGAGAAGGATGCCAGAATTCTGTATGTAGGGTTTACGTTATATTTGCATCTATGTTTGCTAATTTCTCTTTCTATATCTCTGCTTGCATAACTGCAAAAGTAAAAGGAAGGGCATGACTTGCGCTTCCTGGTCAAAGAAACTTTGTGTGAGTAGGGCTCATTTATTATAATTGCCTCTGCATCACCCTGCCATTTGGTCTTCTATCTAGGGAAATGTTGGCTCCTTAGCATCAATTTTGCTGCAGCTTTCTGCTGTATCCCAGCACCCCCACTACACCATGCAGCAACTAGTTTTGATGTGTAAGCCAACATATGGCCATTAAACTATTGGCTTCAATTACAAACATAAGGACTCAGAAATGTGACTTATTAGCATGAAATTATTAAGTTCCTCCTAGAAATGTGGCTTCATTTTTTCAGTCAAGAAAAAATACACAAGACACTACTTACAAGATGCAATTGTCTTAGATGATTCTGCTTTATTCCATATATTGCCATAATATGGACACAGTCAAAAAACCATTCCTTTAATAAAAGTTTCATCAAATTTAGATAATTTGAACCTCACATTTCTGTGCCTCTCCTTTGATATTTTGATAGATGTCATATCTTGTTTAAAAAAAAAAATCCAAAAAAACCTTACAAATCACAGATTCTGAATCTTCATCTGTATACAATGTGAGGTTTTATGCCAATTGAAAAAAAAAAAAAAGTTATTGAAAGCCCTAAACATTATTCTCAAGAAAGGAAATTTGGATGTTCTTTAGCCTCCTGTTATGGTAAAAACTCACCTAGAGTTTTTTAATTGCTTGCTTAATAGTAATATACCAAGAATGTTGCTTCCTGTAAGCTCTCATCTTGCTTTCTGTGTTCTGTGTAATGAATCTTTCCTCTCAAGTTTCCTATTTCCTCTTGGTATTCTCATTAATATTAGTCATTAAAACAAGATTGGGCAAAGTGCTGGAAAATCTACTCTAGGGAAAGATTTTATTTGGAAAGCACATACCATTCTACCGGAATAGTTTAAAATGCTACAATTATTTCCCTGCAAGGTTCAGTGTTTTGAATGATTACAACAGATATTCACAGTATTTGGAGAAAATAATGTATTTTGCAAATAATGGAGAAAGTGCCACAGTATTCCAGACAGCCCTTGAAGCTTAATTCTAAGTTCCTAAAATCATAGACATATAGAGTGGGAGGAACTAAAAAATCCTCTGGTTCCTCTGTGTCCCCAAAGCAGGGTTAGCTATAATTAAGTATTTGACGGATGTTGTCTTCATATACGTTTTAAAATATTTGCTACATCCTCCCTAATAAGAAAAAAGATTGCAAACCATAAATTAGTATTTTTCTCCAAATGAAATATCTTTTATTTTTACTTGTAGCTAGTCCTAAACTCTTCCTCATATAATGCATCTTGGAAAATAATTACCTGTTCCCTTTTTATTGGACTTAATGAATTCACATGATGAAAACATGCTAGCAAAGATAGTTTGGGGAAGAGTTAGACATTAAGAACAACCTGGTTTGCTGCTCTGAAAAGGAAAAGAGAAAGAAGAAGCAAATATTTTGTATTTTTATTTTCTAGTTTTCTTAACTTTTGCATAGATTGTGACTGAACAAACATTAAGCCAAAATGGGGTTTGGCATAAATTTTCCAGTAGCTTTCATTTATGATAAGGTGATGCAAAATAAATTCTAAGTAGAAAAATCAAGTGTTTTGATACTATTTACTTCCCAATACTTCACAGACATTTCTGTCTCATAGCAAGACCTCTCCTTCTGTTTAAAAAATACTCCCCTGAATTAATAGTTTTCAATAATGTATCACTTAGAATAGAGGGTTGGTCATACATATGAATGGAAGATGTTTTGTATTGGAAAGAAAATTAAGTGCTGCATACTTTGCCAGAAATAACTGCCTCTGCCCTTGCCTCTCCTCCTCTGAAGCAGATTTATTATTGCCATTATTCATTCCTATATGTTGTCCTAGGGAACACTTTTATGTGGAAATGTCACTTATTTTCAGATACCAGTAACTTAAATTGCTTTACAGTTTCATTAAAAGCCACCATTGCTGCTGGCTGCTCAGCAGACGTCTCAGCTAGTAAGCTCTGATGTGCTCTTTACAGCCAAGTTGGGAGGCAGTTTTAACTTGCGCTTTCCAGTTTTCCTATAAATAAAACACTTTTAAGAGCTAAATGGTCTTGTCTTCTGTTCTTCATTACCAGGCAATGAGTACCTGCCTTTTTCAGAACACTGCAGGACTAAGGGCCTTTCCAGTGTCTTACATTTGTAAGCTCCATCATGACAGCCTGTGGCTGTGAGCATGCACTGTGCTGTCTTAGGCTAGACCTAAGTGTTAGTGTGCCTGCTATCTCTCTAGTCCCTTACACCAGCCAGCTTACTATGGGACTCTGAGTACTTTTCCATTCTGTCATAACAGCCTAAGACATTTTTTTTGTCTCTATTTTAGAGAACAGGGATGACAAGATACACCTTTGACAGTTAGCTTGTCACCTGATTGGTTTCTGTGCTAAAATTTATACTAAAATAGACAACATGCTCCTTTCGGTTTGAGTGCAGTAAACATTTCCTTATTGGTTTATAACTGTCATTCCAGAAACAAAAAAGCAGTTTACCTGTTTCCAAATGTAACTCAGTCTTACATATTCAAGTATTAGGTCAGACTTCACCCAAGTTCTACTTAAATAATTCTTTTAGGTTGTTAATTCAAGCACTATTGATTCAAAGAAAAGGGTATTGATTAAGAGGGAAGAAGCCTTCAGGATTACCAAATACTAATTCCTGTTAGAAACCAAATTGTATTCTTGATAGATTGAAGTCTGGTATAATAGACAAATCAAACATTTCTATTTCCAGATGAAGAGGGATGCAGACCATAAGTCCTGTCAGGAAAATTACCTGAGTAAATTGTAGACTCACTAATCTCCATCAGTAGGTTCTGGTTTTGATCCTTAGATACCTGAGGGCACATACGTATAGGAAATACATGGGGAAGTGCATTTTATTTCTTTGCTTTTTTATCTTTTAATTTTATCCCATTGGCTTTAAGCAATCAGATTATCATGCGTTAAAATGGGTGGAGGGCTTTGGGTTTCTTTTTTATTCCTTATACAGTTCTGTCGACATCATATACTGTCAGCAATTTTATTTTGAAAACAAACAAATCCCATACCCAGAAAAAAAATATTATTACTTCCAGATAAAATGCTGCAAGACTAAAACTTCTTGCAATAAAAGCACTTCAGCTGTTCTTGCACCTGAATGAGATGAAATCAACTGAGCCTGTGAATCAGCAAACTCTTTGTGTGCAGAGACATTGTATGACTTGGTTTGTCATCTCTCCATCTGCTGGATGGTTAAAAGTCTACTAAGCAGCTTGAGTAGTACAAGTAAAGAGGGAATCCAGAGTCTTTGCAAAAAAGACTTTGTCAGTGTCATGCAGCTTGTATTCAGTCAATGTAAGAAATGAATAAACCTCTTGCATGTGTTCATTATACCATAAATTAAATGTATTTGCTTTGTTAAGTCATGTAAAGAATATGATGGCAGATGCTGAGGAATGGAAGCAGTAAAGCAACATCAGTCATTGCCTGTTTTTCAATACATGTTGTGTCATGCTGTGTCATCCTGGTCTTCCAAAACCTATATTAAGTGGGATAGAGTGAGTCAAAAATTAAAGGGAACACAGAGGAGGACAACGTTACAGGAACAGGATTACAAATCATATTGCATGATCCAGAGCCTTATGGAAATTAATAATAGCAACGTGTTCATGCATATGTTTCATAATATCATTCTCATTTTTCCTTTTTTATAAGTGGTTAACTTGAGCCATAAAGCACCAAAGTGACAATGAGTAGACAAGACTTCATTGGGCTGTGCATCTAACAGAAATTTAGCAGCTAAATCCATTTTAGGTTACATATATTTATATTGTAATAAGTTAAATAATCTAAAATTAAAAAAGGAACATTGTTTTGACACAACTAACATCACCAGCCAGAACCTGGGCAGAATTAGGGAAGACTATCAATCCCTTAGGGTTTAAGTGATTTTAAAAATCACAAGAAAGCTTTCTTCAGGTATGTAAACAACAAACAGAAAGAGAAGGAAAATACTGATCTGCTTAAACAGGCAAGGTGAATTAGTCACCAACAATGCTGATAAGGTAGAGGTTCCCAACACTTTTTTCACCTCCATCCTTACCAGCACTGCTAGGTGCCCAGGTCACAGGAACTTGGTCCCTGTCACTGTCTACCTGAGGGTGTCAGGGGAGCTGCTGCTGTCACTGCAAGGAGTTGTGCAGATAGGAGAAGTCCCAGAAAACTGGAAGAAGGCTAGCATCACTCCCATTTATAAGAAGGACTTAAATGAGGATTCAGAAAATTATACGCCCATCAGTCTTACTTCTGTCCCTGGGAAAGCTAAGGAATGAATCCTGGAGTCTATCACAAGTCAGATGAAGCATGTGATCATGAAAAACCAGCACACGTTCACCAAGGGCAAACTGTGCTTGACAAATCTGATTGCCTTCTACAACAGAATAAACTGTTGTGATGGGGGTGAATGGTGAAAATTGTCTACCTGGATTTTTCCAAGGTTTTGATGCAATTTCCTACAGCCTGCTCCTAGAGAAATTGATGCATTGCAGTCTAGACAAGTGATCCGTGCTGTGGGTGAGGAACTGGATGACCGTATCCAGAGGGGTGTGTGTATCCGTGCTTAGTTAGACGCTGCTATTGCTGGTCTATGTTTGGCCCAGCCACCTGTGGTTTGTACTTTTCCAAGATATGGGAAAACAAAGCCTGATAAAGGGAAACTTCATCCTTGAAGCCAGCACTTTGTATAAACTCAAATTAAGTGGTCTTTCACTATTGGCTGATGGCCTTTCAAGGGCATTTGAAGGAGAAAGTGAGGAGGAGGAGGATGAAGTAAACCCCCATAATCATTAAGGGAAGACCCTCCAAGGTGCATCACACAGGCACAGGGGGAATTTCAATGTCCACACGCGTGCACAGAAGGGACACCACTGACATAACGGAGGGAGGGACCGAGGGCCTCTGGCTGGGCGGTGCTGGCCACACCTGCCCAGGTAGACGTCACTGGCAAACTGGATAAAAACCAGCTGGCTCGTGTTCGGGGGGCTCACGCTTCACACGAAGGACCGCATTGCCTTTTGTGGGGATGCCCTCTGTGTGTGAGCCGGACACTCTGAGGACGCAGCTGCTGTAGAGAAACCTTAATATTCGGAGTTGGTGAGATAACCTCGTAAGTTACACCTGGGTGTTTGTGGGGTTTACTGAGGGCTTATTTTCCCTTCTCTTTTCTGTCTACCGTTTCCTTGTTTTGTTGGTCACCTATTTGTAATAAATATTGGATTTTTGAGCTTTCAATGGTGTTTTGGTTTCAGTCCCGGCATCCCCTCGAACCCTCCCTGGAACAGAGTGGTAAAGAGTCCCTTTTCTTACAGACAGCCTGTCACAAGTAGGGACCTCCAAAGACTGAGATCAGGCCCAACACTGTTTAATAACTTCAGAAGAGATCTGGAAAATGGGATCAAGTGTACCCTGATGAAGTTTGTTGATGATACCAAACTGAGTGGAGAAGTGGACACTTCAGAAGGGAGAGCCACACTGCAAGAAGACCTGGATAGACTAGAAGACCAGGCTAGCAAGAACATTACCAAGGTCTGAAATTACGAACTTTACGCAAGGACAAGGTCTAGCACCTAGGTAAACATAATCCAGAAATGCAGCATAGTCTGGGATCTACACAGCTGACAAGCAGCTCTGTGGAAAGTGAATTGGGGATCCCGGGGGTCAACAAACTCAATATGGGTGAACAGTGTGCTGCCTCAGTAAAACATTCCAGTGGGCTGCTGGATTACTTCAACAAAGGCATCACCATTAAGAAGTCATTATCCCACTGTACTGAGCACTTGTCAGGCCACACCTGAAATACTGTGTTCAGTTTTGGTCCCTGCTATGAAAAAAAGATGTGGACAGGCTGGAGAGGGTCCAGAGAAGAGTCACAAAAGTGATCAAAGGACAGGGAAGCCTACATGTGAGGAAATGGTGAGACAACTGGGTTTGTTCAGCCTTGAGAAAAGAAGGCATAGGGAAGACCTTATCACCATGTGCCACTATTTAAAGGGTGGCTACAAAGGTGGAGACTCCCTTTTTACAAGAAGTCACATGGAAAAGGCAAAGGGTAATGGGTCCAAGTTACTGCTGGGAGGACTCCAATTAGACACCAGAGTAACATTTTTCACAATGAGATCAATCAACCATTGGAATAATCTCCCCAGGAAAATGGTGGATTCCCCAAGAGTGGACACTTCTAAGAGCCAGCTGGAAGGGTGCTAAGCCATTTTGTCTAGGCCATGCTTTTGATAGGAAAGTTTGGAGCGGATGATCCTTGAACTCCCCTTCTAACCTGATATTCTATGATGCTGTGAAACAGCTCTTTGAATCAGATTCAATATTATTAATCACATGCTGTACGTTGTCTTTCAAGGTGACTTTCAGCCTCAATGAAGCCATTTCTTTAAGCCTACTTCTTTCTGCTACCCTATTTTTAATAAAAAGGCATCATAGGCTCTTTGACATGTCTTTGTGGAAATGCCTTTGACATCTCTTCTTAAGGTGAACTGTAGATATATTCTATTCATGTTGGCTACTTCCTACAAACACATTTTAAAAACAGCTGGCCTCTTTCCTCGCCTTTTAGTGGCAGTTTCCTAGCATCTGCCATTTTTATAGTGTTGTACAAGCTAAGGCTTGTCTTTGTTCATTTATGTTTGTACACCATAGACTAAGATCACCCTGCAGTCAGAAATAAAAAATAAGCATGATTATCCTCGACTTATCAGATACCTCTCTAAGTAAACAAAAACATGCATGAAATAATTGACCTATTTTTCTTCAAGCATATCAGAGTAGACTAGGAGTAGCTCCACAGAGATTTGTGAAACGATGTTAACATAAAAGGATAATGAAGATGGATGCAGTGCAAACTTTGATTTTGAAGCTATTCCACAATGCTTAATAGTAGAGCAGACAATCCCTGAGGTCCTTTCTGGATGCTTCTACAAAGCCAGTATACTCAGTAGGTATCACTAAAAGGAAACAACTTTGATTGAGACAGAAACCTAATAATGGTGCTTTCTAGTGAATACAGCTTGAAATCATATGACAAATATGTTGTTATATCTTCAATACAATCTAGCTATAAAACACAAGAATGTTTGGCTGTAGGGAACCTAAACAACTTAATCAGCCACAACATCATTTTTTTTTTTAATTTTACAAAATAAACATAGGAGATTTGCTAAAAGATTAAGAACATAATGTACAGTAACTTGAATATTCATATCCACATGGAATTTGATATCAATATGGAAACTGAAATTTTAGCAATGGTACTTCTCTGCCAATGTTACATCTACCATGTATGATATGGCAGCAATATAAAATTCTAGTAATACTCTCCTATATTATTTATGTCCCAATGAAGGAAAAAAAAAAAAGAGAACGCACCATAAATCAAATTTTGGAATATTAGTAATGTAATAATAAACATAATAACATGAATAACAACAACAACAACACTACTACTATGAAAATTATTATTATTACTACTAATTAATACTAATACTACAAACAATTCATTGGCTCCCTTGGAATTAAATATTCATTTGTTCTACCTAATAGATGAACTTTTGCCATCAGTTGATATCAATAAAATATGATACCTGAGTGCAGCTGATGTGACTCATGTTGCCGAGGTTTTAAAGGACCTCTTTTAGTATTCCTGTGTAAATTCCTGTGAATATAACGTTAAAGAGAGTTTATGTATGGCTTATGAGATGGATGATACAGTTTCATTAGAAACTGTTATTTGCTCTATTTTTTTAACTTCCTGCTTCTTGTTTTTATCATTCCCAAAGATAATTTGCTAAATGTTTCTCTGATTTCTTTCCTATCATCATTCAGATTCACCCATGTAGTATATTTATAATCTGTGATTATCCGAGTAGAAAATATTAAGAGTCAAGAAAAGAATCTGAGTGTCAGTTCACAGATCGGGATGGGCTTGAGATTTTAAGAGCAATACTGGTAAAAAGTACCTTTTTCCTTCACGATAATGGTCAAAGAACCAAATCTTTCACTGTGATGTGCATGATGATCTATATCAAAGAAAATGGGTACGGAAAGCTGATGATTGTTTTTAATCTCCTCATTTTATTACTACAGTGTCTAACATTTCCAAGACTAGAATGCGCAAAAGTTATCATTCTTCACATTTAATTTTTAAAACTCCAGTTAAAGAGGAAAGGCTCCCATATAACGAGAGGACTAAGTTTGTTCCACTTCATTTCTATTCAGGATTACATCACATCTTCCAACATGGCAGAATTTTAGTCCTATTACATGGAAGTGCCTTTGTCTGCACTTCAATAGTAATACTTTGTATTTCATAAAAGGATCATGTTTTATACAAATAGTGCCAAACATGGTAGAAACAGAAATTCTTCCTCATTCTAAAGAACAGTCCCATCTCTGGAAGGGACCATTAGCAATTAAACAAACATATTTATCTTGACATGCCAGAAGTAAGAAAAATAAAGTTCCTCAAGATTTATTAATATATTTTTTATTAAAATATCAACAAGGAAGATAGGAAGAACATTGTTTTTCCTTAGAAGTAGATCACATGAGATAAAGAATTAACAGGGCTTGTACAGAAAATCAATGCAAATTTCTCACTGTTAAAAAACTTTAGGAATAGAGAGTGGAAGTGATGTTTAATAGAATTTCCATTTTAACTGGGAAAAACCTTAGTAAGTGGCTTAAACAGCAACCTACTTAAACTTCTGGCAACATTTGACCTACGGTAATCATTTCAGCCTGCAGAAGGACTAAGTAAGCTTTTTATACTCTTAGGTTAAAAAAACCCAACCAAACAAAAAAACATCAAAAATGCAGCCTGAGATGGTTATGCAGAAGTAATTGACATGAAAACCTCTGGATAATTTTTGTTGAATAATAGACAAAATCATAATCATTTTCCTTTAGAAACTTCAATTTCAGTGTTTGTGATACCCTAAGGGTATCTTGATTGCTGTAATGATTTCCTGTAATTAATACAGAAAGGTGTCTTGTAGGGTTTGTGTTTTTTTTTTTGTTTGTTTTTTTTTTTTTTTTTTTTAAATTGAGGAATTATCTGTTTCTTTTCTGATGAAAGGAATCATCAAAACAGACCCAGTTCACCCCCTGCTAATCAAGAAACAAATTAAGAAAGTACACAGTGGTTATGTGAACACAGAGCAAGGGAAATTACGTGTAATCCTTTCCTCGAAGATTTTCCCCTCCAGCCTTGGGAGGAGATAGATAGTTCCTCAGTCAACGTCGCAGGGACAAGAGGTTGCCGTGGCTGCCAGGCAGCGTTTTGCCCTCCCTTGCCCAGGCTTTCCCCGGGGCTCTCGCCCACCCGCCCGTGGCTGAGGGGCTCAGCCGTGCGCTGGGGCCGCTGGAGCCGCTGGAATCGGACGGGGCAGCCCTGGATGCTCCACACAGGGACAGCCCGGCACAGCCCCCGGTGCTGCCGCCATCGCCGGGCAGCTGCGCCCGGTGCAGAAGCAAAAGCACGAAATAAGTAAACATTTATTGTTCTGCTCTGCAGGAGGCAGGTATTTTTGGAGATGGTAGGTGAAATATCCTGGTATCCAGATTCTCAGCAGTCGCAATATCATAGACCTATTGAAAAAATCTGTAAACAAACTTTCTTCACTCACAATTGCAAAGCTATAGTTATTCCTTCTTTCTCTTTTAAGGGTAACAATTTGTATGATTTATTACTATTATTTCATTATATTACAGTATTTTCACTGTAAAATAACAAAGGCATTGAAGAGACCACATGAAAGAGGAGATCAATAAAGAGGCTCATCATAAATCTGTAAATAAAACAATGTTGTGGGGAAAATATCCCTGCTTGAAACATAAACTAACGCAACCAGCAACGAAAACAATAGATATATAAGCATCAACAATACTACTGCTTGCAATCCGTATGCAAATGCAATTTCTGTGCTTAAACAGGAATACCGTGTGGAGCAGAACACTTATAAACTCACATCATTAGGCACAGTTTGTATAAAGCTGACCACTTCCATTGGAGGGGCATTTTGAAATGACAGTAGGGTACATGCAGGATCCACGTTTGTCTCTTAAATCTGGAACCTTATATATATAAAATCAAGCTGAAATTTCAAGATGCCAGACTCTGATATTCAAACACCATTATTGGCAGTTGCCTCAAAAGTAATTTTATCATCTTACAAGCCATTTGATTCTAATGCAGTAATATAGTTTTAGGTTGGGGGTTTTTTTTGTTTGTTTTTGTTTGGTTGGTTGGTTCTGTTTTCTTTTGTTTTGTATGTTTGGGGTTTTTTTTTGTCCTCTTCTTTTCCCAGACGGTTTATCATGCCCAGATTTCAGTGCCCAGAGAGGCTGAACTTTGCTCTAAAGACATGAGGCCTAAAAGCTTTCATTAAGAATTAAAGAAAAAACAAAGTGAAAAAAGGTTAAGATTATTCCACATCACAGTACTTGGGAATTCAAGATAAACATATAACATCATGAAGCTTCTAGAAAAATTGTGAGGGCTAGAGACACTGGAAGCTTGATATATTTGAACTGACTCAGATAATACACTTGCCAAAGGAGGAAAAGGAAGACAACAGATTCTGATTTTCCTTTTGAGAAGGTATTTCTGTCAGTTGTAACATAAGATCTTAAACGTCATGTCATATCAGTGATACCCACTTCACCTTCTGTTTCCACAAAGCTTTTTGCTCAGGCTTCAGCTGGTGTTACATATAAAACACACAAAATTATTTTTTATCTGTCTGGCTATTCAACTGACTCTTCCGGCTATGAGAGACTATTCAACTTAAGATGTCCAGAGCAGAAATTACAGAGTAGAAAACAAATAGACGATTTAGAATGTTGTGTTTTCTCTGAGAACTATAGAAAACCTGCCTAAAAGTGAAGGTTACCTGCACATTTCTGTAAACTCTCTTCACTCAGACAATTTAATCTCTGATGAGCACTTGCCAAGCCAAGAAAACACATTTGATATTCCTTTCATGATGTCTCTGACAGTGCAATCTCATTTTCCTTTACATCAAGGCAGACTGCTTCTCTCTGGGATATTAGGGTCTCCTTCAGTTCTGCATTCGTTCCTCTCTGGTTTCTGATGTGTTTGCAATCTTACTGTTGTGTAAATGTTATCTTGAAATTCTCTCAAGCAGAAAGTGCAACATGCAAAGCCTGTAGCAATACCATGGCACTGTAACCTTACAATTCCCATACCCATACCTAAGCAGCTCCCTCAACCAAAGTAAAGAATTGTAAAGAAAAAAACCCACAAGAATTTATTCATTAAAATCATGTTAAATTTTTTTTGAAAGACAGTGTAAGAAAAAGACCTATATAAACTTCTTTTAAAGGAAAGAAAAACATCTATGTTCCTAATTCCAAAGGGTTCCATTAAATGAAAGCTAAAAATTTTTGACCGGGGAATAAGAAAGTTAGTTCATTGCTCTGTTCTCAATAATGGCATTAATTACAGCAGAGCTTAAATGCTCTACTAACATTGGACCAGTAACTTAGTATTTATAAAGTATAATTAATAGGCACCATCATCATCATCATCATGGCTAGTCTCCGTGAACAAAGATTTGAGAAGGACTCTACCCATGCTTGCTACAAGCATGTGTAGCATGGTTATAAATACAAAGAATGTTTCATACATATATTCTAGAAATATTTTCCTTTTTTTGAAAATTATCTAAATACCTGTTAAGAAAACATATAGGAAACAAATTTGATTATCTAGTGTAATTTTCGTACCTCTTTCTGACAGTTTCTGTATTATGCCTGGATTTTGGCTAAAGCAGATAACGTATTTAACATAAATATATAAAAATACTGAGGGCATACTTTGGTAAATAATGGGAGAAACAGGCATGTTTTGGAGAATATCTTCACTCCCTGTTGTCGTGGGCCAATTAATGTGTTTGTACATAAATTAAAATTCTTGTACTCACTAGGTCACAATTGTTCAATAGATATTCATCTTCTGTGCTCCTGAGTGCGGCCTGACACTCCCCCTGAATTTTTACTACAGTTGCTTTGGTATCATTGCATGAGGTTACCTGATTTTTTTGACTAACGTATGAACATAAACTGATCACCAGAGATCTCAGAGACTAGCCTGTCTCTCCATCTCAGCTACAATTTATAAAAATGAATAAAAGTGATATCAAGAATATAGCAAGCCCAAATTTCAAATTACAATGTTTTGTTATGGGTAACAAGATTTAGGCATTGAAATCTTTAGACTACATTCAATAAAATACAAATTCATTATTCACAATTATTTCTGTTTCTAGCTCTATATCTGTGTCACAAGAACATAACTGAACTGAGCTGCATGTTCAAGTTGTCAAACCTGCAGAATTTCATCGTAGCTTAAAGAAATGTGGAGGGCTGTATTGCAATTAGAGCTACAAAGGTTCTCACTTTTTAAGAGCAAGTGCCTCTACTAAATATAAAACCCCATACAGTCAACCTGGTAGCCTGTGAACGTATGCAGGACACATTCACTGGGTTGTCTGGCTTGGAGTCAGAGTTCAGCCACGACCCTGTCTTTCCTCATGCCCTCCTACTGGCAATAGGAGGCTAAATGCTTTCCGTGACATTGGTCCAAGAGCTCTGCTCTTCAGACACACAGTATATCCTCATGATCAGGACACACTTCTAGGAGTAGGATCGTAGTTACAGCTGTTCTGGTTTTAAAAATCATACCTATTCCAAATCGTGCATTTTACTTCCATCAGGTTTTAGACTTGTAGATCATATACGCTGGACTGATCTAAATATTTCTTAAATCTATAGTGGTTTTGGTTATTGATTATCTTTACTAGAATTCTTATAACAATAAGCAAAGGATCAAGACCATACTGCACCAGGCACTATAAAAAAGAAAAAAAAATATTTCCTTTTTTTCTCTATTTCCCAAATGAAATTTTGACAAAAATGGGTACAATATGTGATCAAAATTTACACTGCAGCACCCTGAGAGAAAAGGAGTTAAAAATATTTGGAATACGTGAGCTCATTCAGAGTATAAACATAAAGTCAGAACTACCTTAATGAATAATGAGTAAACTCACCTGCCTGTGTATAACAAACAGGTAAACTCTGTTTGACTACCTGTGTTCCTGAATTACATCATTGATTAAAACTATTACAGAAGCATAGACAGATTTGCGCTGCCTCACTCTAGGTTTGTCCCTTCTGTGACAATTTTCTTCCTTCTATCACAGTATCCACCAGAAACTACTGTATACAGACCTGTGCTACCTCTAACTCTATGTTACACTTTATTATCGCCTGCAACACTGATCTTTGCTTCTCCTAGAATCAAAATCCTCCTTTTAAACCAGAAATTTAGAATAAACGCTTTTCTTGGGGAATTACCATGATGCATGTCTTATTACTTCTTTTCCAGTGTAATAAACTAAATTTCATTCATTTTTCCACTTTTCTTAAACACAGAACTAAATGATGCTATAGAATCAACAAGTTACAGTTCATAAAGGTAAACATTTCTATTATGACCATGCATCTTTCATGATCTCAACCAGGTAGCTGTTTTTCCACAATACCTGAATTTCTACAGGGTAAAAGGTCGTGTTTTGGAGGGACAAGGCACTCTGTCACATTTCTGTTCTGTGAGGACAAGGAAGAGTAGATCTTCTACCTGCCAGCTACCTTCAGAGTAAAACCCCTCTGAGAAAAAGGTTAGTGGGGAAGTCCCTTAGTGCCACAGGATGCATACACGTAATTCAGTGACAGACATTCATCTGCTGAGAAATAGGCAAAAGAATTTGGGAGAAAACAAGCAGGATCTAGCAAACTTGCAGCTTCTTTCGACAGGGATGTCACAGAGGCTTTCACCTCTTTTTGCTCCTCTTAATATAGAATGCCCTAGTTCTGTATTTGAGTTTATTTCCTAGAATCCAAATCAACTGTTTTTATCTAACCCTGTTCTTGTAAAATTTACTATAATTACTGCTACCATATCTGGCAATCCACACTACTACCAACCATGTAACCTTATAACTCAAAAAAAATTAATGGGCTGCTACAATAAAAAAAAGAAAATAACTTTCTAAAATTAGAAAATAATGACAATAGTTCTCTAACTTATAGTTATTCACAAAAACATCCAAGTCTTAAAACTGCTTTCATGTATGAGGGCTACTTTATAAAGAATAAAGAAAATATTATGTGCAAAATTACCACAGTAATTAGGTACAAAATTATCTAAGTCCTTTAGGAGTTTGAATTTCCACTGACTTTGGGGAAAAATGTAGATGCTTTTGAAAACACTTTGCCAAAGTCACACAGGATGTCAGTCATAGAACTAGAATCTCTGGAGTGTCAGCACAGTCTCTAAACAAGAGGGCCATCATATCACTTCCAGAACAATCATAATTGCAAACAGATTACAATTCAATTAATTGCAAAAAGAGATTTTGCAAAGGAACTGAATTTTAATGAAGTCTATAACATTTTCCTCCTACAAACAATCCATTGAGGAAAATGTCACATGTTTATATAGAATTAGAAAGAGAATCTTCCCTTTCAACAGAACACAGTATCATTGCCAGCTATGTACTTTGGCCAAAACTGTTAAAGGATTTACACAATGTAACAAAAAGGACAAAAAAAATGTAATGCTTTTCGCAGTAAATTAACTTACTGCGTCTGGGAGAAAGTCAGTAATGATTACAAATTATCCACACACATATACTAGTATATAGGTTTAGAGAAGGAACACTGAAGCATGAGAAAATTTTCACTAATAAATCCAGTTAATAAGTTATTAAGAAGTCAAACAAAATCTTCTAAATTGTAGGTCACTCCCTTCTGAGGGGAACTGAGGGCCTCATATGCTGACCAGACCTGTCCCGCAGCAAAGTAAGAGAGATCCTTGGAAGACTCCCTGAAATGATTCAGCTCTCTGATTATGACCCTCTTCTGATTGTCCAGGTCAGCAATGACGAGGCTGAGAAGTCCTAGAGCAATGAAAAAGGATTTCAGGGGACTGGGACAACTGGTTGAAGGGACAGGAGCACAGATAAGTTTTTTGTCAACCCCTTCAGTAGCAGGGAAGAATGCTGAAAGGAACAGGAGAAACCACCTGATGAACACGATGCTTAAAGACTGGTGCTATTGGTGGAATTTTGGCTTTTTGTGCCAGAGACGTTCATACAAGCAGCTTCTCATACAGAGAAATTAAACAAGACAGAGCTTTCTCAACTTAAAAAAATTCAGTATTGTCATCCTTATTTGTTCAATTATAATCGAATTCCAGCAGTTGCTTTTGTTGAGGAAAACATGAAACAAATTAGAAGATGAGAATAAATACTTGTAGAACTCATAGTTTTCATATGAACATTTTTAAAGGATTTGTTCTAAACTGAAAAGCCAAACTATGGCAGTGAGCAAGGCAAAACAGCAGTTTTGAATTGTAGTGCTTGGCAAAAGTTTCAGGGATTAAAAAAAAAAAAAAAAAACAACAAACCCAAAAATTGAATTAAAAGTTCCTTTGGCAGAACACCAGGTCCACCAAACTGGCATAAATGCATGACCTTCACTGGCTGTCTCTGGCCTTGGAGTCTTAAGCTATCCTAATGCCTGTTGATTTTTCATGTTTATTCCTGCTAATAGGTTTTTGGGATGTTCATTAAACAACTAATTTTGTTCATTCTTTTTCTTTGTTTCCAATCTGCTTTCAGTCTGTTAAAAATGGAAAAATAATGTTCTATCAGTCTGGTCATTATTATGAAACCAACAACTAAAGCATTTATAAAGTTTTTGATCAACTTGTATTCTTGCTCAACTCAGATAAACTTCAATAAATAAGCTCTGAAAAGAATTTGGCTTCCAAAACAGTATTTTTTTGCTAATATTAAAACAAACTGATGTGGATAAACTGAAATAATTTTACTAAATGTGAAAAAAATCCATATCCATTTAAGAAATTCACCTTTAAAGTGCTAAAAATACTAAATCCAGACATTGCTCTGTAGCAATCATATTTACATCACTGTACAAAAAGTTTGCCTTACCAGCTCTGAAAAATGTTATCATTGAGTTTCTCCAAGATACTTTGCCTTGGAATTTTATGGTTTGTAAAAAATAACTTTATGTAGTCACTTACAATTATTTATTATCTTGAAAAAAATAAGTCTTCTGTGGAAAATTACTTCTTGCTCAAAACATGCAATCCTCTTGTGCATGTGGAGTTATGGGCATTTTTTTTTGGTAAAAGTATTTTATTTCTCATCACACAATATATGTTCCACCTAAGGTTATATTTTATTTGGTAGGGAATAGATATTGTTTGCTAGATTCATCAGTCCTATCACGTTGATTCAGAAACAGTACAGTAAAGGTTGGCAGTTTTAAAAGCACACGGTTAACAGAAAAGTTGGATTCACAACAAACACTCCAACGTGATGGTGTACAATGTGAAAGAAATCTAACCAGTTGAAAAAAATAATTTTTCATTTTAAAACAATCTTAGCTTCGAAGAACATTCTAAGCTAAGTCCATCAAAACTTTCCAATATTGGACTGTAATTCTTTTACAATCTTTTTTTTTAATTCTTCTGCAATGCCCCTTAAACTAGGAAAAAAAAACAAAAACCAACAAACCCCAAACCCTTAAAAATATCCTAAATAATTACTTTAATTTTTTTCCTATCTCTGTGAAAAGGAGTTTTGTTTGAATTGATCCACTCCTACAAATATTTCATTTTTCAGTGACCTGGTACATTCTGACATTCTCATATTGTAAATGCAGAGCTACAGATATTTAAACTAACATCTGAATGGAAGACTGCAGATACAATAAACAGAGACATTTCTTGCTCAGAACTAATTTTATCATGGCACACTGAAGCATGATAAATAATACAGATTGAAACTGAGAGACAAGTGCCAATAAAATGAAGGTACAACAGAAAGTATATAAAAAATGCTCATTAACTCTAATTTATACATAGATGAAAAATAAAATCTGGTCGTTTGAGTTCATCAAAAATGTTTAGTCTACCCAAAGGTAGTAGTGAAACCCCTTTTCTGCTTCCAGGGTAACCAACAAAGTTATGGTACCAACCAACATGTAGTTTGGACTAAATACTTTCTCAAGGACACAAGCACAGGTATTAGGTGGACTACTTGGGTCAGGGTCTGTAAACATAAGCAGACCTACCTTCAGGTCTGCTCTGGCAGAGTAATTGTCACATCAGATGGACAGTCAGGAGAGAAGGAAGAGGGTTATGAGATTTTCCACTTAAGGGTCCAAACACTAGATTGAAACAAGTGACCTGATAGCTATGGTCCTGCTGTCTGGTTTTTATATCAAAAGTCTATAAAGCCAGACTTACTTTTACCACACAGACAGAAACCATGAATATGCAGGAAAAAAACAGAAAAAGTTTTGTTAGAAGAAGGAGAATTTTGTATCAGACAGAAGCAGCAGATGCTACCACTGGGTTAAGAAAAATTCCTTTCTTCAAAATTCTCCCTGACTCACTTTAATCCCCTTTTGTTTCTCCATCTTTGTCATATCAGAACAACCCAGTCTGCACCCTTCACACTTGTGGTAGTGACAATTCAATTTGCCTTTAGTGAAAAGGACATCTTGAGCCAAATCTGGCTACATACTGGCTCAACCTCCTTCTTGGAACAGCTGAAGTACAAAAGGTGAGACTGTGCTTGGCTTTTTTGAGTCCATAATAACTGGTTGAGCTGGGAGAAGGAAATAGGACATGTACATTTGACTTTGACAATTAATAATATTCTCACTCTTATCTCCTCATATTAGGAAAGTTTTTACTTACTTCAGTGGGCACTTGTTTGATCCCAAACTACTTAGCTAAGACTTTTTTTCTCTGAGTTTCATGTCTTGCCTTGGCTTGTGTCTTATATAAAACAGCCTTTGCACCATCTGGTTTTGAAGACTCCAGGCAGAGATTCTAGATAGCATTATGGCTTTATGTTTGTACCACCTCTGTTTTGTGAGGATCCCTCCCTCCACATAGAGAATATACAAGAGTTTAATTTAAAAAAGAAGGTAGAAAATGACAGAATCACTTCCTTATTGCGAAACAATTAATTTATCAGTGACTCAAATCCACTTGCAACTGTCTTTTATTTTTATTATTTTTCCTCAGTCACCAGAAGCCTCACATCCTTCTCCACATACAAAATATCAATATCTGTTTCTTTGACTGTCCATTGAGCATTTGAATGATAACCATTTATCTGTCTCAGTGCATGGATTTGGAGCTAGGATTGTAATGCAGCAATCATCTGCATAGAGTCAGTTACAGTAATATGCTACTCAAGAAAGTTGATAATGTAACCTTACTTACCTATATGTTTTGAACAGGACATTTTAGTTTGAGTATTAAAGAATTATGCCATCATTAATATTAACCAGAAATATTTTTATTTTATTAATTTTTGAATCATATTTTCTAGTTCTAATTAGCTGGTTTACAGTTTATTTAAGCTGTGCATGTTATTTACCATGAGGTATAATTCCCAGTGTGGTTGGATTCAGCTGATAGGTTCCAGGTTTGCTCAGACGGTATTTGGACTTGGTCACTTTGTCAATCTTCACTGTTGTTAAAAAGGCTTGCCTGGATGATAGATCCTACAATGTCATTGGTTTTGTGTATACCCCTGTACTCAAGTTTAAATTCAAAGTTTCACACAGTTTTAATGAGCATTCTTACTACTCTGCAGTAAAACATATCTGTTGTCTACCCAACTTGTTTTTCTTCCAGTCCATCCATTCTTAAGAGAAATTTTCAGGATCACAGGGAAAATAAATAAAAACAATATATGAGTCCTACTTCAGTGAGCACTTTAGTATGTTGCAAAAAGATTGTATTAACTCTTGCCCTTAAAAAAGCCCTTAACTGCAAAAACGTGTCTATATTTTTCCTAAAGCATTCAAACACAGCTCAGTTTAAGTAACAAAAGCCAGCTGAAGAGACAGAATCACTCAGAGAGGCAGACACCACAATCTTTCACCCTTCAAACAGTCTTGCACATGGGAGCAAGAACCCCTATGATATTCTTTTGTCCTGAAAGGTGTATGAATATACTGCTTCATTGTATAAGAAATGTTGCATTGCTTTCCAGTTAACTGAAGCTGAGTTATAGTATTACTGTGATTCAAAAAAAAGCCAAAAAACCATGGCCTTTCATAGTAGGGTGAGACCTTGTCCTACAGTTAAATGAGTAACATAACAGGTTACTGCAAAAGAAGGGGAGTACCTCTCTCCCTGCAGTAAATTGAAAGTTTGTGTAAATGAAAAACTTGTTTGTGGATGCATCAATAAAATTCTTTTTAAATTCTGTTTTATAGGGACACCCTCAAACACTACGAGAATGGGGTAAATTCAAAAATCCATATATCAATAAAGACATATTCAATTTTAGAGAATAAAAACAGGTGGGATCTTTATAATGATTTCCATTCAATCCCCGTTCATCGACCCTCTGGTTCTGCCCCATTCTGTCCCCAGACCCACCCTTCAGGAATTGAGTCTGGGGGAGTTTGGGACCCCCTCTTCCTCATCTTCATCTTCCTTGAAGCACCTGCAGTTCTTGGAGGCTTTCCAAAGCTCTGGGCTTGAAGGTCGTTGTGTCTACGTCTGTATCTTCTGGTGCAGATTTTAGGGTGTTTTCTACAATTCTACCTTGAATAAGGAGACTAAACTGACTAATGGAATTTAGAGGGATTGATATGGGATGGGGTTTTGCATGTGTAAACACTATATTAAGGGTAAGGGATATAATACAGCTACGTTAAAATCTTCATTCACTACATAACTACTTCTAAAGTCTATAAAAATTAAAAAATCAAAAACTCCAAGGCAACAATCTGCTTTGGAGACCTCTGGATGCCCTGCTGGTTGTTGGGGCAGAGGGATGGTCCCTGGCTATGAGGTCTGATATGTACTTAGAAAAATCTACTAACTATGAAAAGATTTCAGGATGCCTATAGGCCTCCATTCTGAAATTTTAACCAGTGCAGATGAAAGAGGATTAGAGGGAAATAATAAAGATAAGGACTATCTTCATCAGATCTGAAGGAAAGAGTGTATAAAAACTTACAAAATGACAAAAAAAAATAGTTCCTTTTTATCAATAGTGTTACTGAGAAGGAATTCCTAAGAAGACCTTGTTTCAGGCAGTACCCTAAAGAACATTAAATCCAAATTCATTAAAAAAAAAAGGCTATGGATATAACACTGAGCCAGGGTTTCTCATTGTTTTGAGGTATGACGCAATAATGAGATCATTCTTGTATTTTTGTCCTTTGAACAAAATGAGTCAATTTTATTTTCTCAGGTCACTCCATTTCAGGGAAAGAGACAAATTCTACAACCTTGCTGTCTACGACACACAATTCAAGAGCTCCTCATCCTCCTCCTTTGCAGAAACACGCCATAAAAATTATGAGGTGCAAAATCTTAATAACAGCAACACAAACTCTAGAGATTCACTGGTAATTTTCTTAAAGGACTCCACTTCTTTCAATATTTTAATTGTTAATTAGCTAGGTAAAACAGAAACATTTTCTTGCATACATTACAGTTACAATATACTATTGTATTAACCTGCAGTGATATTTGCATTGTCCTATAATGGCACCTCACATATAATGCAGCCACCTCAGTCTCATTGTGCAGGCTAAGAGCTCAGAGAAACCGTGACATATGGGAGAAGCTGTACATATGGTTTTTCACTAATGTGAATGGCAGGTTTATGTGTCTGACGCTCTCCAGAATCACAGTAACATTTCTGAAAAAGTTTCCTTTTTTTTTTTTTTCCTAACTTGGTACAGGAATAAACAAGAAAAACAGTGAGGATCTGAGCCTGACGATCATTCTTTAATGAGCTCTTTATCAGGAAGATCTGAAGCAAATCAGTGACAGGGTTTTCCCAGGTTGAGTGTTTCAATGTGTTTTATCCTTGGGGTTGTCCTTAAGGCTGCAGTCATACTGACTACAAAGCTTTTTCCCTTATGAATTTCTCCAAATGGGGGTGTGCCTATATCATGAGGCGAGATGCAGGAGATGTTTGTTGAAGGGCTATAGAATCAACTGGCTTGCAACAGCAGAGCATATGAGTTATATTTCATGGAGGAGAGAGGATGTAAGCATGTACTTTGGTGATCCTTTTTCTTAAGGAAGTTAAAAGAATAAGGTCCTTCTACAACAACAGTAAAAAATAATTAGACTAACAAGGCTGGTCATATGACAAATATTGACTACATGCAATACACATGGACAAAATATAGGCAGTATATCATATCTCATCTTCAACCCTGTACTGCATAACACTTCACAGCTGGTGGCAACAGCACAAGGTAACTTTTTACCTTTACCTTTCAGGTAAAATGCACGTTTGAGTTTCTCTGTAGTAAACACATACATATGAAAATTCCTGAGCTGACTGTGGACTGATTTATACTCTGCAGAAGGGCACTGATTGACTTACAAAAGGCAATTGAGAATTTCCTTGTTTCTTTCAGCTGACATTAAAAGAACTCTGAAAAATACCATTGTAAGAGGTAGAAACACCCAGTCACAAGTTTCCCTGCCTATGTAAATGAATGAACTCAGGTTTTGTGTGTGCTAATGACTTTTGTTTTATTTTACCGACTTTTTAAAAAGTAAACTGAACATTTATGAACCTACCATGGAAGGAAGATGTAGAAGGAAGCTACATTATATTTTATGAATAACTGCAACTTGGAGGGATTAATGATTTAGAACTAGATCTAATAGTCTGTATAAATGCCTACATAGAGAAGGAAATTTTTCATGATTTGTAAGAAATTAGTTACGCAGTAAAATGAATTGTACATTAATTTAAACACCTGCCTTTGACATACTTCTGAGATCAATGTTCTGCTTACTGACCTTTCCAAACTTCTTTGCAAAGCAAGAACTCGGGTGAAATTATTTCAAGTGGAAAACCTTTGCCACAACAGCTCAGTAAAACATTTTAACAAAATAAGTTTATGAAAATCCTGCATAAAAAAATCCACAACATTTTGGGATGGTAGACCACATTATGCAGGAAATAGTTCATGAACTGATCTTTTTTCTTATTCATGGCCATGTGGAATTCACTTCTTATTTGCAATTCTATAGGATCATTATGGCAATGACACCAGTTGCAAATGTGGAACAGTAATCTGAGGAGAGCGGTCAGAATGTCAGGTTAGTCCATTTTTCTCATATCGGTTGCTCAATGAACTTCTCTCCAGAAGTCCAAGATAACTACAGCTCAAATTTTGTTTCAAGAACTTTGGTGCAGGAAGGCAAGAGTAGCACCCTTCCGCCTACAGCAGAGGTAGCATCCAGAAGCAGAGGTAATTCCCACTCTTTCCTCTACTCTTGTTGTGAGAAAGTGAAGTGCTACCCAAACTGTCTTGTTTCCCTTGAAGAAAAGAGTTTTGTTTTCATGTTTCACAAGCTTTAATAGGCTACTTTTTCCCAGTATGCAGGAAATCAGAGCAGACAGAAGGCTTTCAGCTCAAGATGGGATTTTGTGTTACAATTGAAAATACAGAAATCAGGATTTTTTTCTATTTCAATGATTATTAAAAAAGACTATAGCAACATTAAGGACTCAAAGCAATATTCATATTACTAGGGAATGCTCAATAACTTCATTTCCCTTGAGATTTCCAGCATATTTAAACAACACAAGGCCTAATCTTGGTGTATTGCACATTTTGAAATCAAATTATTGAATCTCTGAGGTATCTTCGTAGATTTCTATGGGATACAGTTAAATCCAGAATTTATTATATTTATAGTTACCCCTAAAATCACATTATTATCTCAAAGTTAAACTTCAGTTTCTGGATTTAGTAGTAATTGTCTGAAGTTTTGAGTATACACATATGAATGCCAAGACATGGGACAGATCAGAAACTAAAAAGAAAAGAATACATTGGGTATTCCATTACATGGAAGAGGTTTTTTTCTGAATTTTCTAATCTGTGAAAATGAAAGCCTTCTGTGGGGTCACACATCTCTTAGCATCCCTTTGCTGGAAAGACCCCAATAAAATGGGTTGCACTGGACATCCATGCAGCTGTGTGACAATGTAGCTGGGAAAGGTCCTGGGTTGCTGGCTCTGGAGGTTGTTTGACCAGGTAACCTGAAGCCTCAATTGTCTCCTTTCTTTCTTGCCTTGCAGTTTCTCAGCTGTCTGGGTTTCCAGAGATTACAAGAAACCCTGGTTCCTGGGAAAAAGCGATACAGCATGATTAATTCTCCCTCACAAAGAATTACAGCACTTGGAAGTTTTGTTGCAAAGTGGAGTAGAATCAATTTATTATAATCGCATACACTCTAATAAATATTTTACATTTTTAATCTGGAAGAGAAACACGTGCTGTAAAAATACACAGCCAAAACAAAATGTCTTTTGATCTGAATGTATACGAGTCCTTAAGACCTATTTTTTTCTATTACATGTTAGGCACAAATACCCACCTAAACTTAATGAGTACAAATGTATTTTATTACACCTACAGTTTGGTTTTTTTGTTGTGGAAAAGGTAAAAATAAAAGCTGGCTATAGGCTCCATATTCTGATTTGGAGTTGGAGATACTTGAACAATTTATATTTTTTTTTTGCATAATTTTCCTTATTCTAAAACACCAGGCATGCATGCTTGACACACAAATAGCAAAAAAGGAGAATTATGTTTCTCACTTTACTATGCATACAGAAACACACATTAAATTGTTATTTTGATTCTTTCCTTTTATGAACATTTAGAAAGCTTGAATTTTGAAAGGAAAAAGAAATTAAATTTGGTTCTGTGCAGAACCTACATCTGTTATTCACCAGTCCAGTAAAAAATTCCACTTTCAACAGCCTAACATGCTGTCAAGTTTGTAACTGAATTCAAAGTCATCTCTATTTCCATAAGAATGAGAAGCTGGGCAAACAAGATATTTGTACGTTTGCTATTTGTGTTCTGGTTCAGCACCATTACAGCACTAGTACACTGGTTCTGCTTCTGAAAGGAGCTGCAATTCACATTAAAAATTGTATTATTTCACAGATAATTTTCAATGGCACTGTGGACAATATTTTTAGAGAAAGGTACCCTTTCATGGTGTGTCAGTAGTTTGACCCTAAAAGAAGACTATATGATCAGATTTAAACTCATATTCTATGTTTCTACCAACAGTAAAATGGATTTCAATATAACTCTGAAGACTG
Organism: Oxyruncus cristatus; assembly: GCA_013399855.1. Lineage (NCBI taxonomy): Eukaryota > Metazoa > Chordata > Aves > Passeriformes > Cotingidae > Oxyruncus > Oxyruncus cristatus. The sequence continues at coordinate 277,458 of VXAY01006779.1, read as the reverse complement.
AACCAGCTCCTGGTTCAGAATACTCTCCCTGGTTAGGAAGTAGCTGTTGTTTCAACATAGTGTTATCTCTCCATGTTAATTTATTTCATTATGATGATTTATACTTGATATTGCTTTTGTCTCACCTTGATGGTTGCAAAGACATTATTCACTATCAGACATGGTGCCTTTTGTCCAATTTTCTAAATGTCACTACTAAGGAAAACTATGCAAAACATTTTAATTAATGCTGAACATAATCAAAGTGAAAAGTGTTCATTGTACTGCTTCAGAAAAAAAAAAAAAAAAAGACTTGTAATAAATGAATCCCTTTATGTTTCCATTTGTAACATACCAGTGAACTATAGAGGTTATCCAAAATGGTGATTTCCATTTTCATCATTCAGGAGGTATCTAATTTTATAACATTTTTACAATATTTTCTGGGGTTTATGATCTAAATGTATAACTTATGTTTATTTGTTCTATAAATTCCATATTTTCAGAAGAAAATTTAAGCAAAATTATATTATAGAGAAAAAAATGAGAGAAAATATTGAAAGGTAGTCATGCTATGAATTTTCTAATTACAGTATAAATAAAGGATTATTCAAACACTGACATTATGACAGAGAGTTCTTCTGACCTTCCTTATCATCATTTTCAGTTCACCTACTACAAATTTCACATAAAAATACTGCTAGAACTGTTTATATGGCAAGACTATTTTATCTAGGCATATGTTTGCTGGATTTTGCTTGCAATTTATCTGACAGCTCTGGCATTTACGACTTTCTACCTGGGGAAGAACTTTAATGTAAGTTTCTCACTATACCAGCACCACGTTACCTTTGTGATTTAACTTTTTATGTTTAGTTCTTCTATCCAAACGTATGCTTCTTACTAGAAAATTATCAGAGCTGCAACTTGAAATGACCCAAATTTATTGTAGAAATCCCCTGAGAGGAAAAACCTTGAACTAGAAGGGCTGCATCCAGTAATCAGAAGATAATATTTTTCTCCAGTGTCAAAAGTTTTCTTTTTTTTTCTCTTCACATACTTAGAATAAAATTGTAGAGAATATTACAACCTTGCAGCTTCCTCAAAAACTTTATGTGGAATCTCAAAATCTGCAGATATAATAATTATTGTTATTGCCATTATCTATTACACATATGAGAAGAGGTACCTAAATGTGGTGTATCAACCCTATAAATTAGTGCACAAGCTAAAGGTATGAATTCTTCCTCCCTCTATTTTTTTAGTCTTTTCACAAGTCCATCTTAGAAACAGAGCTCAATGCGGGGGCTATTTTGAAAGGATGCTTATAACTCAACTCATATTTCTTAAAATCGCACTTAAAATTTTCAGAGAAATTAAAAACTGTTTTAGAGGAGAATAGAGAAGAAAAACCAAGTGAAGATTCACCTTGGATGAACTTCACAGGCGTTTCGTGAAATGTTGAACATGTATTAAAATGTCTGAAACTAAGAAATGGAGCAAATGTCATTCTTATCTTCACCTTCTGCAATTCATAACAGTGGAGATTTGAGAGATAAAAACCTGTCCATTTCAGCAAACAAACAAACAAGCAAGCAAAACCCCTCAGGCTAACTTTAAAGGTTAAGTATTATTCTTTTCTTCTTCTTTGCTTCTTCCTTCAATATTGCCAGCTTCTTTGTTTATTCATTTTAAGTTCCAAGATGTTCAGCTGATGGATGGAGCCTCATACTGTAATAATGACATGAGTCTTCACTCCTTCTAGGAAAAAAAAGTTATCCCTGAATGAAAGAAAATTCTTTCTCTGGTGCCGTGTCAGTACATCCTCAATACTCATCTGAGAAATGGTATTTCTGATGGTGGTATCAAAGTGATATTCCTCAAAGAGCTTCATGGCTCCTGCTTGGGAATTATATACTTTCTCTAAACTGCAGGTCAGTCCTTCTTGCCCCAGAGTCAGTCACCTCTGTATACAGGAAAAATCTGCATGTGCAGATTCACTTCTTACTCATAATAAATTTTCTCTGTGGAGGAAGACCAAGTCTCAAGCACCGTTTGGATTTCTAAGTTATGTTTTCGTATGTTTATGGACTACAATAGGTATATAAAACTATTTACACAAAAAATCCTCTTGCCACTGAGAGACTCTAAAACCTTTTAGATCTGAATTTAGTACAGAGAGAATGGTTGGAATAGTAAAGGTGACCCGAATCAGGGCAGACAACGGGATTTAGAGAAAAATAGCTTGGAGTTACTAAATGTGGGATTGCAGCAGACAGAAGGAAGGCTATTGTCTATCTATCTGAAGGGACAAAGAAAAGAGCAAGGTAAAAGAGCAAGGAGCTGAATGTAGGAGATGAGGCCAAGGAAAGTTACAAAAGATAGAAGAAAAACAGAAGACTCATCGGATGAGGGGATCGAGGAAATCTTTGTTTGAAATAGCCAGGACTGTTACAGTCAATCCTGTGTTCAGGTTTTTAATAGCCTTAATAATTTATGGTATTTTCCCTATCTGTTGTAAACCAACGTTTTTGCAAAATTCCCTTATTCTGTACTCCGTCATAACTCTATTTTCCTATTGGCTGATCCATGCTGCACTGCAGCCATTCCCTTATAAGGTCATGTCCTTCCCATGTCTTCCCTTATATGGTCTTAATTTGCATGCTCCTCCCCATTACACCCTCTGTTCTAGAAAGTTCCGTCCCCACATTATAAAAGGCGGAAGCCATTTTAATAAATGGTCTTTTTGCACCCACTCCCTGGAGAGGCAGTCCTTTTTCCCTTTGCAGACCACAGCTGAAAGGATTGAAATTGTGTGATTTCCCCCAGCACACAGCTTTCCCTGTTACCAAAGGCATATGTAACTGGCTTGTACAACAGGCCCAAAGAGGATCAGCTGTGGTCCTGAAACTGTTTTGTTCATATTGACTTCATCAAACAACTGAGGCTCACAGGGGGATGAAAAACAGCAGTTGCCATCTAAAAGGGAAAATATTGCTGAGTGATAAACTCACGTTATACTTAATGAGGAGTCTGACTTAACCTGGTACAGAGATAGGCAATGGAAGTGAAGGGTGGTCACTGTTGAGTATTTTTCAAGACTCCTATTGAACTGATGCCAATCCTCTTTTTTTGAGAAGGAACTTACCAAAGATAGCTCAGGGCTGTTAGTAAGCCATATAAAGTTTCACTCTGATGGTTTTAGATGCTTTAGTTCATGTACTTTGAAATATAGTCTAAACTTCATATTGAAGCATATATTAACAGAAAAAGTACTTTTTAACATCATGTGTAGGATTAGGCCTAGCCAGTTAAAAGTATGATAGTCACAGATATAAGGGTCTCTGTATCCACTGTGAATTGAAACAGTTTACACCTGGTCAACACACTGGCTTTCATTTACCTAACTCAAAATTGGAGTATGTCTTACACAATTCAGATTAAATGTTAAGGAAGGAACTTAGTGAAAGAAAAAAAAAGCTTAATTTAAAATAGGAACATAATCTAGTAAAAGAAACTGAGTTCATTTATTTTAAATGTTCACTAAAACATCAGTAAAGGTAGATTTTCATTAAATATAGATTACAGGATAATTTTATTAAAAAATTACAACTTTTCTCCTTTTGAATTAAAACAAAGCTGGTGGTGTTCATTATTTATATTTCAGGCAGTATGTGAAACATCTGCATATTATTTTGGTTTACCAGGTAGGATTCTGAAATGCAAAAAGGACTATAAGTTCAATGTATTATATGGTTTCACATATATAGGATTTCTGTATGCATAAATAAAACATTCACTCGGTGAGAAAAAAAAAAAGTACATGCTACTGTATTTTGGAAAAATTATTTGAACCTTAGTTTCCAATGGAATAATTCATACCAGAGGAAAAAAAAAAAAAGTACAGTATTTTTGCATGGACTTTCAAAGAGTAATGAGGACATACCAGAGGACAAATAGTTGAAAACAACAACATGACAATGAGTTTTGGGAAGGTTTATGTTGGTGTCTGGTTTTAGGCATTTATTGCAGTGGAGATAAACTCAACTCGTACCTTTAGGGTGTCAATTGCAATACAGTTGGTCAGGATGTTCCTGGACATCTGATTTAATAAGAACTAGGTTAAAATAAAAAACAGACGGAGCAATGAGACTGAAGTTCCAAGGCTAGAGGCATGGAACTTGGCTGAAACACCACTCAATATTTGTTCAATATTTGTTTGATTGTTACGACAAATGAGGTTAAAACTGATGTTTTCCTCGCCAGTGACAGTGTTATGAGAAAAAAAATGTTTCAAAGGAAGTATTTACTGTGGTGGTCAATAACCAGAAAAATAAATCAAGCCTAGATGAAAGGAGGAGAAAAGTGCACACAGACAATATCATGGCAATTAGTAATGCGTTTCAGAAATTATATTCCTGTGAATTAAATCATTATCGAATTCAGAATTTTTAATCAATAGTTCTTTTCTAATAAAAAAATTCTCTTAAGTCATAGAACTTTACACAAACTGCTATTATTCTATTCAACAGTTAAAAAAGTAATTTCAGGAGAAGCATTTTGAATATGTTTTCAGGCAAATATATGTTTCTGTACAACCCGACCACTGAACACAATGATCTGTTAGAGACCATAGGTCTTCTTCTGGTGAAAAACTTAACTTGCAAATGAACACAGCAAGTGGAAAAGCTCTCACTAAATTTCTTGCAGGAAAACTGCATCTTAGATTGTCTTGATGGCAGGGGGACGAAAGATGCTACACTGTGGTTTCAGAAGCATCATTATAAAGCCTGCCCAAGCTACTCTGAAGGTGCCCCAATAAGAAATCATCCCAACAAAAAAGAATTTATATGACTCTACTCATTACCTGACTTTAAAGCCTTGCTAAATTAAATACCCAAACGACATGAAGTTCCTCTTTTATGTACATCTCTCTACATCTCTGGTGTTTAAATCTGTGTGGTAATGAACATCTTTTTCTAATATTGGAGTTCACATTAAGCAATATTTTGTCTAAGAGCCATTTCAACAACTTTGTGCAGAGTAACATTCTTTCCAAGATGAAGGTGGCAAAATTGGTCCTTTTTCAGTGAAAATGGAGAGTTTGGACCAGACTGTAGTAGTATTTTCACATTCTGCAGAAAACTTAATTACAATGTCTTTGCCCTACTGAACCTGGAGCACTTGTAGTAATCAATGCCATTTTTAGCCTGTTTAGGTTGGTTTGGTTTGGGTTTTTTTTTCCCCTTTTTAATTTTTTTTTCAAATTATGAAAAATTAATCCTTAGGGATTAATTTCTGCTCCTTTAAGTAATTTTTATATACACAGAAATTGTGTGTAAATTAATGTCAACCATTTGTTTGCATGCACAATAGAAACTGCCTAAATCTCATTTTTCAGGCAGCAGGAGGGAAGAAAATCACAAAATGGCAGAGTTGTAGCCAGACAATCTAGAGGTTTGTCACTGCAAAATAAGATATTTGACAATAGAAAAACCAGTCAAAATAGATCTATAATCTTGGCTTTTACCCAGAACAATAGCAATAAACGAGGTAAAGATGACTGGTGTCTTCCATAGCTAGAGATTCACCTGGAGATGGCTGAACACTTTCCTGCTCATGGGAAGTGATGACTGAATGCCTATAAAATTGGTTTTATCCAAACCCACAAGTTTTCTAGCCTTTACCCTTCTGACTCTCTCACAGATCCCACTGGTGGGGAAGTGAGTAAGCAGCTGTGTGGTATTTGCTGGCTGGCTGTGGATAAACCATGACAAAGGCACATAACTTTGTGCATGAACATACTACTGACTTGTAGGTTTTGAAAAAAAAAAAATTCTCCTACCACTAAACACTAAAACAGATTAATCTAGAACCTGTGTTTTAATAGTTATTCCTTTTCTTTAGTGAAATATCCAGTTTTGTACCCTACTTCCTGCATTATATTATTTGCATTTTGTTCCTGAATTTCAGAAATTGAGTTTCTTTGATGCTTTTCTTCTTTTCTTCACTGATATCTTACTTGATAAATTGAAGTATTTAATAAAAAGTTGATCATTGTTCAAATGCCCATAAAGAATAACATGCTAGCAAAACACAGCATCATAGTTTAAGTCACAAAAATGCTAATGATAAATAGCACTTGGCATTGTACTAATGATCTGGGTTAATTGTTAGAGACGTTTGAAGATGAAGAGAATGGAAAAGTTGATAAACTCTTGAATTAATCTAGATCAGTGCATAAAATCAGCCAATGTTCCAGTACGGGATGGGCAGCTTGCAAGGAGTTAATGTGTTCTTAGCACTTTTACAGTCTAAATTACTTTTAGAAAGTAATATCCATATGGTATGTTGAAGGAAGGCCTAAGCAGTAAACTTTAACTGCTGCCTGAGTTGGCAATCATTTCATAGAGAGACAAGACACTGCAGGAGAAATTGCTCTATAAATAAGATCCCTTACAGAAGAATTAAAATGAAATTCATATTATTGGTGTTCACTAGAAGCCATAAAAAAAACACAAGACAGCAAGGAAGTGGCACTTGTTTCAAATCACTGTCAAAAGCACCTGAAGGACACCCTCAAAGTCAGCTTGATCGATGATGATGAATGTGTTGGTCAAGCTTTCTGTGCAACTGTAACACATTTAGAAGCCTTGAGGAAATACATCTGGCAAAAAGATATAGGACAGATATGAGATATTCCTACTGCAAAACTTTTCCTATGACCATTAATCCAGATATATGCTGTACCTTGCTGAGCAAAGTATCTTTAAATTCTTCCCTGTCTCCTCCCCAGCTCTATTGGGATCTCCCCTGAACATACCTCCTTGATACAAGATCTCTGAAGAGTGACCGTCTTTTTGTGGTTTGAAGGGAGATCAGCAGTCTCACTGTCTGAATGAGACGTATGATATCCACTCCCAAATCATGCATTTTGCTAGCAGTGTCAAGAAAGAAACTGTTATGTGATGGTTGTGTCAGATGTCTGACTACTGTGCCTGGATACTGATATTCTGTGGGCATCTACACAAGGCTGTCAGTACTGGAAAAATGTCACATCATAAGTTTAAAGGTTTGACCTGTAAATCTGATGAGGATGATTGCTGCAGGTAGGTGGAGGCGGGAGAGAAAGAGATTAAAAAGTGTATTTTTCACCTCTTTGTTTCTTTATATCATGGAAGAGACAGACAGAAAAGATCAAATTGCTGGAACCAAGGTTAGAAGCTTAAAGTATCCAAACGAGAAAGCAAGAATGATATATCACTACCTAAACTGAATTGGATTACTGGAGCCCTTCCATGAAAGTCATGATTTGTTCTCCTTTATAATTTCATCTTTTCTTCAGACGCCACATACCATGTGCAAAATATTCTTAACTACTACCACATATGGCACTTTATGAAGGGGAATGATGGATATTCTGGAAGCAGCTGTGACATTGATGGCAATGAATAGCAAAAGAAACCTGCACATTTTAGAATTTTGTTTAAAATAAAACTTATTTCTAGTAGTTGCTATTTTGAAAATGGTTTTCCATCAGCTTCACACCTATGAAAAGTGACAGATTAATGTTACCAGGGCTATCAATCTGCTATTATTGCACACAACAGATATGTGCCTGTCAGCTGCTGTAGCTGTGAACTTTAACCACATTCCTTAGGGGTGATAAGATAGCATCCAAACTGCTTAAGTACTTTCATACCTGAATAGTATGTTGGGAAGTGTATTCAGAATACAATACCTGATAAAAGTGATGAGAACAATTTTATTAGGAGTAATTTCTGTCTATTCCTCTATTTGCAGATTACTAAAGAGCACAACAGCTAGTCAGCTCAAACAAATAAAATGTATGTGCAAGAAATGGTTCACCTAGATGTGAAAAATTGTTTTGAATTGATGTTTTTCAAATATTTAAAAATGTACTGTAAGCACATTTGTGGTATTGATCATTGTAAGAACTTATGTTTACTGAGCACATTTCTTGCTGCTTGATTTTTTGGTTCTTTCCCTTTCAATTGTTTCATTTAAATTCATAGAATCATAGAATGGTTTGGGTTGGAAGGGACCTTGAAGGTTCCCTAGTTCCAACCCTCCTGCCACGGACAATTCAGGCTCTGTAAGAGCTCCAAAATCCTGCACATTAACTTTTGCTCACAAAGCACACAAAGCATGGAATTCATCATCCTATGTCTTCCAGGTACTGCAAGTCCTGTTTCTAATTTTAACAGATATAGAGAAAAGCAGTGAATAGCCAACTAAGTGCTAACATCTCAATTATAAATTGTCTTGGATAGAATTTAAACATACCTTTTAAAGTTTTTTTAAATTAGAACCCAGAAGAATTTTGTCTTACTATTGCATCTGTTAATAAAAGCATCAATTAGTGTTAATTTTGGCAATGTAGTCCCTGAAAACTACTTCCTAATTTACACACTTGAAGAATGCCACACAGAGCAGGCAGCAATAATTTTCAGTTTCTTTTGCCCTGTAGCCTGATTCTGTACTCTCATATAGACTACCAGCAATGTGCTTACTGTTGTGCAATACACAGTCTTGAACCAATAGGCTGGATTTGAACTGACGGCCATGCTATGTATTTCTCCATTAGTTGAGGCTGATTTTAACAGATGCACAAGAAAAGACAACTAAAAACGTTGGAACTTTGTATTTTATGCACCAATGAAACACAAACAAAGAATTATTATTTACTTTTGTCGGCTTTCTAATGTTGGAATTAAATATGTCATTCTACAACTACATTTCCCTCACTGATGGCACATTAGGAAAAGATAGTATCTAAGACTCAAACAAATAACTTAATGATTCAGGGCAAAATTGGTGATTTATACTGCAAGAGTCAAGCTCATTCATGTACTGAACATTGTTACAAAAGAATTTAATTTCTTGAGAAGAAAACTTTGACGTGAATAACAGAGTAGTTAGGATCAAGTATAGATCTCATCATCATGCTTCATTACTTTAAGGCTGGTAAGTACTGTATGAGGTTGCCAGAGTTGGTTTATTTTGCACATTAGTCACAACCATGCTCTTTTCGATACGGCAATTAAATAGTCCATTAGTCATTTTATAGGATATTTATTCACCAGTCAAGAGGAAATTGTTATTCTGCTCTGAGATGAGCTGGGTAATTCCTGACAGATAAAATCAGAAACCTTTTTCAGAGCTGTGCACATATCCAGATGCCCACCTTCAATTAATTCGAGCAGCGAGGTTTATTACCCTGTCCTTATAGAGTGCTTGAGTACCTACACAGTAAAGTTCCTTTCAGCTCTGTAACAAATTAGTTGCTGGATCACAGAACTTGTGTCTCAGGAAAGGGAGTACAAAGCCTAAGGTCAATTAAGTTTAGTTTTGGCATAGCTTACAGATTCACCTTTAGATCACCTAAAATGACACTGATTCACGAAACCAATTCTGATCTCTTTAAATCATAGTTTGAAAGATGCCTGGCATCCTTGTGGAGAGGTAAAATAATCAAGGTCCTCACATTCATGTAATCTTTGACTGAGACAAGCCCAGCTGTCAGTTTTCAAGGTCACAGTTGGCAAATGTCTCCAACTTTAAGCAGCTGAGTCTGCTGGGTTCTGGAGCATCTTTCCTGTGAGAAGAGACTACAGGAGCTGGACCTGTTGTCTAAAGAAGACTGAGAGGGGATCTCATCCACACGTACAAATATCTCAAAGGCGGGTGCCAAGAGGATGGTGCCAGACTCTTTTCAGTGGTGCCCAATGACAGGACAGGGAGCAATGGCCATAAACTAAAACACAAGAAGTTCCACCACAACATAAAGGAAGAACTTTATGTTGAGGGTGGCAGAGCATTGGAACAGGCTTCGCGGGGATATTGTGGACCCTTCCTCTCTGACGGTATTCAAAACCCGTCTGGATGTGTGCCTGTGTGACCTGCTCTAGGTGATCCTGCCACAGCAGGGAGATTGGACTAGATAATCTCCAGAGGTCCCTTCCAACCCTGACGATTCTGTGATTCTGTATGAAATATCCGTTCACACAGGTAGACTGCACATGTTCCAACCTGACACAGCACACAATAACAAGTGCAGTGCCCCCTATAGGTACCTCTTTTACATGGAAAAACTGTACCTTACTCCGTGATATCACAGTAACATCAAACACACATGTTAAGGCTTTCAGTTTTGACTGCAATATGTCAGTTTGAAGAGTGCTGATCTGGGAGGAAGGGAAAGAGGAAAAATAAGGGCATCGCTGTGGAAAAATGTACTAACAAAGTTACCAGGTTTATGAACATGAAAACTTTACAGATAAAAAGTGTTGCATTATCTTGCATCTTACATAATGCAATAAGGCCAGATAAAATAATCCCTCATCGTGGGTTGATCTTGTCTGGCTGCCAGATGTGCACCCAGCTGCTCTCTCATTCCCACTCCTCAGCAAGACAGAGGGAGAAAAGGAGATGGAAAAGCTCATGGGTCACGATAAAGAGAAAGGCACTTATCAATTACTGTCATGGGCAAAACAGACTTAACATAGGAAAATTGATTTGATCTACTGCCAAGTAAAATAGAGTAGGATGATGAGAAAAGAATGACAAACCTAAAACACCTTCCTTCCCATATCCCTTTTTTTTTTTAAAGGTTCAACTTCACTCCTCCATTCCTCTACCTATTTTCCCTGTGAGAGTAGGAGCAGAGGGATGGGGAATGGGGGAATGCAGTCAGTCCACAACACTTCCTCTCAGCCACTCCTTCCTCCTGACACTTTTCCCTGCTACATCCTGGGGTCTTCCCATGGGATGCAGGGAAACACCTACTCTGATAGGGTCTCTCCCAAGGCCTCAGGACCATCCATGAGATGCGGAGGTCTCTCCTCCCGTCCTGCCCTCCTCCCGCTCTGCCCTCGGGGCTCACAGGGCTGTTTCTCACCCAGTTCCCCTCCCTCAGCCCTGGCTGCCGGGCAGTGTTTTGCCCTCCCTTGCCCAGGCTTTCCCCAGGGCTCTCACCCTCCCGCCCGTGGCCGAGGGGCTCAACTGTGCCCTGCACTGGGGCCGCTGGAGCCGCTGGAACCGGCGGTGTCCGGGCGGGGCAGCCCTGGATGCTCCACACAGGGGCAGCCCGACACAGCCCCCGGTGCTGCTCCTACCACAGCTGCAGGCACCTGGACACCCTCACCCAGAGCATCCTGCTCTTCCTAAAGAGAACAGACCTCAGTTTTCAGTACTGGTAATACGAAAACAGATGTTGCTTTGGAAAAATCCAAGAAGATGGGCTGATAATTGTTGACTGTAGCTAATGCGATGCATTGATGTGTAAGCAATGGAGATGGTTAAAAAGCAGGGGAAGAATATTTTACTGGGAGATGAGTTGTTTGTATTTGGTTTACCTAGGACAATTATTTTTGTAAAGTTCAGAGAAATACTGGAAGAAATATACTTCTCAGCAATGGAAATGCTGTTGTTCAGTTTTTAAAAGGTGATCAAGCACTGGAACAGTCTGCCCACAGAAGTGATTGAATCACCATCCCTGAAAGTATTTAAAAGATGTGTAAATGTGGAACTTAGGGGCATGGTTAAGTGGTGGATTTGGCAGTGTTGGGTTAACACTGGGACCCAATGATCTTAATTAGAGGTGTTTTTCAACATAAAAGTTTATACGATTCTATGATTCTAAAGGCAGAAAAATGTATCTTACCTTAGGCAAGTTCCAAAAGTGTTTCCAGATATTTCAAACAGGTAATGCCCTTGACAGTATTTAATTGGCAGCAGTTCTGACAAATGAAATTTGGGATTTATTTGATAACAGGATTCAGCCTCTGCTTTTCTCAGCTGAGAACACATATACCATATATTCATACCTGTGATATCTACAGATCCTCAGAGCCCCTTCTTCTTCCGTGTCTGAATCAGACACAGAAACCTCATCACATGAACATTTTCTTACCCTACTTAGCTGTAGACACACCTCTGACAGAAGTTACCTTAATCTGATTTTGATACACTGACTGGCTGTATTTCTGGCCAGTCACCAACGAGAACAAACAACCAAGTCAGATATTGCTCCTGGAACTGGTGGCAGCCAGTTCCTTTATCTGGAATTAATCAAAACTGCTATTCTACAGAAGAAATTTAAGAAGACCTTGTAAACTCTTGGACTCGAAGGGTCCTGAAAATGGCAGAAACAACATTCGGGCAAGTACAATGGTAAAGAGGTACTTTGTCAGTCTGTTTTGATTATTTAAGATAATAGTTTCAGCCCTCCATCAAAGCTAAGATAGCAGGTGTTTTAAAACAACACACCATGTCAGTCAGATACGATATTACTGAGAACTTACAATCTATGCCCAGGTCCACTAGTACTCTTATATTAGTGGAACTCAGAAGAATAAATCACACCATTAAAATACAATTATGAATATGTGATTTGTACTCAGTGTTAATTTAGTGAATTAGGCCCTTTCAAACGCACATATCTCATTTGTCTGACTCATTAACCCTAAACTAAATTTTCAAAATATAATCTCTCAATAAGTTTAAATATCAGCCATGACTTATTAGAAAGATGCTCGGTTTCTGAATTAAGAGCCCTCTCTTCTTCAAGGTACTAGCAACATTTAGTTGAACTTGTGCTTTGAAATGTTCTACAGTAGATCATATGCACACTGTGAGAAAATCAGTACATACCTCCACTAAGAGTCACAGAACATTTCATCTCACTGACATGAAATTCTGTCCTCATGAGTCTGCTATGTTCCTTGCAGTATTTCATTGATAAATATTCTTGATCTACGTTCATGACCTATGAGTTCCATTCTGTTAATATTTTTACTTCTTTTTTCCTTAGACTGTATTTGCTGTTCCTTGTGTCCTTCTGTCAATCTTCATTTCATATTTTTCATGAGCTGTATCCACAAGCTGATGAACAGAGTTTGGAGAACATTCAAAATACAGTCAGGGGAACTGAACATTAATGCTTTGTTCTCAAGGATTAAAGGGTAACATTTGAGAACAGGAGTAGTAAAAAAAGGGTTACAAGAAAAGGAACATAAATGAAGGATTTTCTGTCCTACCTGTATTAACACATTTTTTGCCTATTAGTGTCCCCCTCCTGGGAGTTCAAAGCCCTTGAAGTCCGAAAACAGTCAGTCAGCATCTCCTTAGGGGTATACCCTTTGGTTGACAGGTTCACTGAGATGGACAGGACTTTTGGAAACTGCACTTAATAGCAATGGAGAACCTTCTCAGCAAGTTTCTCCTACGAGTTATTCCTCTGTCGATGAGCCTGCCAGTACCAAAAAAAACCCAAAAACCAAAAATCCCAGACTATTCCTTAGCAGCTCACAAAATAACTTTTATTAATACAAACCTGTGAGAACTAACAGGGTTTGCATTGTCAGTGATAATGTTTAACTGCAAAATTCCACTTAAATAAAACCTCAAACTAGAAGTTTGAGTCTTTCTGCTGTGTCTTTTGCAACAGGACTTGCCTATCTCGTATTGGCCTCTTTAGCCACCAACGTGCTTGCAACAAACGTGGGTAGAGCTCTTCCCAAAAACAACACAACTCTGTAAGAAGCAATAGATCACTATAACATCTTAATAACAAAATTCAAGCAACCCCCCTCCACAACAGACCAATTTACAAATACATTAGTATAGTCTAAAAGGTATAGGTAAATTTACTATCTATAAGGTAAAGCAAAGTATAATTAGTATCTATAGGCTAGAGGGGAAGGCAAGATATAAGGAAAAGTGAAAGCAAAGTAAAATAAGCAAAGTACAATTAGTCTATAAGGTAAAGATAAAACATATATATGGCAAGATGTAAGGATGCAAAGCGCAACTAGTAAAGGTGAAAGCAAAGTAAACTAACATAAACACTTTTGCTCAGCCCACAGCATCCTGAGAAGTGGAAGGAGAAAAGGCAGTTATCCCTTGAGAAATGGTGGAACTTCTCCCTGATTTTTGCTCATGTCCAATCTCTTTTCATACTTTTTTTCTTAGACAGTTTGAGTGACTATAGTCAATAAACTAGTTTGTGGGGTGATAGACAGGTGACAGAGGCCTAAGGATCAGCTTCCTGAGTTCCTGTCGGGTAGGATAATTGTAAAGAAAGGCCATGTTATCTTCATACCATTCCATCCTTCCTTGATCCTACCAGTCTGTTGCTTGGAAGTCTCCCCCAGGAGCTGGGGTCTTCAGGAAACCATCAGGAGTCTCTGTGTTCCTTTTTGTGTGACTTTATCACCTTACAATGGGTCTCTGGGAATGTCCCCTCCAGATGCCAAGGTCTTTCCAGTAATCACAAAGAACTATCATTGTGGCCTTAAATTGGTCTATTACCTTCCACAAAGTCATGAGGGTGGTCTACTAAATTGATTATGATGTTTTAACAGTGATGCCTTTATCAAAATCCATTAAAAAAGAATCAACAGTAAGCTCTTTATTTTCATCAGTGCACCAATGAAATCATTGATGAATCCACCCATTCCAGCTTGTCTTACAGCCAAATATGTTTGAATCAGATGGAGAGGCAGGTTCCCTGAACTCTAATGATGGCCATGTTACAGAATCACTGTGTTAGTTTCAGCTTCATCCCTTAGGGATCATCAGAGTAACCATTATGTTAAGCATCACTTCATTCTTGAGCTAGTCTTTTTTATTATATTAGCTGATTATAGATGTGAACAAAAATGGCAGAACTGGAGACAAATGGATTTTCCAGCATGCTTCATTAAAATGCAGTTCATTCAAATGTCTTACAAGGATGTCAAATAGGTGAAAACATGTAAGATAGGCAAATCAAAACTGATTATAAAAGATGCTGAAGAAATCAGAGTAAGATAAAAGTTGACATGAAAGGTTAATTTAAGCAGTAAGACTCTTTAAGGCCATTGGTCTTGAATGCTTGTGTAAGTTCACTGTGCTAAGATAATCTAATAATTGGTTTTCAGCTTGCTGCTGTCTGGCCTCTAGTTTATGCAGGCATTGTGAAAATTGCCTTTAGGTAGCTCGAATACCAATCAAAATATCTCTGGATGTCAGCTCAGGATGGAGCACAAAGCCATTGAATAAACTGTCAAAAATGGTGCAGCTAAAATACGATGATATCAAGTGCCTGCAGTCATAGCGCACAGAACCAGAGACTGGAGTTTGGGATGGTAGCATAGTCATTAAGCAATGTCTCCTTGTTTCCATGTACTTGAGCCTTAGTGACAGAAGGCCCAGTCACTTCATGAGGTGATCACAGAGGGCACAGCTCCTGAGAGTGACACAGCACTAGTTGGAAAGCATATCTTACTTGTTATGCTGCTTGATGAATTAGATCTACCAAACCCAACAGAACTAATCAATATATAATCTTGCTAGCATAAATATAGTTTTGCTATTTCCATACAGATTAAGCCTTTGACTGTATTGTGTATTGTGAACATATTCTAATTTATTCAGTGATGATAGTATTAACAGATGTGCTTTATTTGTAAAGTTCTTTGCACAATCCCACTGCTGTAGGAATGTTTTGTTATGAGAACTGTGAAGTGGGGGTTTTGTATTTTTTTTCTTTCATTCCAAAGGTTATTGATACTTTGATATGGTTTTTCTTTAAGAATAATGTCTCCCTGAGTGGCTTTGATATAGGTAGAAGATGTAGAATGGATGTTAGGTATCAACAAAAAGAGTTATATTGCTGTGATGGACAGAAGCCAGGGAATATTCTGTTTTAAGCAATGTTCTTGGTTTGAGGCACGAAACTGTGCTTTATTTTATATATTACTAGCAGTGTTATTACTAGGTTGGACCAACACTGTCTTGAATAATATCCATGTGATACTAACTATAGGTAACAATTCTGTAATTACTGGTATTATTTACATTCTGAGCCCGGGGTTTACAGTATGCAATAACACTATTACAACTACAAGAAGATGGAATCTGTTGTTTCAAAGTATAAACACAGTAACAGATCTTTAATCCAAAGAATTTACAGTCTAAACAGTTAAGATAAAATGTTATCCTTATATGTTGTAGAACATTTCTACTTTCAATACCAAGGCTGCAGAAATATACATATTCCTTAAGTAAATACTCTAGAACAAGTACTTTCTTAAATATAAATGTTAATTATGAAACCTGGATCCAAAGGGCCACGGCAGACCTCGATGATCAGGACGGTATCTACATCCGATATCGTACTGATGGAAGCCTGTTCAACCTAAGGCGACTGAAGGCCCACACCAAGACCTTAAACCATCTTGTCCGGGAGCTGCTTTATGCTGATGACGCCGCCCTCGTTGCCCACTCAGAAGCAGCCCTGCAGCGTTTAACATCCTGCTTTGCAGACGCTGCTGAGCTCTTTGGGCTGGAAGTCAGTCTAAAGAAGACAGAAATTCACCATCAACCTGCACCTCAGGAAGTCCCCCATCATCCCCACATCACCATTGACCAAACAGAACTCAGATCAGTCCAGCAGTTTAATTACCTAGGCAGCCTCATCTCCTCGGATGGTAAGATTGACAGGGAGATAGACAACAGGTTAGCAAAGGCATACAGTGCTTTCGGAAAGCTTCATAAAAGAGTCTGGCGAAATAAACACCTGAAGAAAAGCACAAAGATCAGTGTTTACAGAGCCATAGTGCTGTCTACTCTCTTATACGGATCTGAATCATGGGTCATCTACCGCCACCACCTGCGTCTCCTAGAACGCTTCCATCAACGCTGCCTCCGTACAATCCTTAACATCCACTGGTCAGATTATGTGACCAATACTTCTGTTCTGGAACAAGCAGCAGTCACAAGCATTGAGGCCATGTTACTGAGAACACAGCTGCGTTGGGCAGGGCACGTCTCCAGGATGAAGGACCACCGCCTCCCTAAGATCCTACTTTATGGTGAACTTGCCTCCGGCTGCCGCAAGAGAGGAGCCCTGAAGAAAAGATACAAGGACTCCCTGAAACATCTCAGCCTTGGCCATATTGACCACCATAACTGGTCTCCTCTGGCCTCCAATCGGCAGTCCTGGAGACACACCATCTACAACGCTGCTGATGCTTTTGAGAAAGCATCAGGATCACCCCTGAGGAGAAAAGACAACGCAGAAAGAATCGTGCCTTGCAGAATATACCACCTAAGGAGTCTTTCTGCTGTGCCTTTTGCAACAGGACTTGCCTATCTCGTATTGGGCTTTTTAGCCACCAACGTGCTTGCAACAAACGTGGATAGAGCTCTTCCCAAATCTTCGTTCGCGAAGCCTAGCTATGATCCCTTTGAATCCAGTAACAAAGCCCCTCCAGGTATCAGTGGGTCCAGAACTTTTTCCTGATACCATTTTCCATGATTTCTGGAGTCCTTCTGCACTTTCTAAAATTCAAAGTTTACATTTGTTCTCTCTTTGCTCTCTTCTATAGTGTCACCATCTAAGTATTGCTGTGTGGTACAGAATGAATGTCAAGTGCTCCCCATTTATAAGGGATATAGATTTGAAGTGCTAATATACCAGCTATTGACATTTCTAAAGAATACTGCTGATTGATATTGCAGCCCAGAAGCATCTTTTAAACACTAGAGCAAAGGGTATACATCAACAGTAGCAGTAAAACATAAAATTTTGACAGCATGGGACAACAGAGACTACTCCTCCTTCAAGTCATGGAAAATTCAGTTTTAAACCTAAGAGTAAATAAGACCTCTGACGAGTTACTGTTCCTTAGATTTTAATTTCTTTCACGCTTTGTCCTTTTTTCTACCTACAGGCAAACATCATCAGCACCTTACAAATTCTGCTCCAGTTATATTGACCCCTAGCTTTCTGTATTTGCTAATCTATTGATATTTTCCTTAAATACTCTCTGAATTACTGTTTTGTTGACCTTGTCCTTAAAGGCAGACAAAAGCCAAAGAAATCACCAAATCGAATCAGCAGAGCTATGGATAATAACAAAGAGAATGAAGCTAACTACAGCTGATTGCCTCTTGCTGCTACACTGAGCAGACTGCTTTATTGCTCCACACCTCCTAACCGTAGGACACATATCTGAAAATTGCAGATAAGATTATTGCAATATTTTCTTCCTAATCTTGTTTCTTTTGTTCCTATGATGAACTGTCTGGATGCAGCACCTGCCATTACAGACAACCATGTCATATAATCCATTTCCTAAACTTATCAAGTATCATTTTAAAAGTCCTTAGGCCTTTTGATCCTGCTGTTCCTATTTTACTCAAAACACACAGCTCTTTGTTAAAATTCATCCTTTATTTCTCATCCTTATTTAATTCACAGCCAGCTTTTACCCATTTGATCTGTTGCCCAATATTATATGCCGGTAAATAAGGTGAAATGATAAGCATGAAGCTGGAAAATAAGCTATTTTAATTAAGAAGAGCCAGAACCATTCTATTCCTATTGTCTTATACCAAAGCCTGCTCCTTGAAAACCTGTGCATTCTGTTTTTGGGGTAATGGGATTAGCCTATGCATATCACTGTGTCTGGCATTGATTTTTAAAGTGTAACCTGTAGAAACACGTGCAATAAGAATCACACTTTATATATTAAATCATCTTAGTGACTTCTGAAGAAGAACTATTTCTTCTTGTTCTAAAGGAACAAATACACTTAGATTTCCTTGAATCATATCTTACTTTTCCAGGCATTTTTGATATCTTTTAATAGTGTGTTGGTTTTAACACCAGCTGGAAGTTAAACACCAAATTAGCCACTCCCTTTATGCCATCCCTTCTGGTAAGAGAGGGACAAAAGCAGAGACTATGGGTTGATATAAAAATTTACTGAAAACGCAAAGCAATGGAATAAGACATACACACGAAAACAGAAGTATTAATAGCAAAAGTATACAAAAAGAGAAGGTGTTTTAACCATAAAAGAGTGTACACCACTGGGTACAAAACCAAGACAATAGACACACTCTGTAAGTTGTGTCCACATGGCTTCACCAGAGAAAGGCAATGTGGTGACTGTTCCACACACTGCACCACATGGCTGTCAGGACAAAAGGCAAGAAGGCAGGGGGAGCTACTGTGGCTAATGTTTCCCACCCCCCATCCCAAAAAAACCTAACAAAAAAACAATGACAAACAAGCCCCCCAAAATCTAGGTCATCCAAGCTGGGGCGCACTGCTCCTCCACTGGGTTCAGTTCCACTCAGGTGCCTGTACTGTTGTTTCTACGGCTCTGCTGTGCTGTTGTTTTAGTAGTACGGTTGATTCATGTTTTTGTCCTTTCCTTTTCAGCACCATGTCCTGTAACTTCATTCCCAAGAAAATGAGAGGGGGACTAGCAATGATGACGGGGGGACTGAGTCTTGACAGATTCCCTGCTAGAAAGGGAGGCAAAATGGCGCATATCCCGTGGGACACCCAGCTTTTTCTCTGGAAACCATGCTGCCTGATGATGACATGGGTGGTACAGAAAATCAATCTGGCCACGCCCACACAGCACTAAGTTCCACTCTCTCTCTGCAATCAGGACAAAAAGAGAAATTGTTCCCTACATTTTAAGCATATTACATTTCATTTATACAGTTGAATTTGATCTCTTTTCTATGACTTACCTCTTTGAGATTGTTTTATTGACAACATCACTCTGAGTTGATGCTTTCATTCAGTAAAACCTGTTACAATCTTCTTTTTTTTCTGTCAACTTTATAGGTTTCTCCTATCCCACTTCTCGTTTAAGAATAGCTTTTTATTCATCATCATGTTGAATACTTTATGGAAGTTCTAAAAGATAAGATGACAGTGAAACAGTCCATCTTCTCTAAGAGAGATGTAAGGTCAATCTAATACTATCTTGCAAATGTGTATCGCATGAACATCAAGCCTTTTTCATTTGACTCAATTCCTACAGTAATTATTTCCTTTAAGATTTATTTTAATTGAATAGCCAAGGTCATTCTGAAAGTCCCATAGCTACCTCAGTCATTTTCTTTCATTCCCATTCAAACAACAGGATTACTGAATATCAATATACCTTTCTTTTTTTTTTTTTTTCTTCAACCCCCTATTTGTTCCATATTGGCTTA
>VXAY01006779.1:198857-257374 GCA_013399855.1 Oxyruncus cristatus | reverse complement strand
AAAAAAAAATTATCACTACTTTCTAGAGTAGAATAGAATAGAATCATTTAGGTTGGAAAGTACCTCTAAGATCATTGAACACAATCATTAACCAAGCACTGCCAAGTCTGCCACTAAGCTTTGTCCCTACGTGCCACGTCCACACTTCTTTTAAATTATCTCCAGGGCTGGTGACTCCACCACTTCACTGGGCAGCCTGTTCCAATGCATGACCACCCTTTCAGTGAAGAAATTTTTCCTAATATCCAATCTAAACCCCTCCTGGAGCAACTTGAGGCCATTTCCTCTTGTTCTATCACTTACTATTTGGGAGAAGAAACTGAACTCCCCTGCTCCACCCTTCCTTGCTACAGCTTCCTTGCAGATAGTTGAAGAGAGGAATAAGGTCTCCCCTCAGCCTTCTTTTCTCCAGGATAAACAAGCCCAGCTCCCTTGGCTGCTCCTCATAACACTTGTCCTTCAGATCCTTCATCATCTCCTTTTCCCTTCTCTGGACATGCTCCAGCACCTGAACACCTTTTTTTGTAGTGAGAGACCCAGAACTGAGGTGCAGTCTCACCAGTGCCAAACACAGATGGATGATCATTGCTGTAGTCCTGCTGGTCACACTATTTCTGATACAAGCCAGGATTCCACAAGTATCCATGGCCACCTGGGCAGAAGGCTGGTTCGTGTTCAGCCAGCTGTTGATCAGCACCCACATCTTTTCTGCTAGGCAACTTTCCAGCCACTTTTCTCCCAGCCTGTAGAGCTGCATGGGATTGTTGTGACCCAAGTGCAGGACTCAGCACTTGGCTTTGTTGAACCTTAACCCATCAAGACAGCCTGTCCAGATCCCTCCTACCTTCCAGCAAGTCAACATTCCCACCCAACTTGGTTACATCTGCAAACTGAACGATCTTGCACTCCATCCCCTCGTCCAGATCATTGATAAAGATATGAAACAGGACTGAGCCCTAGGGAACATCACTAGTGACTGGCTGCCATCTGGGTTTAACTCTATTCACCACTACTCTCTTGGCCTGTCCATCCAGACAGTTTTTTACCCATTGAAGGGTATACCCATCAAAACCATAAGTAGCCAGTTTCTCCAAGACAGTGCTGTGGGAAACAACGTTAAGGGCTTTACTAAAGTCCAAGTAGTCAAGATCCGCAAGCTTTCCCTTATCTGCTGTCTGAGTCTTCATGTAATAGGAGACCAGGTTAGTCAAACAGGACCTGCCATTCCTAACCCATGCTGTGTGGGCTGATCACTTGGTTGTCCTGTATGTGGCATGAGATGAACTGCTCCATAACCTTCCTCTTTATTAAGGTCAGGCTGAAAGACCTGTAGTTCCTCAGATCCTCTTTACAGCTTCTCTTGTAGATGGGCTTTACATTTGTCAATTTTCAGTCGACTGGAACCTCCTCAGTTAGCCAGGACTTGTAAAGTGGTCACAGCATCAAGCCTGATGGAGTTCAAGAAGCATTTGGACAATACTCTCGGGTATATGGTGTGATTTTTGGAGACAGTCCTGTGCAGGGCCACATGATGGACTCAGTGATCCTTGTGGGTCCCTGCCAACTGTGCATATTCAGTGATTTTGTGATTCTGTAAATGATGGAAAGTGGCTCAATAACCACTTCCACCAGCTCCCTCATTTCCCCTGAATGGATCCCATTCATCTCCTTGGACTTGTGCATGTCTATGGGGTAGAGCAGGTTTCTGACCTTTTCCTCTGGATTGTGGGGATTTTGTTCTACTCCCTGTACCTGTCTCCCAGCTTAGGAGGCTGGGTACCCTGAGAACAATTTGTCTTACTATTAGGAAGAAGGCATCAACTACCTCATCCTTTTCTTCACCCTTTGTCGTTATGTTTTCCCCTCTATCCAATAAAAGATGTAGATTTTCCATGGCCCTCTTTTGATTACTGATGTATTTGTAGAAACATTTTTTATTATCTGTTATTGCAGTGACCAGATTACATTCTAGTTGGGCTTTCACCATTCTAACTTTCTCTCTACATAACCTCATGAGATCCTTTTAGTCCTCCTGAGTGTCGTGGGTTTACCAGCCCCACCACCCCAGGGTTGAAAAAAATAGTTAATTCCAAGTAGATTTCTGGAGTAAAGCCAATCACAAGTTTTAGGAATGCCTCTGTGAATGACACATTTAAGAAAATGGAAGAGAAGATGAATTGTGCAGAAGAAATTCCAGCCCGGAGAGGAGCAGAGGAGAAGAAGAGATAGTAATGTAGCCTCTGAGGTCAGTGTAGCAGGAGGGGGGAGGAGAGGCCCAGGGGGGGCCCCCTCTCCCCCTCAGCAGGGGAAAAGACTTAAAAACTAAAACCCCTGCCACCTGTGGAAGATGATTTGGAGTTGAGGAGACCCACCTGCAGCTCATGAAGGAGCCTGTGCCAGAGCAAAGGAGTGCACGGAGGAAGCTGTAACTCCGTGGGAGGCCTCAGAGGAGACAGAGTCTTGCTGGAGACCTGTTGCCCTTGGAGAGAGAAACCTACACTGGAGCAAGTGTGCCGGGTAGGACTTGTGATCACAGTGAGGGATTTGTGCTGGTGTAATTCATTTGTGACCCAAAGGACAGCAGAGTATGGAAGAACTGTTGTCCGAGGGTAGACTCACGCAGGAGAAGCTCATCCAAGGCTGTCTCCAGTGAGAAGGGACCCCACAAGAAACAGGGGATGGACTCGATGCCATTATCCCCTGTAACAGGGGTGAAGACCCTGGTGCAGCAAGTTGTCCCCTTGCAGTCCATGGAGGACCTCACTAGGCCCGAGTACCCCCCAGCCTCCGGTCCNTTTCAAGTGCTGCAAATTTGATTTAGAAGAACTGTAAACCCTGAAAGTAAAGAAAAGACTTTTCTCTTCCTGGACTGATACAGGGGGGAGGGATAATTTTGTAAATACATAGAATTTGCTTGATAATTTTACCTAGTCAGAATTGTTGTATATATTATTCCGCTATATATATTCTTCTATATATATTTTTATCCTGCCAGTAATAAATTTCATATTATTCCCCCACGTCAAGTCTCTTTTGTCTGTATAAAACTTCTCTCATAGCAATTGTGTAAAAGGTTTAAAAAAATTAGCCCAGAGTAAACCCATGACACTGGGTGAGCCACCCCTTCCTCCAAAGGTCATAAACTCGCCTTTTTTTTTTTTGAGTTCCAGCCAAAGGTATATGTTAAGCCTAGTTAATTTTCACCACCAGCTTGTCTTCTGGCACAGATGCCTTTAAGATTTGGTTCTTGAAGGACATCCAGCCCTGCTGGATTCCTTTGCACTTCAGGACTGTCTCCCAAGGGACTCTGTCAACTGGGATCCTAAGCAGGCCAAAGTCTACCCTCAGGAAATCCAAGCTGGCAGTTCTTCTGACTCCTCTTCTTACTTCTCAAAGAACCAAAGACTCTATCATTTCATGATCACTGTGCCCAAGACAGCCTCCAACCATCACATCATCCACAAGTTTTTCTCTGTTCACAAACAACAGGTCCAGTAGGGCACCTTCCCTGCTGGACTCACACAACAGCTGTGTCAGATGTTTTCCTCTTCCCTTGAAATACAAATTCCTCTGAGTTTTGATATGTCTGATTTAGAGAAATTCAGGCATCTTTTACCACTAATTTGTCAGTAACTCAGTCAAGCTGATTTCATAATAACTATACATAATATTGCCAGCGTAAACTTTAATCTGTAGGATAGGGCGTTTGTAACAATACTATAAATGGTTACCTTACTTTATGAAAAAGAAATTGAGTTGTAACCCACTTATTCTTCTATGTGATCTGCTTATAAAGTTTTTTTATAGCTTTCCCATGTTAGACATGCTACCACGCATTATTTTATTAAAGTTATCGAAAAGAACGGCATTTGTTTTGATGACCAAGAGACACCACTCTCTCCAGCACTTTTTTGTCACTAATATATAGTGGAGAAATAATTACCAATATTGCAATACTGTTACAATTTCTAGTAGCATTAATCTCTCTAGTAAAATATAGAAGTCTGTATTTATTTTCAACCCTTGAGGCTTGTAGAGAATTCTCATAAGACCAACAAAGTAAAATTGCTTCTATAACCTTTCCCCAAAGTAGCTTTGATAAAAATAAGTTTCTCGTTACTCCATGCTGTCTGATTTTATATCTTTACAATTTATCATTTCATTAACCAACAATGCTAGCCTACCATCCCAGCTTTCATTATTCACTCCTGAGTATCACATAGCTTTAAATAAGGGTGTTCCAGTCATGTTATTAAATACTGTAGTCACAATAAAAGCACATAAATTGATGGAAAATACACATAAAATGAAAGCTTAGTGGTCAGAACTGGTCAAAATTAGTAAAACTATAAAGTAGTTGCAAGAAACTAAAGTTTAGGGGTGTAAACGTGTATAATCACAGGAAAAAATAATTTAATAAATAAAAAAGTTGACTTCATAAACAAACCGCTCAAACACAGCCTATGCAATGCATTAAGAAGAACAAATTCAGAAATTACTTCTGTATTGATATGTAGCAGTAGTTTTACAGATGTAATTGTTTGTTGTTCATAGACTTTTCCTTAAACCTACTCTCAATTATTTTTTAGTCTGGACTTCATAAAGAAAATAACAGAGAAATTAAAAAATAGTGCAATTTACCATAAAACAGTTTCTTCAACACAATTTAGGCAGAAATGGATTTTTTTACCCCAAAGTCATGTTTTAATTCAGAATTATCAGGATTAAAGCAAGAATCACTTGATTAAATGTATTTGTTTCTATGATACTTAGACTATTAACCTTAACAACCCACTGAATATCTAGAACATCAATCTCCCTCAGGGCCTTGGATGGCTCTTCAGACACCTGGCATCATTCCAGACCACAGGTATAGCCTAGACACACGTAATTTTCAAAACAGGGTATCAACATTGCATCATCTCATTTTATAACACCAGTAATCTAACACTTGATCTGGGTTTCCATAACTCAGCTCAGAGCCTGCATTTCCAGGTTCAATCCCACAACCCTATTGCTGTCTGCTCTTGAGAGGTGCATTTCTGCCATGCTTCTGCTGCATCTACCATTGTTGGCCTGCTCAGCTGAAGTGCCTCGACCACCTCCTCCCACTCCTTCTCTACTGACCTTGGTGTCTGTATAGTTGTTCACATGTTCTCACTCCGCTCTGTTCTGGCTGCAATTTCGTTTGCACAATACCTTTTTTTTTCCTTTTTAAATAGGCTATTATAAAGGGGTTACTATCATTCCTGATTTGCTTGGCCTTGGCCAGCTGCAGATCCATCCTGGAGCCAACTGGCATTGGCTCTGACAGACATGGGGGAAGCTTCTGGCAGCTTCTCACAGAAGGCACCCCTGTAGCTCCCCTCCCCCCAAAAAAAACTGGCCATACAAACCCAATACAATGGTCCAATAAAGCCACAAAAGAATTTTGCATAGGTGTAGTGTTGTATAGATCCTGTATAAAATAGTATTATATAATGCTATAAATCTAAGTTCTAAATATTTTATGTGCAAAGAAATGGTGGTAGTGACATTCAGGCTGAAAAACAGATGCATCACAAACTAGACTGTTCTAGAACTAGCCTTAAAGTTGATGTGAATAGTGGACAGTGAACAGTAGTGATGTCCCTGGACATCAAAGGAAAACTAAGAAGCAGAAAGAGAGACTATGCAGGCCTGTCAGACACTCCATGTTCCATGCAAGAAATAAATTGAAACTTCCCTTCTCTCTCTCCTAAACAAAAAACCCCACAGTTTTTAAAAGCCAACAGGGGTTTCCTCCTCTATGTTTAAGGACATAGTGATAAGGCCCTTAATTTTCTCATTAAGTGTTCAGCAAGGGTCATTATCTGAACTTGTACAGAGTATGCAAAACAGGTTATTGTCTTTGATCTGGTTAAAAATTTTCTCCACAGTCATTGTAGCTCTTTTTGCAAAGTAAACAAAAACAATTTCAGGGAGTAGAAAAATTTAAGTTTTCTCCTCCCACTTGTAAGGTCAGTTATAGTTTGACTATACTATGCTAGAAAAATTAATGTTTGAATGCCACTTTCCACATACAGTACCAATTGTGAACTAATATTTTCTCTGCCAGGAAATCTGCAGGCATTTAGGGAAACAGCAGTTTTTTCTGTAATAAATTAGGCATACTCATAAATTTTAAAAGGAGCAAGCCTTTATGTTTCAGGAATGAAGGACTGCAGTGAGTAATTCAGGAAATACAGTATAACTTAGTGCTATTATATTTTTTTATTTGTTGATTAGCTTAGAGGGCAGATTTACACTTTGGCCAAAATATATTTGTCTTTGGGTTAATTTGGAAGGTATGTAATTACTGAGCTGGCATTCAGTACTGCAGTGGGAGATGAAAGTGCTTTTCCTGTATTTTGCATTTTGCAGGAAATTGGATACTTTTTTATTATTATTATCTATATTAATTTATATGTTAGATTTATGGAGAGGTTCAGGATGTTGGTGAATTTCAACTGTTAACACTGATCATTTAAATAAAAGATATTATCTAAATTACACTAATCTTAAGTGCTTCTTCTGGCACTTTTCTCATATGTGGGGGAAAAAATAGCTGAACATATAACTGAATGTATAACTGCTCTATTAGAGCAGGAAAGACAGTACAAAAAAGAGTGTACAGTGAGTCTCCAAATACTTATGATTAACACCATTTTGTGGATGCTTAGTGCCGTGTATCCTTTTCAAGTCTCATCATTCAGCAGAGTTAATAACATATTCAAAGACTATTGTAAACCATTTTTATTGCTTAAATATTCAGTGGTGCTGAAAGAACCTTTGGCTTGTTCATGCCATATACTTGTAAGATGGATATGATACTTGAGTCATGCTTAAATCCACAATATGACAATAAAAGGTGAAGAGAAGCGTGTTCATTTTGTCAAGACTGTCACTCCTTCAGCTACCTCTACTTCTGCCTTGTCAGTCTTTCTTTCCCTTTCTCATATTCTCCTTTGTCAAAAGATAATATTTATGATATTTAGTCAGGAAACAGAGGGCCCACCCTAAAAACATTAGTTTTTCCACTGGGAAATGAGCAACAACAGCAACCATGAAACAGTGCTTGTTCAGTAAAAGCATTACAAAACAAAGCCTCGTTTCCAAAGTTTCTTTTTCCTTTTTTTCCTACATCCTACTCCAACCATAACCCACTGCTTTAAGCTCCACATTACATAGCCTAAAATCTCTCCTCTCCACTCCTCTCCTCTCTCCGACCTCAAGTCATTCATCTGTGCTAAAGTTCTAATTTCCATATTAAAGCAAAGCATTCTGATTTTTTATTCACTGCTTATATTCTTGGTCTTACTAACACTCCAAGTCCAGCCTGCTCAAGTTGCCACTGCCACAACTGTCTTAAAGAATGACTGTTCTGTGCAGAAAATGGAACCTCAAGAGAACATACCATTTCAAGGTGTTTCTTTTCATTTATTTACCTCTGTTTACCACAAAGTTTGACTCTACATTAACTGACAACATTTTTAATATTTCCTTTATGTTTAAAAAATAACAATAAACCTTTTCAGATAATAATAAAATATATTGCCAAAGAATATTTCTAAGTAGCCAGGCAAGCTATTTGATTTCTTTAACTCCCAGATTTAAATGTGTTTATTTGGCATTTCATCTAGGTCAGGTACTTTATATTATTAATCTTCTGAAGTGCTTCTGCAACCTTCTCTCCCTGCATATATCATTCTCCACAGGTTCTAGGTACCTTCCTCCAGTTATCTTAATTCATTACTTTATCAAAATATGAAATTTGGAATTTTACTTAAATTTTATTAATAATTTATTTACGATATAGCATGCTCACTTCTAATACATGTGAATTCATAAATTTCCAATATTAACTAGTAAAATTATATTTCTTGTCCTCCAGTTCTTCCTACTTGGTACTTAAATTTATCACTGTTTGCATCTGTTTTCTTCACCTGAACATTACGGTGTGCCAGTGTACCATTATTCCAGCTGTTGGCTGTACCTTCACACATCTCAAATAAAGGTGCTTCTAGTGTCCCCTTTGTTTGCTTAACCTTGACATAACTCCAAGCCCTTTTCACTCTGTGTTGTTACAAATTTCTGCATGTGAGGATAGATCACACTTATGTTTTGAGGAGGTTGTCCTTGATGATCAACAAGTTATCATGGGCCATTATACTCTTAAGAATGAGAGTCCCTGGGAAAAGAGAAAGCCACTCAGGGGAAGCTGCTGGCCAGTTCCCAAGTTTGCTGCCCTGAAGGCTTTTTATTCTGCTATTTATCTTTTCTGTTTACTTCAGAACTTAAAATTGTAAAATGACATGGTTACAGCAAAGGTTGTCATTGATCTTCAAATCCATGACCATTTTCTTTATGCATGAACAGTAGATGCCACAGAGCACCTTTTCTAGTTTGGCCACCCAGCATCTGCATCAAAAATTGATCCTGACAAACTCCAGAAATCTGAGCCTCTCCAAGTTTTCCTTTCAGCAAATGTCAGGTAAAGTCCTCCATGAGATTCAGGATCTGTGAGACTGTTTAAAAGAGGCATTATCCCCCTGTTCTCAACAGGCAGTGTTGCAAATGTTCACTGCAATTATCCTTCTTTGGCCTTCACTGTGATCACATTACATAAGCTCCCAACTTACCTGTTGCCCATTCCATAACACAAGACTTGCTGCATTTGTGTTGGGTTGGTAAGTCCCCACCCAGTTGCTCACTCACTCACCCACAGTGGGTTAGGACAGAGGGTCAGAAGGGTAAAAGCAGTAGAAACTGGTGAGACTTGAGATAAAAGTCAAATCTGCACATGCAAACAAAGCAAAACAAGGAATTAATTAAGTAATTTCCAGTGGCAGGCAGATATCCAACCATTTCCCAGTTGGGAAGACCAGCAACATAACTGTGAACCCACTTGCTTTGTCCATTCCCTGAGCTTTGATTGCTGAGCATGAAATCACAGAGTATAGAATATCCTTTTGGCCTGTTCAGGTCAATTGTCCTGGATTTATTACCCTAAAAATTCTTGTGCATCCCCAGCCTACTCACTGGTGGGGCAGAGGGGAGAAAAGCCTTGGCACTGTTCAAGTGCTGTTTATCAACAGCTAAAACACTGGAGGAGTTGTCAACACTGCTCTAATCACAAATCCAAAATATAACATCAGACAGGCTTTTATGGAGGGAAACTACCTCCCAAGCATACCCAATTCAGCTGTGGGATGACATCAGCTGTGCTGCCAGATCTCTCAGATTTCAGTTGTACAGCATTGAACCAATATCTATTTTCTCTTCACTGCCTACACTGTATATTTTGTGCAATGATATTTGAGATGGAACTCTATTCATAAATTGTAGGAGGAATTGTGGGAATGTCCCTATCTCATTCTCAGCCTTGCCTCTACACTTAGTCTCTGAGGTTCCTAGTTCAAAACCTTCCTCAGCTGGTAAGCAGATTAATTTCTGAGGATGCTGTCACTCCACTTTGCCAGGAGCATCCCAACAAGATCCAGTAGCACAGCTTGCAATACCAGACAGATATTGATATGCAGGATGCATCCCTTCCTACTTGAGCCCTCCCCAGAAGGATCATGGAAAACACAACCTGGACCCTGTCTTTCACTGTGTCACATCCAATGATACAATCAATGTCTTCCTCATGATGCTCTCATGAATGGGCAGCAAAGCATTGTTTATCATTATTACATTGTATTAACATAATGTATATGAACTCCAGTTGTGGATATTGTGCTAATCGGTGCATATCAAAAGCTCAAAACTGAAAGTCTAGTCTAAGGGAGGACACCTAAAGATAGGTGAGAATATATAGAGATACAATAGAGAGCAATTCTTCACTTTAATACATGTTGATCACAGCATATAAAACAACTGGAAATACTGTGAATTGTTTGTTTCTTTGTGTTATGATAAAAAAGTTATGAGAAACTACTAGAAAGACTAGATGGGGAGGCCTATTCAAAAGTGGAGGGTGACATGCATAGTAAAAAGGAACAATTTACATGGTTTAAATATATGCATACAGATAAAAAGGACTCCTCCCTATGAATGAAAGGAAACTGAGAGATGGGCAAAAAGATGACACTAAATTAGGAAGAATATTGAAGCTTTATTGACTATAGGGGACAGGGAATGGTTCCAGTGAAAGTTTTAACATGCCCAGAATAACAGATCAACAAAAAATTGTTTACAGCAGCATTCTCAGTGAATATGCATGAGAAAAGTTTTATTTGCTACAACTGTAGAAAGCATGCTACAATGTTACCAATCAGAAGGAACATTATGAACAATAAGTTTAGGATCATTTTTTGGACAAAACATTCTGCAGCAGCCTGCAAACTAGCACATTTTTACTGCATTATTAGAAAATAAGCATAACTGCCCTTCAAATTAAGTAGATACATAGTCTTGGGTTATTCACAGAAAAGTAGAGCTTTTTACTATTGTAATTTATGAATAGTAAATATGATTTTCATAATAAAAAAAACCTGGGAAATGTTAGTGTTTTAAAGGGTTTGGCACAAAAATAAAAACACATTGGAGGTAGTTGCAAGGGAATACTTCTTTCTGTACATTGTGATGGAGTTCCAGTGGCATGCAGGGAAAAGAGTTTATTTTTGTGTCAATGATCATTGTGATAATGGTGATAGCAGAAGCTTAAGTGTGACTTCTATTTTTTGTGTATATAGGTTGCTAGGGAAGCCTATTCATCAGCAGTCAAGACTTTTGACTCTTCTACCCCAGCAATCAACAAACTCTGAATAACAGGTAACAAATCCCCACAGACTACTATATGGAATAGAGAGACTTAATAACATCTCTGTAGACCCTTAAAACCACGGATATGTGAACAGTGATTTAGAAGCAACCTATCAAAAGAAAACAGAAAATGTCTGAGGGAAGTCCAAACTATCAGCTTTCCAGAAGTCAGTGAGCCAGTAAGTATTAGACCTTTGTGGGAAGGGACCTGCACTTATCTGCAGATATGTAATTTGAAATATGTATTTTGGTGTGCTTTATCACATTGATGGCATTTTCAGTAACATTACTGTGTTTACGATCCCTCATGTGACAAGACACAGCACAGCAAAGGAAGATGAGGTCTTGGCAACCTAATTCAGCATGTCTGGAGAGCATGAAAACAACATAAAACCTTTCTTCTAAAGATGATTATTTCGGTATTCACAGGTGTGGATGTTGAATGTAGCTAGGTGCGTGAACATGGTAGGTGCAGATTTTGTATTGTATGTTTGCACTTCAACTTGGGCAGCATTTGGGTGTTGTTATGTTTAAAGAAAACCTATAAAATATGTTTATTGATACAACAATTTTGCTAGTGTGATTGTGTATAGTGTATGGCCAGTTCCAGCGGCTCCAGCGGCCCCAGTGCAGGGCATGGCTGAGCCCCTCAGCCACAGGCAGGCGGGCGAGAGCCCCGGGGAAAGCCTGGGCAAGGGAGGGCAAAACACTACCTGGCAACCAGGGCTGAGGGAGGGGAACCGGGTGAGAAACAGCCCTGCGAGCCCTGAGGGCAGAACGGGAGGGGGAGAGAAGTGGAAGAGAGACCCCGGCATCTCATGGATGTCTCTGCGGCCTTGGGAGAGGCCCTGGTGGGGCAGGTGTTTTCCTGCAACCCATGGGAAGACCCCAGGCAGTAGCAGGGAATAGTGTGAGGAGGAAGGAGTGGCTGAGAGGAGATGTTACGGACTGAATGCAGCCCCCCATTCTTCATCCCCTTGTGCTGCTTGGGGTGAGGGGCAATGTAGTCAGTAATGGAGGAATGAAAGTGAGTCTGGGAAAAATGGTTGGGGAAAGGTGTTTTAGTTTTTGGCTTTTTTTTCTCAATATGCTCTTTGTTATATATTTAGCAATAAATTAAATAAAATTTCCTCAACTGGATCTGTTTTGCCCCTGATAGTAATAGCTAAGTCATGTCCCTCTCTTTATCTCAAGTTATTAATTTTCTGTCTTATTTTCTTCCCCTGTTGAGAAGAGCCTTTTGATCCTGGGGAGCAAGAGAACCGGGGCTTCTGGCATCCAGCCAAACAGTCAGCCCAATACTATCAGGCTCCAGATAATCAGGAAACAGTTTCACAATGAAAATATAATATATTAAAAATTACTTGTTAAAACTGACTTCTGATCACACTCTGCCTGAATTTTATTCAAAGCCAAAACCTGGATTCAGCTTCTTCTTTTTTTTCTTTTATTTTAAGTAGCTCATTAATACAATAGGTATGTATTACCCACAAAATATAGCCATTTCTTTCTCTAGAAAATACCTAAGAATTCATTTAGTCAGATTTTGTTTAGCTGATTTGACGTAAATTGAGTTTAACACTGTAATAAACTATGTTAAATCACAGGTCACTTTTAAATCACAGAATAGTCTGACTTGGAAGGGATCACAATGATGAATACTAACTAGTCAAAATACTGGATGACATTAGGTTTGATTGAAGAAAAAAAACATGATAATGGCATGGAATTGGACAGATTCACTGATATATGTTCTTGCACCTTGTCTTCAAGCCTGTCTTTCCTTCTTCACCCTTCCAAATGTCCACTCTGTTGTAAGGTCTCTCCTTCATCATTATGTCTTAGAAAGAGACACAAAAGATTTTCTGTAGCTAGGAAGAAGACACAATCATGGGATGAGATGTCTTTAGTCTAAAACAATAGAGTCCGTTTCGATGAAGTCTTTCGGGGAAGCTGGGTTCCATAATGCATTTGGAAAAATAGCTAGTTATTGCCCGTGACCAAAATGTATGTATACTTATCATAATACCATTAAAAACAAACACAAAACACAGCAAAAATACGAAACAAACCACCCAATGACTAAATCAAAAAGACTGCCAGAGGGAACATTCTGCAGCATTCTGAATGTTATGCAAAGAATATATTTGACCTCCATTTTTTTCAGTGCTCTGACCTGATTAGAAAAAAAAATCCCAATTTTTAAATCCTTCCTGAGACAGACTACCAGTCCTACACTGTTGCAGAAATGTAGTGGCAGATCATATTGAATGGAATTTGGCTTTTATAGACCCTATAGAGTTTATAGACCCTATTAGTTCTTTAATATTTTTAATGTATGCCAGTGGGGTTTTGAGGGGGATTTTTAATTATTTTTAAGTTGAAGCCTTGTTGTAATATGCTAATGCTGGAACATAATGACAAATGGTGCCTGTAGCAGCTGCCTTCCTCAGCGGTTGTTCTGAGCTTTGTAGATTATTCTGACACACATCAGCTCTGTGTCCTGACTCCATACCCTAGCAAACAGTTAGGTATATATTTGACAATCAACATCTGCTCAAGTCTTGGTGATTTAACCTTAAAAGACTACCCTATGAAAACTATAGCAAGGATATGATCTGCTTAAGACCATGAACAAAAACTTTGGGCTTGCCTGAGTACAGACCATCTTGGCTGTTCCTG
Organism: Oxyruncus cristatus; assembly: GCA_013399855.1. Classification (NCBI taxonomy): domain Eukaryota; kingdom Metazoa; phylum Chordata; class Aves; order Passeriformes; family Cotingidae; genus Oxyruncus; species Oxyruncus cristatus. Next base: position 243,907 of record VXAY01006779.1, on the reverse strand, counting down.
ACACCTAGTCTAGCTATATTAAAGCTAATGTGATTTTGCCTATGCAAGCTAAAAGCAGACCTTTATTTAGATTTGTTCAAAAGGAACTGAGTGTGAAGAAGAACTTCTTTACTGTGCAGGTGACCATCCACTGGAAGAGATTGCCCAGACAAGTTGTGGAGTATCTCACTCACTGGACACAACCCTGAGTAACAAGCTCTAGGAGACCCTGCTTAAGCAGAGAGGCTGGACTAGACTACCTCTAGTTATCCCTTCCAACCTTACCCATTCAGTAATTCTGTGGTTCCTGAATGACAGTCAAATAGCCAGGAAAGGACATGTAAACCTGGCCTCAGCTACCACTATTGGAAATTAACCAGGGCAGCGCATATTGTGCTGTCAAAGAAGTACCATTTACTTGCAGCATAATGATTTTCAAAGATATACCAAATACATATGGCTTTATGAAACATCTTAAAAAGCAAAAGACCCTACTCCATGCAGTTTAGTTAGAACCTTGATACACCAAAATTTATTAAATTGTTTGGTTACATAAGAGAGGGAAAGAAAAGGAATAAGTATGGAACAGAACAATTACCAAGGAACCTCCAGTCTTAAAGTTGCCCCATAGTACTACAAAACATAGAAATATCCTTCATGTTATAGGAAACTGTGTTTGACTAGTCTAAAAGTGATTTCAACACTTTTTTTGGTCTATTCTGTAGTAAGAATGTAGGTGATCATACTGATTCAGCCCAATATCTCACTCTGATGCACTAGAATGAGAGATTCCCCAGGGATGATATGAAAAGCCTTGTCATGAATGCAGAACTTGCTCATGGTAGAAAGTATATCCTCGTCTTTTCAGTCAGGAGGTAACTAATAGCACTTGCAGTTGAATCACTTCCTCATCTTGGGTAAAACATTGGTAAAAAATTCATCAGTTCATTGTGTAAAGTTGTAACACTTTTGCTACCAGTGTCTACAAATTGATTGTCATAGTTATTTAACATCTACCCATATGTGACTGTTCATAACACAAAATTTACACTGCAATAAAGAGAAGAAACATAAAGAAATGAAATTACTGACTCACATATTTATCTCCTAGAAATCAAGAAGGTCAAAGTCAGATTAGTATTTAATATTCAAACTAAATGTCATGAGCATAAATATATAAACAGTGTTAATAAATCTGTGCGTTTCATTTCAAGTTGTGATGTAAGTATTGATTAGGTTTAACACACTTGATAATTATTTTTTAAAAATATCACTGAAAATATTATCACTAATGTGCAGAAAAAAATCAGATTGTGATTATTTCTTTGATTTAACCAGCAGTTTTAAAAATCTCAGCCGTCATATACTTATGGGAATTTTAGTGTATGCTGAGCTAGTCAAGATCTGCCTTGCACCTTGGAATTACAGAAATTTTCTAATAAATACCTTCTAAAAAAGACATGTTTTGAAAAAATAACTGTTCCATGTACCAACAAAAGAAGTACAATAGTTACATATTTTTATATAATGATTGAAGTTGTATCCAGAACTGATCCCCTGCACCTGATAACAGTTGGTTCTGTAAATTTACTGAAGCAGACATAAACCAGAGTTCCATCAAGTGAAAATTGTTGAAGAATATTTAAAGGTCTGATTTGATCTCTGCACTATATTGTTACAATGAAAAAGCAGAACTCTTTCCTGTCTAGGATAAAATCTTCACCCTGCAGCTATGATCATTCATAACATCATGGATGTATGTAGCCAAAGGGAACATTATGAGCTGATAAGGTAGGCAAAACTTTTATTGTGAAGGAATAAGTAGAACTGAAACAATCTACTACAATTTATCAAAAATCAGGACACTAAAACACCTTTATATTCTAAATGTAAACCTAATCAAATGTAAGTGATTGCTTGGTACTGGAATATTTAACCAAAGTACATTTAGGTCTGTGTTAACAAAAAAGGAGACAATATAAATTTGTTCAATTCAAACTGCCTTGTTGATTACTATTTTGAAAAAATACTTCAGGTCTTAGCAGGGAAATATTATAACATTTGAAAGAAAAGGATAACAACAGCACAGCTGTGCAAAGAATACACAATGGTGTATGACCATGCAAAGATTTACTAGTTCTGATACTATAAACTACTGTTGTTCCAGTTGAGTAATTCTTTGACATGAAACTGTGTAAGTTATACATTGTGAATGGCAGATGGAGGACAAACCTTTTGTTGTTCTCAAAAATGAGCAAATTATTGAGAAAATGAATTCAGCCATGTTATACTGACATCAAAGTCATTATTAGAAGTTAAATGCTAATTGCTCTTTACACAGAGTGTCATGAAACCTTTGTTTATTCTAAATTATTTTAACATTCAAAGTTATTTAGCATTTATGTTATCCAATCCATTTAGGAGACACAAAGAAAAGTAACATTCCTTCTCCAGATAGGTTTAAGCAGTCAGGAAATATCAACAGGGTAGTGGGAGACTACTACGTTGCAGGTTTGAATCTTGTGACTTCTTTATCTGTTCGATAAAGCTTAATGAATTGTTTAATCTTGTTCTGAAAAGGATATCCTTTCAGTGTGACATCGACAAGCAATGGTTGCTAGTGCATGTGTTATACCAACATGTTTGGGTTGGCAGAGTAGACAATCATAAGTCAGTGATAACTGCTAAACCTTTTCTAGCTGAGGCAAGATATCAAATAATTGTATAGTTCTACCTGATTTTCTCTTACTAGTTGAAGTCAAATTTGAAATCTCCTACCTTACTACATTGTTTTAATTTTTTAAAAACATGCAATTTTACCATACAACTTTACTGTGCTACAAATAGTTCATTTATCGTAAGGGGTGAACTGCAACAGGGCTGAATAAAATCAAAAAATGATTAGAGCAAAGACAAGTGACCCAGAATTGCAGGGGTATCTTAAGCCAGATTTTAGTACCAGGAAAAGCTGTAGAATTTCTGCATGAATCAAGGAAAAAAATTCCTTCTGGGGCGGCTTAGGTATGTAGACAACAGTTCACCCTGATCCACAACCTGTTCCACTCCTAAGAGGGATAAATCACAAGATAAAACCCAGCAGAAGTTTTGTAATAAACAGAGGTTTTTTTCCTATAGGTTAAGGGGATGTTGATGCAGAACAATAGGAGAAAGCTGACTGCAGAGGCATAGAGGGAGACCTCCCAACGAAGCATCCCTGTGTGGTGACCCAGGGTTCTGGGCTCCAGGGGAAATTCACCAAAGCCAAGAGGATTCTGTGAAGCACAAAAAAGTAGTGAAGCAAGAAAATGTACATGTCATTTACTACTGTATATATATTTGAGCTATGCCAAAGGTGACATTTTGGTTGTACAAAGACTTTAAAAGAGCATGGCTATTTGTTTTATTTGTTGTATATTTGTTGTATATTCCCAGTGACCTTCCTAGTGTAAGGGCAGCAAGGTGGGCCATAAAGACAAAGCTGCTAGACTGCTTAGGCTACAAGATCTGATTTGTCTTGATGGGGTAACAGAGACATTTTCTCTTTGGCCACAGTGACTAAAACCAGTACTGAGAGATGCAAATTTCTCCCACAAGTCTGATATTGTGGGATTCAGGATACTTAATCTAAGGAACACCCACAGCGGGAGCTTTGTCATAGCAAATGGGTCACTCAGGATGCTGTCATGGATATCCACTCTATTCATTTCTTTGGAAATTCACGTGATGGCAATCAACTAAAAGTAACATATTCTCATTTCACCTACATCTCACTGAAAGACACGTCTAGATTAATTTTATATTCAGAATTAAGCCATCTTATGAATGGAGAAGTTTCGAGAAAGACTGAAAATACATTCACAGAGAGGAAAGAGTGTGATAACATAAGAACTTGGAGAATTCCAGTTTACATAGTTCTTCAAATATAAAGCTAAGAAATGTTAAATTTGATGGCCTCATTTTATTGTACCAGAAAGCAAATTAGACTACCAGGGAGTGTGAATGTTAAATATGAAATAAAAATACTTACAATACTATAATTGCTAGTCTTTTAAAATGCTTCTTTTTTTACCAGTTAAGGAATTTGGGTTCTGGTAAAACCAGGAGCAGATAAGTTAATGTCACATTCAAAGATTACATTGCAGTTTTATTTACTGGTAGAAAAAACTTCTCAGCATCTGATAGATCAACCAACTATGGTGAAATGACAAAATATTATCATGGGGCAGAAAAATTTTGTACCCTTTACGCTAAAAGGCAGTGTAGAAAATTGAATTTGAGATAAGCTGAAGATAACGACATAATAAATCAGTCAGGTTTTTTACATTCTGATCAAGTACAAGAGATGATGCATGTTGAATCATGTAACAAGAGGAATTCGCAGGTCAAACTGCATGATATGGGGTGGTTCCCACAGATTAGGGCATATGGTAAGAAACATGAATCATGACATGTCATAAGCCAAGCTCCTCTCCGGAGACTACATTCTCTGCTAGATGCTACACACTGCTCCTCCTCCATTCATTACATTTAAATTCTCTGTAGGTCAGTGTACGGTGTCTGGAATAGAAGAGAAATTTTAACTGAACTGGGAAAGCATTACTTGCAAATCCTGAAGTTCAGCAATATGAGAGAAACACAGATGTGTGAATTGTGCATAATACTGAAGTTTGACAGATACGAAAATAAGTTTCTGCAGGTATTGCAAAAAAAAAAAAGAAATTTTTTATACTCTGTTTTCGCAGTTTATACTATCAAATAGTTTTGGTAATTACACTGTGATTCAGACAGCTTTGGAGTGCAAGGAACTGTGCCTTTTTTGTTCATTAACAATAGTGCAGGTCAGAAAAGATCTACAAAACATGTAAAAGTATAGATTCTAGAGGTAAGTAGAGACTTAGGCTAGTTTGATTTAAATTATCTTAAGTCTTGCTCCGACCACATTTGTTATAGTGAGAAATTTTGTATGTTTTTGCACACCAAGACTATGATTCTGTTTGAATCATTACTTCCAGTAAACCTCAGGCATGCTGCTGGATTTCCAGTTTCTATAGATGTGACCAAGCCACTCTCTCATTTTGGACAATGCTGACTCATAGGAAGTTTTCGCAAAGACTTAGAGAATCAGACCTGTACAAAACTGATTCAAAAAGTAAAGAACAATGATCAACATTGAAGCAAAGCTTAAAATGTATTTTTAGCCTGTACTTTACCTGGAACTTTACAGTTCATAGCTCTTGAGTTGTGCTGACCTTTCCATAAAGGAAAAGACTTTTTTTTTTTTTTTTTTTTTAATGGAAAACTTGTAGTTTAAATGGAAAATGACCACAAGGAGTTCTTAACATTTTCTATTCCCACCCCCTGCTGGGTAAAAGAAAAGGTGTCACATTCCAGTAGCAATTGAAAAAGAAAGTAAATATATAACAGAGTTTTTCTCTATTTGAAAAAAATGTCTGAAAGGTGGCTATAAAGTATACTGAGTTATGTGTCATTTAATTTGCACGGTGAACACATACACACAAAGATTTACTCTCCTTAGACATGTCCTGTCCTGGACTTATGAGCAAAATGAGTTGATACAATTGTTATTGTATGACACAACATGTGTTGTGTCTCTGGACAGGTGCAAAATACTTAGTCATAAATACCTTGGGTGATTGATTGAAATTTCAGCTGCCTTCAACCAGAATGCTGTGGAAAAGCAATCTGACACATTTTTGGAGGGAGTCTCCTGGTGGAAATTTCAGAGAGTCCCAGCGATTCCTCCAGACATCTTGTGCTCTATCTAAGCCAACTGCTAGACATTAATTGGGTATTTCAATGTATGCTTCAAGTACCAGCCTGGATGGAGGATCTTCCCATCCCAGCTATCCTCCCAGGCAGCTCTCCACACAGAGTTTAACATACAGGTATATAAGATATTACCAAAATTAGAATTTCACCTGTATAGACAATGTTTTGCAGGAGGCTGACTACTGCTTTCCTTTGAGAAGGGTTTTAGTCATCCTTTTACTGGCTTACTGTAAAAGCCTCATTTTTTTTCCTCAAAAAAGTGTTATTTAGAATACATGCTATTTAGAATTAATTTATTTTGTCTGAAGTAAACAAAGTCCATTAGAAATTTATGCATATTGAGGTGTTTAATATTTGTTATGCCTTCTCCAGAACCTTCTGCTATAATTAGATAATAAATAGAAAGAATAAAGAAAAAAAAAAAAAGACAAAATTAGATTTATACTTAAAATGTGCCATTTCTCATTCTGAGACTTGCCATTATACATTTTAAGAGTCAATAGTTATGTAAAAAAACAGTAACTTCTATGCCAATTTTTACTTGAATGAATTCAGATACATGCCAAAGGATAGGACACATTGTGGATGTGTCTTTTTTATGCTACAGGATGTGTCTTGGAAATTTTACAAAAATTACGCCATCTAGTAATTTGTTCACTCATTATCAGCCATAAAGTGAGGGGCAGTAAGTGTAGTTTATTCTGCCTCACTAGATTCAAACTAAATCAAAAATGCAATTTGTTTGATCTAGTACAGTAAGATATGTCTGCTGGGATTGATTTAAGTAAAAATATTGAGTGCCACAATCGTAGAGTATATTTCATCATCAAAGATGCTTCATTTTGTTCTTTGAATACTATATGAAGGTAACAGATAAAACCATTGTGTAAGGCTAAATCCTTTAGACCAATATTTATAAAAACCGGTATCAGTGAAACAAATGAATAGGCCTGTAAGTTAATTTACACACAGCACAAATCCAGTGCACTAGAGTGTCATGGTTCTGACAGATTTAGAAACTTTCATTTGAAGTCAGTACTAAAATAACGTTCATGAGGCAAAAGATATAGAAAGTTTTCAGCATCTTTTATATTATTATTATAAAATAATTACACCATCTCTTATCAATGACTGAAAGAGAGTATTTGTTGGATAAATTATAAATAATTGCCCAGCAGATATTAACTTCTATAACGCCACTGAAAATGAACCAGTGACAGCCATAACCATTGCAGATCTGCTCCATGTCTTTCTTTGACATATCAAATTGTTTTATTTCAAATGTCAAATTTGTAAAATTGAAGTATTTTCTTCAGAGGAGCAGCTTTTCAGAAAAGGAAGTTTATGAAGTCATCAGCCTTTAAAAAACTAATGAAGTGGTAATCAAATTTACCTTTGGAAAATATGAGTTAGTCAGGATGGTATTTGCCTCACAAACATTTAACCACCCAAAAGCTACTGCAGCTCAACTAGATAAATTTAAAAAACAAGCAAAAAAAACCCTCCAAAAATCCACACCCAGAATAAAAGGGAGAATGATTATTTTGGATTACTTGAAAATTTTGACCTAAAATCTGATTATTTGTGGTTTCTTTATTAGAATCAAATGTATAAACTAAGGTTGTGACAAGGTTTTTACCTCCTTCTACTTTTAGCACTGCAGTACATCCGTCTTGAATATTGAAGGCTAAGGATCAAATTTCTCTTTGGTTTATTTTATAGAGAGGACAATAAATTCCTGGAAGAGCTTCTTTCATCCTGTACAAAATGAGCTTATATAGGTTGGATTCTAGGGTATAATTCAGGAGTACCTTTGCATTGTTTTTGGTTTCAACAAGTCTGAAATACTGTGAGGTCTGTTGAAGCCCTCTTTTTACAGGAAGTGGGCTTCTGCATCACATCTTTGAGGCAAACTGACAAGTGTGTAAGGCTAAACATCTCCTGACCACATAGTGCCTATCTCTTGCATCTATTTTAGCCCAGGCTTTCCCTTGTCACCATCACCATGATCTCTGCACAAAACATGAACTGCTGACTAATTGCTTTGAACTCAAGAAACGAAATAATTTTCAGGATTACATGAATTGCTATGCCTGATACATAAACAAGCCATCCTTATATGTTGCAAGACAAGCCAGCCAGGAGGAAGACTGGCCTGACTGAACAGAGAACTTTGGCTGGAAAAGGAGAGTTTTGACCTTTGGAAGAAGACTTATGAACTTTGGAGGAAGGATCAGGCAAATCAGGAGGACAAGAATGTTTCAAGTTTATGCAGGGAGAAAATTAGAAAGGCCAAAACCAATTAGAAATTAATCTGCTTATTTTTGTAAAAGGCAATAGAAAAATGTTTCTATACATGAAACAGCAACCAACAGAGGACAATGATGAATCTCCATAATTTATTTGATATGGGGAAAACATAGTACAAAGGATGAGGAAAAGGCTGAGGTACTTAATGCCTTCTTTGACCCTGCCTTAAATTAAGACCAGTTGTTCTCAGAGTACCCAGCCCCCTGACCTGTCAGTAGTCATGGAAGATAGGGAAAGGGGGTAGAACAAAAGCCCCACAGTCCACGGGGAAATGGTGAGGGACCTACTACACCACTTAGACTCACACAAGTCTATTGGGCCAGATGGAATACACTCAAGGGCAATGAGGGAGCTGGTGAAAGTGCTCAGTGAGCCAGTTTCCATCATCTATCAGCAGTCCTGTCTAACTGGAGAGGTCCCACTTGACTGGAGGTTGTCAAAGAAGGCCAAAAGGAAGTTCTGGGGAAGTGCAAGCCTTTCAGTCTGACCTTGGTTCCAAGGAATGTCATGGAGCAGATCACCTGGAGTTCTATCATGTGATGTGTAGAACAACCAGAGGATCAGTCCCAGACAGCACGGATTTATGAAAGGCCTCCAGATTTTTAATGTTGTCTACCTGGACTTTAATAAAACCTTTGACACTATTTCCCACAACATTCTCTTGGACAAACTGGCTGCTCAAGGCTTCAACAGGTGCACACTTCACTGGCTAAAAACTGACTGGATAGCCAGGTCCAGAGGGCAATGGTAAATGGAGCTAAATCGAGTCAGTGGCCAGTCACTAGTAGTGTTTCTCAGGGCTCAATATTGTGGCCAGACCTGTTTAATGTATCTTCCAATGAAGTGGACAAGATCAAGTGTACCCTCAGTCAGTTTGCATTGGACATCACATTGGGCATGAATGTTGATCTGCTGGAGGGTAGGAAGGCTCTGCAGAGGGATCTGGACAGGCTGGATCCGTGGGCTGAATCCAGTGGTACAAGATTCAACAAAACCAAGTCATGCACTTGGGTCACAACACCATGCAGTGCTACAGGCTGGGAGAAGAGAGACTGGAAAGTGGCCCAGAGGAAAAGGACCTGGGGATGCTGGTTGACAACAAATGAACTCGAGTCAGCAGTGGACAAGGGTGGCCCAGAAAGCCAATGGCATCCTGTATCAAAAATGGTGTGGCCAGCAGGACCTGGGCAGTGATGATCCCTCTGTAGCTGGCACTGTTGAGGCCACATCTCGAATTCTGTGTTCAGTTCCGGACCCTCACTACATGAAAGACATTGAGGTGCTGGATCGTGTCCAGAGAAGGGCAGTGGAGCTGGTGAAGTGTCTGGAGCACAAGTCTTACGAGGAGCAGCTGAGGGAGCTGGGCTTGTTTAGCTTGGAGAAAAGGAGGTTCAGAGGAGACCTTATCCCTCTCTACAACTACTTGACAGGAGACTGTAGCAAGATGGGGATTGGTCTCATCTCCCAAGTAGTAAATTATAGGACAAGAGGAAATGGCCTGAAGTTGCTCTGGGAGAGGTTTAGATTGGATATTAAAAAAATTTCTTCATGGAAAGGGTGGTCAGACTTTGGAACAGGCTGTCCAGGGAAGTGATAGGGTCACCACCCCTGGAGGTATTTAAAAACATGGTTTAGTTGCAGACTTAGCAGTGCTGAGTTAATGGTCAGGTATGATGACCTTAAGGGCTTTTTGTAATCTAAATTATTATGTGATTCTATGTCAATGTCTACAAATGTCTCATAATTTATAAGGATTCCAATTCATTCCCTACCAAAGAGGACAAGACGTCATAGCCTCAAGCTCCACCAGAGGAGGTTCAGGTTGGACCTTAGGAGCAACTTCTCTACAGAAAGGGTGATTAAACTTTGGAACAGTCTTCCCAGGGAGGTGGTGGAGTCACTGACACTGGAGGTATTGAAGAAAGACTGGACATGGCACTTGGTACCATGGTCTAATTGACAGAGTGCTGGTCAGTCACAAGTTGGACTCAATGATCTCAGAGGTCTTTTCCAACGCAGTTGGTTCTGTGAATACCCACCTTGCTGTGAGCCAACAAAGATGGCATGTTTGTACAATCTGATTTTGTGACATTTTTGTCAAACCCTACTCTCAGATTTGTCCTTGCTCTTCATGGTGTCCCTGCTACTTCAGTAACACAATATTGGTTTTGAATTTGTTCTTCTTAACAGATAAAGCCTTTCTTTCCTCACCTCCTCTTACCCAAATGAAAATAAATTTAAGTCATACTGATTTGTCTCTGTCGGTGGCTGAGGAAAGGAATTGAAAAACCAACTTGCTAACACTTGAATTTATTGAAGACACAGAATACCCTTACACGTATTCGCAGTATATCTCCATAAGAATAATTCACCTGAACAGTTTCTCATGGATAAGTAAAGTTTTACATTTTACTGAAGAGGTAATAAAATGGTACATCTTTTGTTTTTAAGGTCATCTCTCAGAATTTGTAGACCAAGTTTGAAATGAACCAACTAACTCTATATAAACAAGTAAACAAAACTGCCCACAAGAGAAGAAAATGTTCAGGGTAATTTTAAAATATGAATTTTTGCTTGTGCTATTCTTTGTTTAACTTTCCAGTCATATGAGCAGAGCATTGATCCTGTTTTTTTGAGTCTGTCTTGCCATGAGATCTGTCAGACACTGACTTACATTTGCTGTTCAAGTACTGCCTGCTGTATGTTATGCTAGTCAGTTCTGTTGTCTGCCATGAAATGGTTTGTATTTTCGTTTTTGATAATGTCACTTGGTTGCTTTGTGAGACACAAACTAGAAAGGGAGAAAACAAATACTACTGATTTATAGATCAGTGTGTTGTGTTGTAACTACTTGCTAATGCTCTACGAGTGTAGGTAAAGCATGTTCCAAAGGGAAAGAGAGCTGAGGGCTATCTGAAGGATAAAGCAGTGCAGATGTTGAAAATACCTGATAAAGGTATCCTGGTTAACACAGAACATACCTTGAAAACTTTTCAGTTACCTGTACTGTCATATGTTGGTATTAAATAACCTTAAACTGTCATTCGTAAGCCAAATCTCCCTCCATAAACTGGGCAGCAGCAGTCCTATTCACATAGATGGTACCAACGCTGTTGAAGGCCATACTTCCTTCTGGCACCTGGTACTTACCCTGCCAACAGCAGCAACTACTACTGCTTGCTTCCATCCTTTGTGCTGAACTGCCCTTTTAAAAGGTCTCTCCTGCTTCCTCACACCTTGAGATGACTGTACAGTTCCCACTTAAATGATCCTCCGTGACATACCACAGAAAAATCACATGTGAGTGGAGCTACTAATTTTTCTGCTCACCTCTGTCAGCTTGACAATGAGGCTTTTCTGTGCTCTTCTTGTACCAAAGGGATGCAAGTCTCGCTGAAGTCTCACTGACTTCACTACCAATACCGAGGTTCCCTTTTGTTTCTGATTCATGTAGAATGAAAGGGTTAAGCCCACTGAGAAATACTATGAGTAAGCTACCCCACTGCAGCTTCAAAACTTCCTATAATTGTATAAAAAACCACAATTTCACAGAATTCTCCACAGTCTGAAGTATAACATTTTCATTTCCATCAAAGGATATTCACTGGAAAAAGTCAATAAGTTTATTAAAATTTATGTTCATATACTTTTATGAATCTTTTTAGCAGCACAAAGTCGATAAGTGTGATAAACCTCTAGAATGTTACATATTTGAATACTGTTTTGCTGTGTACACATCAACCCCCTTTAACCATATGGTTCTGAGCCAGCACAGTTAGGGTATGAAGATGTGTGGTAAAGGACAAACAAGTAAATAACAGAGGCTTAACTGCTCTGTTCTAAACTCTGAGACATTTTAAAATTATAATCAATAGGGAAACAATAGAGAGCATATCTGGCTATACAATTTCTCTTCTTGATTCCCAAACTGAATCATATCAGGTGTATAGTATGGCAGATTTCTTGCTTGTTTAATGTAGGACATTGCAGACATGTAGACACAGCATCCTATTCGGATCAGAATTCCCAACATGAAGCTATATAATGTGGGTTCCATATGCATAATATATGATTTATTTGAAAATCAATGTACAAGAAAGATAATAGCTTGTCCAAAGATTAAACAAGACAAGAAAAAAAATACAAAAGTCAATTTTTAAATGAACAAGCAAATGAAAAGAAAAAAATTAAGACATATCACAGGAAAAGACTTGGACAGCTAAAATTTGGCATTGTGTCTATGTAAAATCATAAATTCTAAGCAGATATTATACAGCTTAAAGAAAAAAGTTTGTCAGTGACAGTGAAAGCAGACTTCCACGCATATGTAATAGGAAACTGACTTTAATTAAGAACTGTAATAAATAGGTATGTCAATGATCCACATCATAGTCATCATATAAATGTTTGTCTCATAACACTCCTCATCCTTTTCATCCACAATCAAAAAGTGTAAGAAGGTTTACTGGTGCTGAGTTTACCACCATTCGGCTATTTCAGTACCAGAGTTGATAAAGCAGTCTAACACAGAAAAGGAAAAGAAAAAGAAAACATTCAAAGGAATATTTCTAGCTTTTACCAGATGGTGCACACCTTGCATGTTTAGTGAATTGATTTAAATAAAGAGAAAAGAATATCTTTCTAACTACCTGTAGGCTGCAGAATTCTTAAACATATTTGATTTAATATTAATACAGTATGTTTTACCAGATGATTTATTTGATGTACTAAGTAATTTATTTGATCCACTATCTCCTACGTAATACATGTCATACCTACCGTGACAGACAATATATCTAATTCAGTAACGCAAGAGTTTAATTCTACATCTTCTTTGCTCTTCTGAATCTCCTGAATAAAGTTATATTTTATTGGAATACTGAGTATTCATTTCAGTTTAAACTATTTCAAATCCAGTATTTGCGTGTTAAGAAAAGTAAACCTATCTCAAGAGTGAAGAGAAAAAAGAGAACATAGCACTCTTGCAAACGTGCTTACATACAAACCGCTTGACTTCAATATGCTACTCTTGATAACCGTTATTTGTAATTAGAAATATTTCAACATCTGCAAGTATTCAGGAAAATATCAGTGTTTTTTAAAGCATTATGAGTTCATAATAGCATTCTATTATTACTCATTAGTTAAAAATACTACCATGTAGCTGAGGAACAGAAACATCATGCATCCATTCACATGCCCTGAATTGACAAAGATATTTGAAATTTACCTGTAATATGGAAATTGTCATCCAAACTGTTTGAAGCATAATTAAGACACAAATGATACATTTGTAGGCATCATGAATTGTGTCAAAAGACAGACTTAAAGTGTCCTCGCTGCTAACACTGATTTTATCAATGTATGCTAGTTCTTTGGTGCATTCCTTTAAACGATATACATAATGAAAGCATAGCTACATGGAATGACAAATTTTGAAAGAACTCATGTTTTTTGAATTGTATTTCTTTCCGAATCACAAGGACTAAAAGATTTACAGAACAGAATTTTTGAAAAATTTAAGGTAGAAAGGTGCTGGTCAAACAACATTAATTTAGAGCATGAAAAACACTCAAGGAAATGGAAAAGGGAGTTTGAAGAAATTCTGACTGGGATTGGAAAGTTTTGTTAAACCACATTTTTCTCTAATGGAGTACCAAAAATGAAGCATTTGCTGACTTTTTTGTTGGGTTTTACTTCAGCCTTTGAGTATTGGCCTGAAATATGATAATAATTCCTGCATGTTTAATTGAGAAAATTGCAACTCAGGTTTTTTCAACCACAATTTCTCCATCAGAACAACAGTACAGTTGTTCAAACTACTTGTATAACATCAAAACCTCTCTCCATACAAATCTAAAAGAATTGGAATTAAGTGGAATGCAAACTGTCAGGTCAACAAACTCATTCCACATCCCCGATTGGATACGTGACATTTACTGTGTTTCACTTGTGGAACCAGCACAGTCAAACTCTGCAGTCTCTGTGAATTTATTCCTTCAACTTGATATCACTAAAAGAGAGGCACGTGGAAAGCCTAAGCTTCAGTCTCCACTGATAAGGGCTTACAGCTGAACCACGCTCCTAAGAGTGCATTTATTGAGGAGCAGTTGTTATCCCACCATAGAAATACCCATGTAACTGTTACACCTAGTTATTAAACTGAGTCAACATTGAATGTTACACATGCAGAAGCAAGATTTAAATCCCTCACCTATATTCTCTTAAATGAAAACTGAATAAGATTTTATTAATTTGTCATTTATAAATCAGAGAACTTTTATTAACCTTATAATGAGTATAAAAAATAAACAATCTACACAGAAGTCAGAATCTCTCCTGCAAAAATTGTGCTAAATGATTTTTTAAAATAAATAAATAAATGCATAAAGTCTAGTGCCAAAAGGGGCTCTGAATCTTTGTCATGCTGCTTAGGAAGCTTTCCTACAAGTGGTGAGTCTTGGCTGACAATCACTCTTTTCAATCTGGTTCATATATTGCACATATTCTGTAATTACTAGAGCAGATCCTCTCAGGGGAGAAAAAGAACTGAGTCACATTTTCCTACTATCTGACAGAGAGATTAAATCAGAATATAGAAGAGGGCAAGGTAAATCATAAATGTAGCATTGCCATCTTTCTCTACTTGTTTGCAGGGATACGTAAACGCTATCATATTTTAGGCATTAGGTATTACTTTATCTATTCAATAAAACACTAATTCTGGAAGATAATAGGAGTCTAAAAGACCATAGAAACCTGGGAAACCCTGGTGATAAAAATGAAATAAAACTTAGATCTTTCTCAATGGTTTTTGGGCAAGGCCTTTTAATCCTAATTTTGGACACAACTAACTGAATTTTAATAAAAATCCTCTTTAGGCTTCTCTGTTCTTTCTTTGGACCTTGACACTGGAGCTTATGAAAGAAAGTGATGCAATCAGGCAGAAGCATCTTCTGGTTCATTTAAGTATAACTGTAGAAGTGATTCTTGAAAGCCATTTAGAAGAGCCTAGAAAGCCCTACTCACAACATCTTTCGTAAAATGGTGTTTTCTACGGGTCAGTGGGTTAGCCTGTCAAGTTGCAATTTCCATCTCATTTAATATTATGTATTCTTCATGTAACCCTTAATCACAGTCAAATCCACCCAGGCACAGTAACCAGACAATACTGAAAAAGAATATCAACAGCTCTATCAAATCCTACTGAATAGGTATACAAAATCCAGATGATACTCCTAAAACATCACGCTTTTTAATAATGATTTTTAAGATTTAGGAAGACTAATGAATGCTTTAAATGTTTGAGCAATGCCTGGCTGACAATTTATGTCACTGAACTTCCCATGGAGTAAGTGAATGATAGTTTTATTTGCTTATTTTGCTTACAATAAAGGAACTGAAATCCCTTAATTGTTCGGGACAGTAAGAACACAAATACACGTCTTCTCCCTGTGCTTTATTCCAAAAAACTGACAATCCATTTTTCCTCCTTTCAGCTAAAAATTACTTTCTGCATTCAAAAATCTCTTCACTATTTGCAAATTGGATGTTCTTATGGACTAGTATCAATGAAATAATCCATTTTACTGTGTAATTGTATTTGATAAACTATGCTTCACACAGATTTTTCTGTACTTTAAGCAGTGACTTACACTGTAGAGTTGTTTTTCTGAAAGCAATGACTGTATGCGTAGCACAAAATAATACTTAGCACCAGTAAAGCATGATAAAGCTAGCACATAATGACTAATATATTTATTTCTATGGCAGTGCCCGTCTGGAATTAACACATTAAAAATTAAACTTTTTTTAATAATAGATATTCCAGTTGGAAAATGAATGTACTCTGTGCACTTACTGCTTATGAAAAAAAGACATTCCTCATTTCTTTATCTGTGTATTTTAAGTGCTGCACTCTTCTGATGTGGTCTAAGAATTATTTTTTTCTCTACCGAGAGACAGAGACTGCAGCCTCTAGCTATATAAACTTTTACATTAGTGATGTTAATATTCTGCTACCAATGCAACTAAGAGAGGATATGCTTTCATTGACATTTCCCTTTGAAGTGAAATCCTTAAAGCTTTAATTTTTATTAATGCAAATCCCTGCTAAAAAATACCTTATCCCTGGTCACATATGAGGCAATATAAGATCTAAAGACATCTTTGCTTTCAGACTTCAGTATTAAACAGCTTCTGCCTGCAATCACACCACCTTAGGCTCTGATAATGTTGGCTTTTATAATACAGAATAGGTAGGGAATAACTGCTACTTGAAAAGAAAACTTCCAAATAAAATCCTAAACTTCTGGAAGTTGGTGAAAGAACAATGGAGTGCTTTACAGATTCAGAACCTGCAAAACATCTAAAAGACAGGTAAAGCTCACAAAAATATTGTTTGAGGGCTAGGATACTGCAAGGTTTACAGAAGAAAATAAGAAATGGTGGTTTCCCAATTAATGCAATCCTTGTAAATTCACAATTATATTTTAGAATGTCACCATGTGTCCTGCCTATTTTGTACTGCTATAAAATAAATCAAGTCCTTATGATTTTCGTATGGTTCCAATAAAAGAAAAGGTCAAAGACCAACAGCTACATCGTCATTATGTGAAGACGCAGTACAGCTTTCAATACCAGCATTTTGGAGAGGAGGGTATAGAACACAGTACCAGATTCTGTCCGCAATTTTCTTTGATCTGATCATTTTACAATAAATGTATGTAATTGTTCAGGATATCTTATCACACTTTGAAAAGGCCACTGTCCTGCTACCTCATGACACATACATAGGCATAAGAATCAATATTGTTACACAGTTTCTCTACATCTACCAGTCTAACCTAAATGTTTCCTACTTTGATGAGATTTTACAAATATTTTAAAATATGAAGTATCATGTACATGCAAAATAGTAATGGCAGATTGAATTTTGTCTCTGGACATTTTCTTATAACCTTATTAAATCAATGCAATGACTTCTCAGCAGATCATCCCACAAAAGGATGTTTGTACAGGGCAGGGAGCAACTCAGTAGCATTCTGCAGCTTCTTTGTTCATCACCATCATATACCTTTTCAGTTAGCTTGGAATATGGGCAGACCAAACTTTTTCCTGATTAAAAAGAACAAAATAGATACACTAATATTCATCCTTCCAGATTATGAGTTTTTCCTCTAGTGTGACTAGTATCAGTTCTGTACTGAAAGCAGCAAATACTTGTCTGTGTAAATTATGGTTGCAAAAAATAAAAGTTTATACTAAGAATCAGATACACTCAATCCCTCTGAGAGGGCTGAATCTGTCTCTGACAGAATAACCATATTGTATTTTCAGCTATTGCACACATGTACATGTTTAGTGTTCTACTGAGCTACACAGTTATTCTACATGAAGAAGAAAGCAAGGTGCTTTTTATTCTCTCACGTGTGCTTAGAAGGAGGTTTCCCACAGATGTTGCAGCATTTTGTTCCTCTGTGGTATGCTATTATACAATATTTCACAAATGAGAACTTGACTCCTATAGTCTCTGACAGAAACAAGCTATTTTGAGGTACTTGCTCATGACCAAGTGGGTGGAAACATGCCTTTCAATATTTCTTTTGTAGGATGTACAATGCATGTTAAAATTATCTTTGAAGGAATTGTAATAAATTCAGAATTTTGGCAGCAACGAAAACCTTCAAGTGACACAGCACATACTATTTCATATATTACTGTTGTCTCTTTTTTTCATTTTTTTTTCTTACATGTTAATGAAACATGACTTTAAATACTATGGGCTTGATTTTTTTCTTCTTAAATTATAAGGAACTTTGATTTTAGTTAATTTTGGATCAGGAAATATTGATTAAATTCTGAAATCTTTTCAAGGAGGAAAAAAAAAAAAAGAGAACTTAATTTACCTTATTGGCAGACATAGACATGAAATTTAACAAAAACCAAAACCAAACCAAAACAACAATAACACACAAAACTAAAATGAACTAACAACAACAAAGCCAACAACAAAACAGCAACAACAACAAAAGCACAGAGATGTCACAAAGGGTGGTCAGTAAGTATTTCCTGGCTAAGAAAGACATCGTATTTAAGAAAACAAACCCACTACCAGCCACAAGTGCCCAACCTTTTAACCATGTAAGCAAAGAGGTTTAGACACTTCAAATGACCTCTGACTTGGATAGTTCTGCCTTGGCGTATTATCCCAAACTTTTGTGAGACTAGCTTTCTGCAGTGCTAGCTACAGAAATATACTATAATGATTCTATTTACAAATTAATATGCCCCCAGTAAAAACAGAATGGTGATTAATGAGAATACTACCCCTCATTTCTTCATCAATTAAAAAAACTCACACGCTTGAAAGATTTAGTCAAGCTCATTCAAAGCAAAGATATCAATGTCACACCAGATTTATAATAAACAGAGTGAACTAAAAAGACTTTCTGTCCTTTTTTAGCAGCTATTTTATGCTGTAGTGCTTATCTTCAGTTCCTGTCTTGTTACCACGTTGCCTAGCTGTAAGTGCACAGATGGATAGCTATATCTTAGAGACCTGCGTCATGACAAACATTTTCAAATACAGTTTTAAGAAAGGCATTTGACCTTAACACACTTTGCCAATATCATCCATAGGGCTGAGGCTGAAGTTGAAGACTAGTTAACCTTCAGTAACACATACTGTTCTCACTGCTGGCAATATGTTATAGCACTGGCTTGGTGAACAGTAAATTTTAGAAATCTTATGGAAGAGCTGGATATATTTAGCATGCTACTGGAAGCTCTGTCCAAATGATACATTGAGTCATTGGAAAAAGCATTACACAGGCTGATTTAGTGGTAAATACAAGTTAATGGTGCAAATACTCCCTAGCAAGACAGGGAATTACTTTCTACAGTCTTTTTTCCCTGATATTACTTTGCAAGCCCTACCTGTAGTCCAGAGGCCTGTGTCTTTGCATGCCATACATGTTATGCATGTCAAAATCTTTAGCCAGGAAAATATTTGTTGAAATGGCTGCAATATCTGCAGTGGATAGCATTTTATTCCCTGATAAAGTAAGTATCACTTGCATATATGCAGAAAAGAGTATAGGCACTTTGTTAAAGTTGACTTAAAAGGACATTATGCTGACATGTGAACTTTGAAATATGAAAGATAATAACTGTTTTATTTTTATTAATTAATTTAGTGGGGATGTTGATTGATGAGAAGCTTAACATGGGATGCTAATGTGCACTTGCAGCCCAGAAATCCAACCATATAATGAACTGCATCAAAAGCAGTGTGGCCAGCAGGCCAGGGGAGGTGATTCTGCCCCTCTACTCCATTCTGGTGAGACACCCACCTGGAGTACTGCATCCAGCTCTGGCATCCTCAGTATAAAAAAGGCTTCTTGGAGCAGGTCCAGAGGAAGGCCATGAAGATGATCAGAGGGCTGGAGCCCTTCTCCCACGAGGACAAGTTGAGAGAGTTGAAGGGAAAAGTCCAGGGAGACCTTATAGCAGCCTTCCTGTATCTGAAGGGTGCCTACAAGAAAGCCAGAGTGGGACTTTTTACAAAGGCATGTAGTGATGGACAAGGGATGATAGCTTTAAACTGAAAGAGAGTATGTTTAGATTAGATAGGAGGAAGAAATTCTTTACTGTGAG
This sequence comes from Oxyruncus cristatus, assembly GCA_013399855.1. Classification (NCBI taxonomy): domain Eukaryota; kingdom Metazoa; phylum Chordata; class Aves; order Passeriformes; family Cotingidae; genus Oxyruncus; species Oxyruncus cristatus. The sequence goes on along the minus strand of VXAY01006779.1, from coordinate 224,170 downwards.
CGTAGCGAGGCAGAGGAACAGATTTCTCAGAGAAGTTGTGGTTGCCCCAGGCCAGCCTGGATGGGACATGGAGCAACCTGGTCAAGTGGAAAGTGCTCCTGCCTGTTGCAGGGAAGTAGGTGATCTTTAAGGTCCCTTTGAACCCAGAACATTCTGTGATTCCATGGTCTAACACAGCAAGTTAAATATCATGTGTGCTATTCAATATACCCAACCAATGTAGAAACTTTCAAAAATATCTTTGCTTGCTAGTGTCCTTCATCGGGCAATGAAAATATCTCTGAAAATACTACTAATGGGCTAAAAGTGTTGCAAAAAACAATGTATTTTTTTTACATAAAAGGGAAATCTCATTTAGAGATTTATATTATTATTAATTCCTGCATTCTTAGAAATGTAGAAATGGGGGGAATGTGTGTGTGATGTACAATTTGTCCTTATATATGAAGAAGATATAATTGAATATACATGTCCAGTGTCATATTAAAAAACAATAAAAAATTACACCTTTCACAACTTGATATTAAGGACTAGAAAAAAATATTTCTTATTCCCTATATTAGAAAAACAAATTTTTCCAGCATTAGTGTTATAAACAAACAAAAACCAACCAAACAAATCCAAACAAATGTAGATATTAATTATCAAATTTACATTAATTTCTCTCAGCACACAAAGATAATTTTGACCTCATCTATGCCTTGCTGAACACTTGTGAACAGAAAATCAGTTCAAATTACTAATTCCCTTTCTCTCTATTCTTATTAAATATTTTGACTATTCAAACTCAGCTTCCTGAAAACCTGCATGAATTTGAGTAATTATAAATTCTTTTTTAATTTTCAGAGAAGATATTTTCTACTGAAAAAAAACTATCATAACCAATCAATCACCATCATGGCAGATTAAATTTATGCTGATAAGTATTATCTTTCCTTTTGTCTCAGACTGTATGTATTTGTTTTTTATTCAAATACGTGTTCCAAGCATTTTCTGCTAGTTTTCTAAACTCATTTTTTAGTGGAGAAAATACTTCTTCAGCTATGAAATCCACAATGTAAAGGCAAGTTTAAATGTAAAATTAAATTTTATTTGGAGATATTGCCTAAAATTGCCAGACCAACTTTGTCCTTTAATCATCATTAATGTATATTAAAAAAAGAAGTTAAGAAGTTTGCAAAGAAATAAGGTTTACTGATAAGATTATTTGCAAAATATAGGGCAAAAACTAAGAAAACAACCAACCAACCAATTATAGCTGAGTTGAGTCAAGCTTTTGAACCAAATTAATAATTTCCTGGAAGTTGAAAAAAAATAACTCAAGTGCTTTGACATCTAATTAAAGTAATATTTGAATTAGGAATAGAAATCCAGATTCCTCTACTCTCAGGTAAGTGTCCAACAAACCAGGCTACTTTGAGGTTATCCCTCTCATTTGACAGTGTATCTTTTACATTAAGCTGGTTAGGATGTGTTTTAATTAAACTAAGTTTACATTCTTTGGTAAAGATTTTTGCTATAAAGTGCCATCTATTTCACTCAAAGTACTTTTTAACATATTACGGAATTGTAGCCAGTTGAAGCCATCAGATCCCTCTTCTTCTTCATCTTACCTGGCCACATCATCAAAACTAAAGGTATGTTTTCTTGCATTACTGAGAACCTTTTTAAGTTGATTTGAATCAGATATTTTTTTCCTGTTGGTTCCATATTCACATTAAGTCTCCTGATCTTACATTTTGTGATGTTACGTTGTGGGGAACAAGGGAGAGGAGTCTGAACTGCGGAAAAGAGAAATCAACCTCAATCAGAACATGTGAGAAAATCTACCTCACCAGAATTGAAGAATGGAGAGCTACAAAAGGACTTCAAAAGCCATTACCTTATTGTTCTGTGTTAATGCATGCTGTTTTAATAATGTACCCCAAGTTTTAAAAATAGTTTCCCTTCATAATAGTTTAAAGTTTATTTCTTAATTTGTTTCTTATTGGTTAATATTTGCTGCATTGCAATATTTTCCCTATTTGGATGTACTCCTCCCCTAAGTTCCATATACGGTTTTTTATCCTCCCACCTTATCCCAAGTTTGTACTTGTCCATACCCACTCTATTCCTTATTTGTGAAACTCCTCCCTTTTTTCTGGAACTCTCTCATGCTCCCCTATAAAAGAGTTAGCCCTGCCTCCTTTCACACCTTGAATAAAAGATTCACACCTTGAATAAAGAGAAAGCTCACAGCTCCACCTTTGCTCAAGAACCCACGTCCTTTTTTCAAATAACCAGCGTGAGACACTACATAACCACAGAACTCTTCCCATGTTGATCTTTGAAAATTTGGTTTCTGTCTTTTTACAAAGTGTGCTGTGAAGTTCTCCTTTATTCTAGTTTGGTCTCAAACTCTTAACTTTTTTAGCGTCACAGAAGACTAATGGTGGTTGTAAGAAACGTTTGAACCCTTGTAAAATGGCCATTGCTTAGTTAACTGAATGTTTTGGGGTTTTATTGATTTGCAATCAATAACACATGTTTTCTTTCAAAGGCTTCATGATAGCTCATTATGCCTCTTAGAACTCAATGCAGTATAGAAAATAGTAAATAACATTCTCATTATGCATTTTCTTTTATGGCAGTGTTAAAAATATTTCCTCAAAATTAAAAGTTTTCTGATGTTAAAAAAATACATTGTTGTCAATGTAATTAGTAGTTAAAAAATTTTTAACATTTTATCTGTGACTAATATTACATAGAAGTAAAGATTACATCCAAGCTGATACTTCTCCTCACTCAGCAGAGTTTGGTTTGCATCATATTCTTATATTCAGAGGTACACAAATGAAGATTGGTGTTGAGTTTTAGTCACAACTTTTGGTACATAACCAGGGCAGGGTATCATTGAAAGCAGTGAGAGGATAAACAAGACAAGAATACTTCAGATAGCAAATCTTCAATTGCAATTTTAATTCCTGTTTAGGTGAGAACTTAGATGTGCATATCTTTAAAGAGGTCAGGAAGATCACTAGTTTCTTTGGTATCTGTCTTAGTTTAATTCATATTAATAGATCTTACAGACCTATATCAGCTCCCTTGATGTTTGGTCCCATTGATTTCAGAGGTGGGCTCACACCTTTGCATGGTGAGAAACTTGCTCTTTGTTGGTTGGATTCCATAGATAAATGCTATTTCATTGATTTAGATTAATCATACAGAAACTATATAGATTTTTCTATCTTTTGTAATTATACATAACACTTTGAGATGACCTTAAAACTCAGAGAATCCTACTGTAATCACCTACTTACCACTGGCATTTAAACAAATATAAACCTCTTCACAAAGCTTAGAACATTCTGTGGATTTATTTTCAGAGGTGCAATGAGAATAGTGAAATACTTTTGTGTTTTACATTGAACTTAAACTCTTTCCGCTATATGCAAATCCATTTTAGAACACATATTCCAGTTGGATATTTAAGGGATTTTGAAATTTCACTCCCTTGGGGATGAAAGTTACAGCCAGAACTAGACATGGGGGAAAATACTTAATAAATGCAGACAAACCCACCATGTATAGTGCTTTCAAATAATTATTGATTTTATTCATTAGTTTACATCCAATGATCTGTTCATTTTGTTAAGTCAGTTAAATAAAAATGAACCTCAAAACCAAATTGGCTGAATTCAGTATACTAGAATTAATCTTTTTTTTTGTTTTTTTTTTTTGCTTATATAGCCAGTCAGTCGCTGTTTGGATGTATCCTTTAATTAAAATATAGCAACCAAACCATTTCATATTTCATCAAACCATTTCAACTTTATAAGATTATTTATATAAATGTTTAGTGAATTATGTTTGAATACAAACTTAAATTTTTGTTTTAAATAATCCCTTTCCTAAGATATGTTAAATGCTAACGATTTAGAAAGCCTATTCCTTGATCGGGTCTCAGTTTGGGGATGTGACTTGTCCCAAGTCTGACTGAAGGCAGTAAACAGACAATGACCTCAGGCACTCAGCAGCTACAGCCTATAATATGGTTTCAATGGTAGTTAAAGTCAAATAAAGTAATAATTACTTTTTATCACTTACTTTTTCTGACTTTTTTATGTGTAATTTCTGAAAAAACTAAAAGAAGCATTCTAAAGGTTTTTCTTATTGGAACCATAAATTCTAGAGCAAAAGAGCTGCATAGAGGTAAAATGAGTAAAACTGATAATAGCAAATGAAGATCTGTTTCCTGAAATCCAGTGAAAATAATAGTATTAATATATAGGGAAAAGATAATTTTAAAGTATTGTGCAAATATTTAAAGTTATAATGACTAGGCATTCCTGTTCATAGTTTCACAACTGTTGACTTATTTTCATATATTAATTCCTCATTTTATGACACCGACGTGGAGTATCTGACTTGACTACCACGGTTCAGAATATACATATTTATTGACATAGTTTCATCCATTAAAATCAAAGAAAAATCTCTTGACCATAAACTTTTTGGCAGGACAATCTGAGAATTCTTCACTGATGTTACATGATCATAATTTCCATACAAAAGCAAGGAGATTGCTATTATCTAAATTACCATTTTGTGTATATTCAATGGCTTCTACTGCCCTAAAAATAAAAGGATGTACTAGGTTTTACCACCTTATAAAAATTAAATTCATCATCTGTGATAAGAGCATGACTGGAGATTTGTCACAGACCACTGAAGCATTTAACAGATGTTCCACTAACCTTTCTGCTCCACCTGAACCTGAACAACCTTCTCAAAGTGCAATCAATGAAATGAGCCTGCCCATTCCTAATGACTGCTGCAGGGATACAAAGTTCTCAGTCCTGAAATATTACAAACACTAAAATGTATCAAGTTTTGTCTTTGAAGACACTTGTAGTATGACATTATCTGAGGTTTCACATTTCTACCTGGCAAATTTTCTGCTGCAAAGTAATTTAATTATAATTAAAATCATACACTAAATAGATCAACAATGAACTTCAACATTTTAATTTTTATGATTTTTTTTTTGAAAAAGGGAATCTAAGAGGACTATTAAAAAGTTTTTAAACATTTTGGGTAAGAATTATTTAGAACATTCTATTGATAGCAAGCTCAAAACATTTATAGAAAAGATCACATTGTATTTTTGATCTCATATATTTTTATACCTTCAGTTATGCTTGGTTCTCTTCTATTATGTAAGATTTTCCATGTACATAATTATTCAGGCCTCCTTGAGGTCAATGACAAATTTTTTCTGAATTCAAGGGGAAGAAAATTTGATGTTTTTATGAAGCAAAAGAAGAATGAAGTAGAAAAATAAGGAATGTGTTTTCATATAATTTCATAAAGTATTAGAAATTAAATGGTAAATGCCACAGGATAAAGATAATTGCATTGGCAACAGGCTTCACAATCAATAGGATCATCTAGAGTGAGTCTACAGGAGGGCCATGAAGATGACAGAGGGCTGGAGCACCTCTCCAATGAAGACAGGCAGAGAGTTGGGCTTGTTCAATCTGGAGAAGCAAAGAGTGCAGGGAGACCTTATAGAAGTCTTCCAGTACCTGAAGGGGGCCAGCAAGAGAGCTGGAGAGGGACTTTTTACAAAGACATGTAATAATGGGCAAGGGATGATAGCCTTAAACCAAAAGAGGGTAGGTTTAGGTTGGATATTAGGCAGAAATTCTTTACTCTGATGATGGTGAGGCACTAGGTTGCCCAGAGTAGCTGTGGATGACCTATCCCCAGAAATGTTCCAGGCCAGATTGGATGGGGCTTTGAGCAACCTAGTCTAATGGAAGGTACCCCTGCCTGTGATAGGGCAGTTGGAACTAGATGATCTTTAAGGTCCCTTTGAACCCAAATCCATTCTATTTGGATTCTATATTTTAACACTGAGATTGACACTTTTTACTGATCCTTCCATACCAGCCTGGGTGATAGTTATAATACAATAAGATATGCAGTAACAGCTGTAGAACAGATCTTACATAACTTTATTCCTCATCCAGGGATAATTCACTTTAGAAAAATCGAGCTACATATTTCTAGTAATTTTTAATTTACTTTACATTCATTGAAATCCAGGCCTCTTAAAATTTGACACATTTATTTATACATTAATAAACTTGCTATTGAGATTTTATAACAGAAACAAAGCTACAAGGTACAGTAAAACTCACAAACATTAAAACTTCACTAGAAAAAATAAAACATAAGGAAAAACAATAATGAATGTCTTATATTGAATCATTACATAACTTTTGTAAATTTTTCAAGAGTACCTAAATTATTTTTTAAGTTTAATTTCAAGTGAGTATGACTTTGTTTCTCAATGATTAACCACTTTTAAAATTGGAGTACACATCAGTGATGAATAATTGAACATGTTCTAGAAAGGAATCACAATATCTTAACATGCAAGAGAATCATCAGATTGCTTAGCCCGGTTGTTTTCATACAGCTCAATATCGGAATTACTGAGATAAATTCTTGGTACATGTGTTTTTTAGGTTTTTAAAAGGTTAGACTATTTTTCACTGTCTCCACCATATCTTGCTTTCTGACCAGTGTTTTCTTACAGTGGTCTCACAGGATCCATGACCTAGTTCACAGCTTGAAAGAGCTCCAACAGACACCCCTCTAAACTGGGATGGCTCTTACCTACAGCATCACACAAAATGTCTGAATCACTGGACTTGTGGTTCATGTGCAGGGAACAGAGATTTATAAGCTGTGAGACCTAACTCATCATCCATGAGTGTACATGGAAACAGTCATATTATGAATGTTGTTGTTTTGTTTTGTTTTGTTTCCTGGTACTTACCGCATGAGTCACTATCTTCATAAATACCATCCTGATGTGTTTTTATACACTGTTGTAGTATTTTCAGTGATATGACTTCTTAGCTTGGCTGCCTTTGCAAAGTTGCATCTAGATAGTTGCTGTGTTGTCCCCTTTGGCTGAAAATCATAACATAAGAATTTTTGTAATATTTTTAAAATAAATTATTTGGGATGGAGAAGAAAAGGACACAACAATAAGAAGTTGAAGTTGTTAGTATATCTAAAAGGTGGGCCATTGGCCATGTGTTTTTGCAAATGTATCAGGTTTGAGAAGGTGGATCTTTATTACATGCATACTTTTTTACATAGATAGGTTGGAAGGGTTTGGAATGGACTGAATATTTTCCAAGCAAGAGCAGCTCTAGCACTGGTTGTGGCATTCCATTAGACCTTTCCAAGCTGAAACATCTCAGCACAGAGCTAATGGCAAAATCCAGCATGCATTTATCCCATCCAATACACAGTACCTCAATAAATTAAATTTGTATTTTAGTACAGTGTGAATTAACTATTTCATTAGTATAGCTGAAAGCTGACATCTTTTGTTGTCTGTACTTTTTCTGCTACTTGCCACTTTGTTGAACATGTATGGTTTGCAGATGAACATTGTCTTGCCCTTTTTGCTCTTTTTGTAATTCCTGTTTTATTCCTGGTTTTCATTTTTTTTAGATTTCCTAAAAGAGTTTTCAGTTCTAAAACTCTTAAAGAACAGTAATCTCAATCTAGCCCAGCCCTCTACAACAGGAGAGAGTTCCCTATAATTTAACTTCCAAACTTGCCTCTTATTTCAAAACAAGTTTCATGTTGAACAAGCTTCAGTACCCTGTTTAGAGCACTGTGCTTTGTTTTTCTTTGAATGTTTAGCCTAATTTTGCTTCTGTTCTGTCACTTCACTCTTCATTTATATCACTTCTGTTCTAGCACTTAATTATTCTTTTTTTGTTATTCTTAACACAAATCTATACTTTTATTTGACATTTATGCCCTCCTAGTACATAAACATGATATTTCAGTCTAAATAACCGTTTTGAAAAACTTTTAATATATTTTGTCTCAGTAAGTCTTCATTTGTCTGCCCTTAAAGCACCTTAACCATTTTTGTTTGTGTTCTTTAATTTCCATGTAATTTGCACAAATATTATTGAATTGCACATGTTTGTCTCCTTATAGTTTGTGGTCAGTCACCTTCACTCCATTAATTTTAGGATAATAACTGGAATTCTAAATTATAAAGAGAGCCTTAAAAGGCAAAACAAATTTTTACATGCACTGCTTGAAATGTTTTCTACACACACCATATTAGACTTCTCAGTTTTCCAACTATACAACAGTCCAGCATGTTTGTGCTCAGAAATATCAAGGAACAGAGCTTGCTTGTATGTTGGGGACAGTGAGCTTCACTGCCACCATTCACATTTTGAAAAAACTTTTTGTTCTGTGTTCAAAATGACATACAATGACCTACATTAACAATAGGGAGCAGTGCAACATAAGCATATTTCCATGTATATATATTTTTTTCTTCAAACACTTAGATGAATTGTATATTTATGGTTTATTTGTGACCAGCAGTGTGTTCTTCACTGAATAATCTCAGTCTTGCAGGAAAAAAAAAAGGTGTGCTGTGACATAGAATGAGGATGGAAAGGGAAAGATAACAGTTATAAAGTCCTCTATGAAGTAGTGACCATTTTATCTGTTTTTCGAAATTTAACACCCAAATAGTACTTTGTACACAGATTTGACTAGAATAAGATTTGTGAGATAAAGAAAGCCTGGTGCAAAACTGAAGTAGAGCTGGAAATGGACTCTCAAGGGAATTAAAGCGTTACAAAAACTCTCTGAACTGAGGATTTTTTAGTGGTGAAAGTATGGATTCCTTGGCTGTGAGATATATTGAATTAAGGTTGAGAGAAACAAAATTTTCATAGGTGTTGTCATAGGGGTTCTGGGAAGCATTTTCCCAGGACAGCCAAGACTGATATTCAGGTTATCCTCAAGGAATAATTAATCTCTGGAGAAAGCAGGGACCATAGCCTAGCTATGGCTAGGGCTGAGTTGCAGAATCTGGAGCTACAGTGGGAAGGGCTGGGAAGAACCTTCCAAAGTAATCTGAGGCCTGATACTCTTGTCTTGGCTGAAGGATTCCAAGTTTGGCTGTTGCCTTGGGGATCAAGGGATCGATCCACACCAGAAATTTTATAACCTCATTTATATCTGCCCTTGTGTCTCTCTCCCAGCAGTGACATGCAGCAGCTGCACAATCGAATGGCAATAACTGTTATAACAAGGTAGAAGTTATAGCTCATTACATTGTGTAACATCTTTCCACTTACATATTATTTACTCACACCTAAACACACCGCAGACATCTCATGTGTTCATGAACCCGCGTGGCAACTCGCAGCACAGATTTTGCTTGAGGTGCTTAAGTTCTCAGACTCGGTCATGTCCCAGCTTGGGCTGACCATGAAAAGGGGCAAGAAGATGACAGTGACAAGGTCCTTTAAAAGGTAATAGCTTATTGTTTTCTGGGTTTTTTTCCAGCGTATAGTGACTGGGTAGTTTCATTTTGTCAGAATTATCCTGATAATAAACAACTTCTGTTCTTCTTGGGGTTTATGTTCTTTTATATCTTCTTTGTAACTGCATATATACTCATGAATGTAGAAACGTCTACTGTCAAAATTTCTGTCAAAATACGCACCAGCTAAGTTGAATTAAAATTACAACTGTCAATAGATGTATAAATTCCTCCATATTTAAGTTCAGATGCTTTCACTGACCTGCAGCTATGAAGGACGTTTTTCTTTTGATGGTGGTAAATATAACTGGAATTTTAAGAAAATCAGGTGGTGCTCTGTAGTACTAGCAGAGTAGGATGAAACATTTTTCTTCTCTCTCTGTAACATCAGAAATAACTCATAAGAACTATAAAAAGAGTTTGGTAAAATAATTGTCTGTGTGGTATAACAGAAATTGTAAAAAGACCCAAAATATTTAATATTTGCCTTGACCGGAATGGTGCTTTTGTTGTTGCTGTTTTCATTTGTTTGTTTGTGGGTTTGCTTTTTGTTTCAACAAGCTTAGATATGCTGCACTAATATTGTCAAAATGAAAAGTTTACTTCTCAAGCAACCACAACTTATTCCCGCTTTGCTCCTAATCAATACTCAAAGGTTAAAGGGTTTTTTAACACAATGGAAGAAAATTAAAAGTAAGCATAAATCTATCATTCCTGCTAAATGTTGCAATTTATAGGAGCTATTAGATTTATTCTTTTTCTCCCTGCCTAAAATGTACCTTTTTAGAGCATGGTTACCATTCCCTAATTAAGAATTCACAAATGTGCCATGTAAATGTACATAATTTATTCCCATCATATTGAAGGTCTGGGAATTTTGCCAGTGAATGAAACATTGTATTCCATAGGAACAAGAAGAAGAATACTTGTGTGTCTGATATGAGAGATTCATTCCTTTAACTGACATAGTCATAAATCTAAATTAGAGCAAACAGCGCAGTCAGGTTAATATCTAATCAGTCTTTCAGCCTGGGATTTCAGAGGCTTGAAATGGTGATTACTTAGTAAGGGGAAGAATATCCAAACCTTTAAAGGCAGGTATAAATGAGCTTTGTTGTCAACCTACTTTCCTCTTTGGAAAACAGAAGCTGGTGTTGCCACTAATCTCTGCTTTTTCATGTACACCAGAAGGCAAGTTTGGGACTTTGATGACTTAAGAGGGTTTTTGTCATGTTAGAATTGCCAACAGCTGACTTAGTGCAGAGCCAGGGAATGAGGCAGATGTACAACCAGATGGAAGAGTAATCTCAGGGGGATTAACCTTACAAGAAAAATTAAAAATAAAATAAAATAAAATAAAAAAAGTGTCTCAATATCTCTGGATTCTGGCAGTATGACCAGAGCATCGTATGTCTATGTCCTTCCAAAAAATCCCATCAAGGCTTCACATACGCTTCAATAGCAATAAGCCAATGTCACAGGCAATATTCATTTCTACCTGGAGAATGACAGCATGTCACTCTTCTTTATTTGATGGTGACAGAAAAAGCAGTCAGGGCATAATCTGGAGTTCTGGTCTCTCATACTTCTGCCTTCTTCTGTTTCACATATGCTGTAGCAAATTGGCTTTCTGTGCTATGCCCCAGTTGTATAAGTAAAATAGAATCAAACTGAAGAAACTCCGTAGGAGACACTGATGCTACACTCAGAGACTCATATTTTACAATTATCTTAGTATTTGTGGCACCCTTAAACTACAGAGATTCTTGTAGGGACTCTAGAAGCCAAGTAGATAGCACTTAGTATAGAAATCTGGTTCTAATCTGCTGGGGAATAAAAACATATCAGAGACACATTTAAGTTACTCCCACCCACTATAATCTTAAACAAACCCTCCCTCCCCTTACTGATCTTACCATTTTGTGAGAATTTGCCCTTAAATCTTTCACTATCATCCCTCTGCATTGTGCCCATGGGTATAAATTAACAACATGGTTGGTTTTGTAGGATGAATTAATGCACATATCATGCCATTGAAACATTCAATGAACTCCACAGAAAAAGATGCACTCTGATTTATGCCTTCTGAGGTTAAAATTTTTCTTTTCTTAAAAAGAAAAAAAAAAAGAAAGAAAAAAGAGGGAGTTAATATTCCAAGATATTTAAAATACACCCTAAAGAAACACATCAAAATATGAAGGTGGAAGGACATTTTTCCCTCTCAGAATTTCAAAGTTCAAGGTAGACCTTTTAACTTTTTCTCTCTGATCAAGGTATTCTAATTTAAAGTTAATTCTAAAAAATACTCCATCTTGCAGATATTATTTAGGAGTTTTGAAATTCATAGAAAGCATGAAGATCCCCAGAAGTGTTCAAGAAACAGTTGGACATGGCATTTGCTACCATGGTTTAGTTGGCATGGTGGTGTTTGTTGAAAAGTTGGACTCAATGATTTTGGAGGTCCTTTCCAGCCTTAATGATTCTATAATTCTATATGCTAATCCTTGGGATAAAATTCGAAGAGTTAGTCATGACAGAGTATCTCTGTGTATCTCTGCTCTGAAAATTTGAAGTGTGTGGTATTTTACCCAGGATTTTCCTGTTTCCTGTAAAACTTTTTTTCTTTGATTTGTTCTTTTGGTTCTGTGGTTGATAAAATTCTACGTCTTTTTCATCATAAAAAGTAATAATATTAGCACTCAGTCATGATTTGAAAATTTCAGTTCAAAGATCAACAGATAAAACACCAGAATCTCTTTCACCTAGCCCGGTGGTATTTAAAATCTATTTTTGCAGCTTCAAAATATTCCAAATAATTTAAATATTACCCTCTGCTGAATGTTGTATGGTATTTAATAACAGTTATTGTCCAGTGAACTTACATCTAAAAAGAATTATAGAAGTAGTAGAAATAAAAATAAAATATATAAAAAAAAAATAGAAAGAGAGAAAGAGAAGGAGAAAGGCAAAGACAAGGAGAAAAAAAAGTAACTCGTAAAAGTCTACTTGGTCTTTTTTATGTTTCTTCTATCTTTATGCTTGTTTCAAATCACTAATCAAAACCACTTCCCTACTAGTAGGCTGGAAGAGGAATTTAGTTGTTGGGCTATATCTTGAACATCTGCTGATAGATGGTGAATGAGAACTCAGTATGAGCTGTGTTCAGTTACTGACTGTATCACATAACACAAAGGAGCTGCCAGCAGCCACAGCACAGCCTTACCTGTAGACTGAAGTTGCTGCTGACGGAGTCAAGATCCTTCACGAGGTCAACATTGCAATCGGGCACAGAAGCAATGCAGATCCAGCGTAGGAGACACATACTAAAAGGCTATTAACAAGCCACTAGATACAACTTGCTGGCTGTTGAAAACCCAGTTCAGCGTAGTGAAACAAAACAACCCTGATTCGACAAAGTCAGGGATGTAGGGAACTTCTAAAAATGTAATAAACTAAAAATTAAAAAACCCAAATCATTGACAATGGCTGTCATCAAAATAGCAGCAACTTGATAAGTATCTAAGAAAACACACAAGTCAAGTAGTATGACAGTTCAGGAGAATGATTTTGTACTCTATACTCACTGGACCTAATACAACCTTTCTTCTCTCAGTCAAAGAGAGCAGATAAAGCTGTGAGAGCTCTCAAATGACAGTCCCCATATGAATACAAATATTTTTTTGATATCCAGATTTTCCTCAGTGGCTGGCAGCTTTGGTCCCAACTGGATACATTTTTAAATCACTTGATTTTTTTGAATAATCTGAACTTCTACCATTTGAAAACACATTATGAAAAGGACTACTTAATTACCTAACCCAAAATCAACACTGACTTCTGAAAGCTTACAATATAGAAAGTTACAAAAGATTACAAACAAAAATCACATTGCATATCATGACTTGATATATAAAGAAAAGTAGCTGTGAAACAAAAATATAAGGAATCTCTTGATTCATTTCTATAGGAGTGAACCACATATTTAAATCCTTTTCATCTCTAGCTCAGATTTGATTTCTAATTCAACAAATAGAACATTAAAAAAGCTAAAGTAGAAAGTTGTGCCCATTATCAAGAAGATAAAATTATTTATACATCTGCTTCTGGTTCCAGCAGATGAACTGATGTCAGCACAGTAGAATACATGTAAGTTATTGTAATCTGAGAAGATTTATAAATGAGAAATATCAGAGGTACAAAGAAGCCATGATATCTGTGTGGTCTCTTCGTGCACAAATATTTTGGATGCTGCAATATTAATATGTCTCAGAGACCCCTCTTGTCAAAAAAAAACAGATATGTAGTACTGTCTGATGAAAAGCCAGTAGAAAGATTGTTTATGTTTTCCACTTTAATTGCTTGCAAAACTGAATCAGTATTAATCATACTAGCTGGCAAATAGGTAAGTGAAATCAAGAAAGTTCACAGTAGAAAAAGCAATATAGCATTAAATTCATGCTGCTGAAAGCTAGACAGCAGTCACTGCATATCTGAAAATCCATTTTGCTTCCTCTCGTATGCATATGGTTACAGTTTGCTTTTCAAATAAATCTGATCAACATTTTGTGGCATTTGAACATTTTCCCATCTGGTGGATTGTTCATAAAACTCATTTTCCCTGATTTAGTGAGGCTAGGAACACACCAGCCTGAATGGTTTTAGATTTACATTTGGAACCTGCATTTTTGCAATCCTTCATATGTCCCATAATATGTTCCTAATTTTACAACAGATTAATTTATGTTTTAAAGCTAATAAGCCAGGTGTCATGGTGCTTGACTATTCTTTGCTGCATTATGGTATTTTATTGCGAAGGGTCATAGTCATTGAGTCTCTATGTATTTTATATCAAAAGATGGAATGACTTTAATTTTTAGAGGCATTTTACTTCTTTACTGTAATGCTCAACCCTCTAAAATGAGTCTGACTATCCCCAGAAGTATTAATTAGTCCACATGCAGCTCTTACTTGCCTTGCACAAAATACTGCTTGCAACTATAATGGTCCACACTAAGTGATATTTTTTTTTTAAATTAAATTAAGGCATTAGTATTTCCTGTACTGATTTTTACTTCAACAGTCTTACTGCTTAATGACCTTCAAAAGCTTGCACAGTGCAGCAATTAAGGCAGCCAAGAAATGTCTTGATAAATATCTCAGCTCCACACCTGTGATAGGTTGTGAACATCACTCTTCCCAATCAGTAGAAAGTATGGTAACACAAAATGTAGCAACCAGATATATACAGTGTTCTTTTCAAACCCTAAATCTGTCCACTAGTTTATAGAAAATGGAGAAAAGATGAAACTTATTATCTTTGAGTGGCCAAATGGCCAAAAATGATATGTTTCTGCTTCTGACACTTGAATCCAAAACATTTTCATTAGCCTGCAACTGATCAGCCTGAGCCAACATAACGTTTCCCATAGTTACTTTTGTCTTCCATAATTTTCTTTTGAGTAATGTGGTATATTTCTGAATTTCTTCTTGTATTGACATTGTACGAGGCTGACAATGCTGCCCAGGCTGCCTTTCTCCCATATGGCAGTCAGTGATCAGGGCAGATCCAAAAAATATTACTGTCCCTCATTAAATGACCTACATTAGGTGCCACCTTCACATTAGCGAAACATCAGTCATGGTAGAATCCTTGGGCTGTGCAGGATTCTGCTGAAGCAAATGAAATAAAATGAAGTTCTCTGTCAAGCCAGTGGAAAACATGCTAAATTTATTTCAGTATTCTCCCTTTGCTTTTCAGATATTACTCAGTTCTTTGATACTGTTTAAAATTATTTCCTTATTACATTATGCAGTAATTAAAACCATCCCCCCATAATAATGCTTGTAATATTTGCTTTAAAGAACAATTAACATCAGACATTTTCAGCTACTGCACATCAGGCCTGTGTAAAAAACGTCAACATTTTAATATGAAGAACACCCCTTATATTTTTGGCAAACATCCTCTAACTTAATTCTTTCTCTGCAGGCTGATGAATATTGCTAGTTTTCCATAATTTCACCCAATATGCATTCTAGTTTAATCATGCCGCAGACCCCAGCATGTAGGTCTGGAGTCTTTGGATGTAGGAAACAGAAGCTTCTCACAATGATAAAGGCTTTTGGATGAAAGTCTCTTGCTCAATGGAAAACTGCTGGAATTGTTTAGTGGCTGTTGGTAAAAACCATGACCAACAGCACCCCATATTTTTAAATGGAAGTGATAATGGCAGCTATGTCCTCTGTTAATCTGACTGTTGATGGGTTGTAGAAAACGTGGTGTGAACATAAAACAGATTGAGCTTCACAGATACTGCAGCTGGGAGAGAGGCATAACAAGTAGATCACATACAAGCTGCTGTGTCAGACACTCAGTTTCTCAGATAAAGCAACCTGGACATGTACTCCATACGAATTATAAATACCTAGGGAACTGAAAAGATTAAAGTATTTATGTGTATGGATACCCTGAAGACTAAGCTGTGAGGCAGATTTTGAACTAGTCTTACGTGTCACTGGGGCATATGCATGTAAGTAATACTTCAGATATCAGTAGTCTTTGTATCTGTCCCAAAATCTGGTTTTTGAGGGGATTTGAGCTTCAGGCAGTGTTACTTTGAAAAACCCTAATCTATTTGTCATTTGTTATATTTCATGGCAACTCTGTGTTCTATTTAAGTACTATTTTATTTTTTCAAACTTAACAAGCTGGTGATTGTAGGGAATGTTAAGCTGGAGAACAGTTGAAGGACAGCTACATTTAGATCTTAAATCTTGCTTATGAGGCAAGATAAAGCTTTAAAGAAGATAAATAAATCCCCCAAAAAGGCAATAAAAGGTAATTTAATTAGAGACCTGGCAACAAAAGTATGGTTTTTATAGCATCATCCACAGATAAGTACTCCTTCACCTTTCTCTGCATAGGAGGTTGCCAGTTTTACATCCAAGAATTTCTTGGCGTTACTGAGCAAAAAACTCACACATTTAATACAGACCAAGGATGAAGGCAGTTTAGCAGGTTTAAGTATTAGCACATCAAAACCTCTTGGAGTATATTTCCTCCTTTCATGAAGCAAATTAGTGCAGGTAGTCATTATAGAAACAGGTATATTAAAAGAGAATCAAGGCTATACATCAAACCTCATTGCAAATCTCAAGGAACATGTTTTTGCAATAATATATGGCTTGACCTTCAGCTCCAAATATCCATTAGACATTTTTAGGTACAATTCATTCTAAATTGGTAAAGTATACAAAGTGATTTACTCTTGTGAGTTGACATGGTCTGGATCATCACCAAAAACATATGACTATCTTATTAAGTACCTAATCCGCTTTTCCTTGATAATGATTCTTTGCACTTATCTTGCGATTTATCTTTTCCAAGAGATCCACAAAATAGTATGCAGTGCTTCCTCTCTAAATAGAGGGGATAGTTTTCACTTGGGAGATATTGTACATACAAGTTGGACAGGACAGAGAGCTAGGTTCTAGTAGTGAAAGCTAGTTGTTTCTTAGATATTTTTGGAAGTTCTTACAGTATATAACCTAGGGAGCTTCTGCAAGCATTATAAGCTATGAAATTCATTCAAAGCAATTGGTCAAAGGTAGATGGCGAGTGAGGAACAAATACATCCTGTTCATTTCCCCACTGTTTGCCTTACTGGGTAATTTAGATGAAAACAAGTACTGATCTCTTACCTTCTTATTTCGGGGAGGCACAGCCTCAAATCCCCAAGTAAATGGTAGTATCTAACTTAATTTCTCAGACAGAATCAAGACAGGACAAAAAATGTTTTCCTTTTTTATAATTGCAACAGTTATTTGATTTATTTAGTACACAGTTTCCTGGAGAGACCATCACAACAGATAAACATTTTTTATTATTGATTTCAGGGGCTTATCTTCTTACTAGAACTTTGTTATGGAGAAAATGTCACCAAACTTCCATTTTCCTGGAGACTCCTTATCTGAAGATGTAATACAAATCTCTCCCTGGCTGCAACCCTTAGCTTCTTATGGATTTCTATGACTAGAACTTGTATTTTACTACCGTCTCATGCCCTGGACTTCGAGGCCCAGATCTGAGGTAGGACAGCCTAGGTGTTAGGTGATGATATTTGGTTTCCTACCTTGAGTCTCAAATTAGCTATTTGTTGCCTCTATCTTTTACAAGCCCTCTAAGCATGTGTCTAAATCTATGGATACAGACAATTTTTTTTTGGCTCACAGGGGATTTTTTGACACCTAAAAAAAAGTGATATCCAGTTCTTCCAAAGGAATTTTGGTTTCACACACGTTACTTAGAGATGTAACATATGTTAAGTCTAATAGGTCTGCAGGATAAAACCAAATACTTAGAGCAGACAGACATGTCTTTTCTTTCCTCCGTGATCCAGAAAACCTTTAATTTTAATCAGTACTGCTAGTGATCCTATTCTCTTCCAGCTCTCCTTGTGGCCACACACCCTAATACTCCTCTCTATTATGGCCTTTCATCCAGCATTTTGCATTTTTAACTTGTCTGAAAAATGTTATTATCGAGTCAGTGGTCTTAGTGTGGTCGTACTCACTTTGGAGTTTGGGCAATAGCTGGGTATGCCAATTACCTCATCCATGGTCAACATTTAATAAGTATGAAAAAACTCCTCAAAGTTCTTGTGCAAAAGCTCTTTGAAAAGAAATCATAACATTTTATCAGATCCATATTACATGTCACACTTATTCTTCAATTTAATGACACTTAAAAGCTGTTGATTTCTGGAAAATTTAGAGTTATATAACCACTATCTTAGTACAATACAAGAGATACCTGTCTTTCTGGTTTAGGACTCAGTCTGTGGGAATATAAGCCTAAATCATAATAACGAAGTAACCACAAAATTTTCTGTACTGTACCATTTTAAGAAGCGGAACCAAACTGACATTCTTCTCTGGCCCTCACGTGCAAAAGACACATGAATGCAGATTTGATCCTTAACTTCTTGTATATTTTACTGAGGAAAAATTGGTTTTTGATGTAAGAACACAGGAACTGTGGTGGAGTTGTAACGAGTAAGACCAGAGCACTTTTGTCCAACATCTTCTCTCCTGATGTGGGAGATTGATTAAATCTTTTTCAAACAATTTATGTACAGTCCATTTTCATACTAGCTTTCTGAAATGACACCCACGTGTTTTTGCCTCTACACATTAAATCCTCATGGCAAATTGTTGCTGTTGTCACATATTTAACATAGAATAAAAAGAGCATATCTTGCTAAACCATAAACTGTTGCTGTGCAATCTTTCATTTATACAACAAAAGTAAAAAGCAGTAATAAAAGACAATAAAAGAATCTAATAATTTCTAACATTCGGTAAAAACAATTCTCCTCAGATAAAAGTCAGTATGTTATTCTGGTAAAATATTTAGAATATAAGAGGCAAAACAATTCTCAGTGTTTAGAATAAGAAAGCAGCAGATCAAGATAAATTCCAGTTCTAGATAATCACTTCAAAACAGATTTGCTCAAGATGGTTCAGAACACGTGTGTTTCTACAGCAAAAGTGTTATGGCTCTGTTGATTTGATAAAGCCATCAGCCTTGATCAGTAATAACTCTAAGGCGTAGGTAAATACTTGTCAATGAAAATGTCCTTCTGGATGATTATCTCTGTAGAACAAGTACTCCATGTCTTCACAGTACAAGAACAAAAATGTATATCCTTGAGACGTGCAGGGTGAGAGTAGAGACATTATAATTAATTCCTTCTGAACGGCACTGGAAGTACTTCAAGGTTGTTTGCTGCCTGCAGACTTGTCAGTTTCTCCACGCAATGTATCACAAGGGAGGGATTTTTGAAAAAATACCAGCATTCAAAAGAAAAAAAAAATCAATATGATGTATGACTGTAATCTCTGCTTTGCAGATGTTAGTGCCCTGGTTTTGACAGTAAGAGAGGGAAAAAAACCCATAGCTAAAGAAGGCAAAGCTGGTCAGTTCATAGTGTAAAAGCAATAATATTGGTGTTAAAACAAAACTATTATATAACTTGAGCAGATGGAGTGCTTTACGCAGCCCCTCCCTCCCCCGCCCCCCTCTTGCCTCCCCCGCAGGAGAAAATGTGCAAATCTGAAAATTTTCACACAAAGTCTAACTTTCTTAGGCTTCTGCATGCAGTCCAAATGTTGAGCTGTATGGGATAATTTCAAAAGGCTAAATACCATAAAAGTGCCTTCCATAAACTGCTAGATGCAGTGGTACCTTCTGAGGATATAATCTCAGGTTATGCTCATCAGAAACAGGCTTGCTCTAATAATGTCACTATTCTGAAATCTGCTTGTTGAAAAAGCCTTCAAGTTCTGCTTGTATAACAAGCTGTAGATTGCTGTCTTCTGCCATGTATTCCACCATCTACTCTACCAAGAATCCTCATTTCTGAGGAACCTTTGCTTTAATAAAAGTTAAAGCAGCAGTGTTTCAGGGAACGAGGCATGGACTCCAAGACCCGAACACTTGGCCAACAGCCTTGGGTGTATAATTTTGCAGCTTCCTTTTCCTCGTGAAGTGAGATTGACTGAGTAGTTTCACTGCACTTTCCCTGCTGCACACTTTGTGTGAAAATTATATCTCATTTAACAGAGAAGTAAGTAAACACATATTTAAAGAAATAAATAATTTTTTGACTTATGAATATAATTTGACTCTTTTTTCATTTTGTTTTAGAATGAAAATGTTTAACCATTTTACTTTTCTTTGAGGTTTTATACAAAACGTTAAAATGTACATAGACCAACATGGATATGGGCTGCACTGAAGCAAGACCATTCATGTTTTTAAAATATTACAAAATGGCAGAACAAAGTTTTGTCCTCTGTCTTTAATTGAGTCAAGAACTTTACTGTTAAAAAGGAAAGAAAATGTAAAGGATATAATAAAAACATAAAAAATGACAAATCACTAAGATATTTATTAAAAATGGAAAGTGACAGACTACTAATGTCCTCACTGAGGGAAAAGGTTAAAGAGAAAATATAATAAATGCATTATGTGAGCAGGCAGAATAATAGAAAGCCTCTGTCCCTTCATTAGATGAATATAAAAGTAGAGGTGTGTGGAGTAAAAAAAAGCAGATTTCTTTCTTTCTTTCTTTCTTTCTTTCTTTCTTTCTTTCTTTCTTTCTTTCTTTCTTTCTTTCTTTCTTTCTTTCTTTCTTTCTTTCTTTTTCCAATCCCAGCTTTTATAGAGTTTGAAATATATTTTTAGGTATTTTCATGTGGGCAGTTGTTTAACTTATTTTTCATGTTGAATGAATCCTCACTGTGAAACGATCTTTTCACCCATTGGACATAAAAACGTTTCTCATCAAGACAAACATTCACTGGACACTCACATCCCCATGTGTGCAAAATGCTGGAAGCTGAGTCAGCTTTCATTGCTCTGTACATTTTGGAAGTATTGTACAAACCTTAGACCTCTGGCTTAGTGTCACCCTGGAGGTGGTTTACAAAACAAACGACTTCACTGCTGAAAATGTGATTGAAGGACAAAACTGCAAGTTAATGCCTGTAAAAACTGGGAATTTCTACTAATACAGAATCTGTGCTTACCAACTGATACTTCAGATTATACAGCTTTTCTATCAAATGGTACTCTAACATTCTTTACAATAATGGAGTACTTTCCATGTGACAGACGTGGAACTGAGTGCATACTGCTAGAGGTTTTTCCTTTTTTTTTTTTTTTTCAACCTGACAAAGAATATACAGACCTTGGTAATGTGAAATGGATCACATTATGTCACCAGAACTTGGACAATTATTGGACAGTATTTATCATAGCCCTTCATTTATACTAACTCCTCATCTTTGCCTAGCTGATTTTCTCTATTTCTGCATTTACCTCTATCAAACACAGGGGAAAACAGGATTTTGACAGATTGAGTAACATTGTAGTAAGTCAGGGTGTTATCATCAGAGCTTAAACAGGGTGGAAAGGGAAGAGCCGGAAGGTATCTGCAAAGGATTTACCCATTAAATAAACCTTGCCACAATGGCACCTGCCTCCCACACATAGTATAGAGCCAAAAAAAAATCACATGTGCATGCTGAAGGTACAGGTAAAGCTTGACATTCAAGTGTCATGACTGCATTTCTGAATCCTTGACTGCAATACTGTTACCCTGCAATATATTTCCACATTTTGATGTACCTTCCTGTTCCTCTTCGGGAGCTGTGAAAAGTTTCTACAAGTTTATAAAAGTTTGTACAAAAGTTGCCAGAAAACAGAAAGCTATTGGACGCTGCAGTTTGAGCTTCCTAAGAGAGATTATACAGCAGCAAGAGGTTCACATTCAACTCCACCTAATTTTGGATTGCTGACTGAGGGGTTCTGTAGCTGAGGGCTGCTGTTACTGTCAGCAAAGAGAAACAGGAGCTCCCAGGATGCTGTTTAAACCATCAGCTAAAGACAGAGATTACAACAGTTGTACTCTACCAGGTTTTAACCTCAGCCAGCAGCCTACATAGCCACACACTCACTCCTCCACCAGTTGAACTGGGGAGACAATCAGAAGGGCAAAAGCTGGAAAACTGATGGGTTTTAGATAAAGGCAGGTTAATAGGAAAAGAAAAAGCTGTGCAAGCAAACAAAGCGAAAATAAGGAATTAATTCACTGCTTGCCATGGGCAGGTAGGCGTTCAGGCATCTCCAGGAGAACAAGGCCCTATCAGTTGTGGATGTTAACTCTGCCTCAACCAAAACCAACACAAGTCTTCATGTAGGTACCTTGGTGAAAATGTATCTATAGCTTAAAACTGAGGCACCATACCGGTAAACTTTTGGACCATAATAAGATCAAGGGTTTCCAGCCAACTTCAGAGGTTCTGTCAGTGTCACAAAGGAATTGGTGGCTTCAGATTCACAACATCCCAAATGCTGGAAAAAGGAGGTGGGTAAAACAGGAAACAGAAAATGCATAAGACAGGGATGCGATCTGAAAGAAATTAATCCTATTCCTTCTTTATCTCAAGCGCACTTACCAGATCTGTAGGGAAGTGCCTCCTACTAGTACTGGAAAAATCTTGAATCCTCTTGGAAAATTAGACAGCTAACTCTTTCCTTATAAAAATAAGGAAGACATTTTTTTTCTTTAAAAGTATACCTGAAGCAGAATAAAGTAAGAATAGCTCACTAAATATCTCCTGTATTTAGTCATTTTATGATTATAATACTCCACCAAGATATGAAGTACTAGTCAAAGTTTCCATTTCCTGGAATGAAGATTTAAATCTCAATCTCTTTCTTTCGAAGAAACTTCCTGAACCAAGTATAATCTGTGCTGTTTGGGGAAAAAGGAGACAAGAAGTAATTTAATTTTTGTTATTGAAGCTGTTCCACATTCTGTGGATTAATTAGATGTTTGGACGGAAAGGGAGAAGAAACTAGAACAAGAAATAATATGTCTCTTTAGCCTGATGGACAAAAATCTCTCTTGGGACATGGAATTGCAGATTATGGTCTCTACTCTTACATAAACAGTTATTGGAGCATGTCACATTTCAGCTAGCAAAATCACCAGGACATTTTATGAGGGAGGAGAAAAAAAAAATGTTTAATCTGTCAAAGTGGAACATCTGGTCACTTTTGCTTATATTTTCTGATGCTGGATTAATATCATCACACATTTAATGTGGGTGCATTTAAACTGTAATCTAATTAGATGTTGAAACCATTCTAGTGCCACTAAACCAAAATGCCAAAATATTGTTTTTGTTTGTAGTCATAAGCTGCTGCTTTTACTGATACTGTGTCATTGTAGCCATCCTTCCTTCACCAAGGTCCCATCATCCTACAGCAACCAGCAGGAGGGTTCTAATCCTCTGCACTAGCACTTCAATTTTCTCATTACAAAAATTGGCTTCGTCTTCCTGGCTTAGGCAAACCCAGTGTCGCTCAGACCTCAGGGGCCACAGATTGGGAGCAGCAAGAGCAGAAGAAGTGCCAAATACAACAGCAGACAGATATTTTAGCAACAGCTGTCTGGTTTTGTGTGCTCCGCCTGGATATCAGTTTAAATGCTCCAACTTAGCCAGCATGCGATATTTGTCCCCACTACACATCACAGAGCCAAGTAAGACTAGGATGATCTTTAGAAGGAAGCAGCAGGCAATGTCATAACAGCTCTGCAGATTGTTAGCATCTTTATATATTCTCAAAAACACCGAAAGAGTAACCAGCATAATGATGAAAGAGTGACGATACAGGTACACAGTTACAAACCCAAACAAGCTTAAAATCATGCCTTGTATTTGTACTGAGTCTTATATAGTGCACATGTCTGTCACTATTTTTACGTTTCATAGCATAGATGAGAGGAAACAACTTTCAGTAGCCTGATTTTGACCATAAGAAAACTGAAACAGAGAAGTCAATCTTTCATGCAGTGTCAATGAGCAGTTAAATAGCACAGTGGGAGAGAGCAGTCAACTCTCCTTACTCATAGCTTCATGTATCGCCGGCCGGGTTGTGAGGAAAGGCTATGACTCGCCTTGTGGGTTCGGGTTAATTGTAGCTTCTCGCGAAGTCTACCCTAACCCCCTTTATTGATGGTAAGAGCGAAGGAAAAGCAGACCCACGGGAGTGGAGGCGCAACGAGACGCAGCTCGTGCAGAAACCTCCAGGCGAATCCCTGAGGGAACAGAGGACGGGGTTTTTATAGGGTAGGTTAGGAAGGTTCCAGAACTGGGGAGGAGTCTTACAAATAAGGTAAGGAGTAGGTGGGACTCAATCCAAACTAGGAAAGAGTGGGTTGGGATAGGATAACAAGGAGGTGGTTACATACCAAATATGGGAACTACTGCAATGCGGTAAAATCTAGCCAATGAGAAATTAGGAATAAACTTTAAACTATTCTGAGGGAAAAACATTTACGAACTGGGGTACAAAGAACTTTAACATGCATTAACNGGTACAAAGAACTTCAACATGCATTAACAATTTTAAGTAATTAGAACACAATAATTAAACAGTCCAATTCAGTGTGGATGATGGTTTTCTGGCATGGTCTCCGTCAGGCTCTTTGCTTCGCATAGAGATGGTTCCTCCATGTCTCCCATTGTTGTGGCGTGGCTTCTTCAACCCCGACATTCATGCTCTAACTGCTCTTCTATTCAAGGGACTGAATGGGTCATTTATTCCTGAATTTATTCTATTTCGTTCATTCCACTTCAGTATTCAAATGCAGCTTTGTGTAAAAAAAAATCAAAACCAGGAATTCCTATCAAATTCCTCTAATTTTATGAGTCTAGGAAGGTACAGGACTTCCACCACCCTGAACTCAGAGTTGAACCACATAATCATAGAATGGGTTGACGTGGAAGGGATCTTTAAAGGTCATCTGGTCCAACTCCCCTGCAATGATCTGGGACTTCTTCAACCAGAGCAAGTTACTCAGAGCCTTATCCAACTTGACCTTGAATATTTCCAGGTATGGGGGATCTATGATTTCCCTGAGTAGCCTGTTCCAGCATTTCACCACCACCATAAAAAAAAAAAAAAAAAATCTTTATATCTAAACTATATTGATCCTCTTTCAGTTTAAAACCATTACCCCTCATCCTGTCACAGCATTCTCTCATAAAAAGTTTTTCCCCATCTTTCTTACTGGTCCCCTTTAAGTACTGAAAGGCTGCAATAACATCTCTCCAGAGCCTCCTGCAGAGTGAACAACACCAGGTCTCTTATCCTTTCCTCACAGAATTGCACCAACTTTGTTGCCCTCTTCTAGACCACCCCCACCCCACCAGGTCCATGCCTTTTCTTGATAATAATGGTGACACTGTAGATTAGGTAATTTTATTCAATTTCCCTTGGACTCCCCTAGATCTGCAAAAATAAAATTGCAATTGGCATGAAAAATTAATATTTCTTCTTTGGAATAAAACCTGAAAACCAGAC
>VXAY01006779.1:182074-198825 GCA_013399855.1 Oxyruncus cristatus | reverse complement strand
ATATATATATATATGCTCGTCAGTTATTAATTAAGAAATGACTCATAATAATGCTATTAGTTGTCTCGTAATGGCTGTTGGTTTTACTTATGTTTAGTTGCTCTTTAGTCTCTGGTCTTGTTCAATTAGAATAGTTGAAATTCTTAAAGATTTCATTTGGAATCAACCGCAAATTTATTAGTTTTGGCAAGGCTTAATATTGAAGGTTTAATATTGAATTGCCCACTTATTTATAAGTGGAACATAAGTATTCATAATAACCAGTTTCACCTCTTCAGCAAAACGTTACTTCTTAATCCTTTGTTTTTCAAAGCTCTACAAATAACTATGTTTAAGTTTTACAGGAACACAGCACAACAGCTGAGTTCTAAGAATCGGTATAATGTATCTAATAAAATTTCCCACAGTTTCTAGAGAGGTAAAATGTAATTAACTGGCTTGGAATTTGCTCAAGGTCTAGTATTAACAGTCTCCTTTCATGAAGGCACCTTTCTTGAATTTCAGTTTTATGTCCCCTTTCAAACATGTGATCCCAATAATTTATAATTATGAACTTATTCTCACTGATTCTTGAAGTTCATGCACACAACAGAGATTCAAATAGTCATCTGAAGAGCTCTTCATCCCCTCTCACTTTCTTTTTTTTTCTGGGAATATTCTCTTGAGACAATGCCTTAAAGACAATGAGCCACATGTAGGATGCAATGTTGAATGTGCCACATGTTATTCCTTTATGCTAATGATAAGGTACTTGTCTTAATGTCACTATTTTCTTCATGAACTTGAAAGTGTTCTAGGCAGAGTTCTTGGCTGGAACTGCTGCTGACACTTAAAAAAAATTAATTACGAATAAAAACATTGAAGCTACAAGAAGCCATAGCAAAAAATGTCTAG
This sequence comes from Oxyruncus cristatus, assembly GCA_013399855.1. NCBI lineage: Eukaryota > Metazoa > Chordata > Aves > Passeriformes > Cotingidae > Oxyruncus > Oxyruncus cristatus. The sequence continues at coordinate 197,931 of VXAY01006779.1, read as the reverse complement.
CATTAAAATTGATGGAAAACAGGAAGCTGAGGTACTCGTAGGACTTTACAGCCTCTCAGACAAATAATGTTTAATGTGACTGTCATGCAGTGCCAACAGACACGTTTGTTTGATTGGGTTTTTTCAAATGTTCAAGTTTAATTTCCCATAATCCCTAATCACACACACAGAGATAAGATTACCAATCCTTCAAAAACAGCAACCAACCTTCTTTCTCCCTTTTTCATGTTATCTTATTATTTTTCAACAGCGAAAGAAAAAAAAAAAAAAAGAAAAGGTAAATCTGAATCAAATTGTGATCTCCTGAAAGAGTATCTACTAAAACTCCCTGATCAAAAGGGTTATAATAAAGACACAGCCTTTGAAGAAAGCAAAAGGAGAAGTCTATTTATTATGTTTTCTCATTTGGGTTAACTTTAATTGTAAATTATCAGAGATGCTATGGATTTAAAGGCCACTAGAAGAGAATTCCATGACAAACATGAACAGTGTAATGAACCACTTTTACAAATCAAATTAAGAAAAAAGTAAATACCTTTTATTTTCAAAAGCATTTTTAAATGCTCTTCTTATTATTAAAAAATAATTTACAGGATTTCTGCTCTCCTGTAAATATTTTTAGAGCAGAAACCAAAGCCCTTGGGAATGATAACAACAGATCTGCACAAAGACACACAGAACATTTTATGATTAAATATATAGAATTTTTAATTTTACTCTTTCTTGTTTAAGGGATATAGCCAAGAGAAGACACAGTACTATATTGTCTTGGTGATCAATCCCAGGTGATTAATTAAAACTTGGAAATCATTCTTAAATCACAATATCATTATGAAACAGCTCACAACATAGTACCTTTGTTGAAATATAGTCATATTAAAAGATTCACAAGGTATACTGAGTAACAATTATGGTGTGTTAAAAAGTTCTTCTGATGATAATTTCTTAACCAAAAATATGGCCCAGTGCTCCTTTTGACTAGTTTTTAGTCATAGGATTTCTTCACAAACCAAAAGCTAGCATACAGCTCTATGGATTCAGTCAGGAACACTGACATCAAATTATCTTTTCTTTTATATCCCTAACAGGATTTTCTTATGCTACCTTGTGTTCTTCTGAGTGGCTCTAAGCCAGTCACATCTCATTAACGTGTGTGAATTCATACCACCACAGAGGTGCAGGACCAGAAAATCCTTCTGCACGAAACTTTTAGAGATATGATCTTTCTCTCCTGCATATCCACCAAGGCAGAGTTCTTCACAGGTCATGGTGATACCCTGTCTCAGTTAAGGTATTGTTCTTTTCTGGAGCTATGATAAATAAAGTTAGCCCCAAACATATGTATCTAAGGCCATAACTGCATGTGTATTGGCAACTGTATCACCATTCATTCAGTATCTAAGCTACAGTGTTCAAGTGGTTGTGTTCTAAGCACTTTCCAAACCCAACAGTGTTTTTCTTATGCTGCTCTAGACACACTGGTAAATTCACCTTTGCTACGGTGCACACACACACACACACACACACACACAGCAATAAGAATACAGAATTACTGGCATGGAGAAAAAAGCCCTTTTCATCCTTCCCCCTATCCCATTTTTCACTGCTTTTTCTACCTGCACTGGTAGGTATCTGAGGGTAATAAGCCTGTAAGGACGACAAAAGGGGGATATTCAAATATGTGAATGGCATATGACATGGCATTGAACTTGTATAATCAAGAGTCAGAGATGCTGTTCCAACACAGCTAATGAATAACAGTGCCTGAGACTTCCTTAGTCTTCTCATTGTACTTTTAGCCATAAGCCTACAAAGCATTGTGTCTCCACTTATTCTCACTGGGTCACACAATGACCTTTCTATATCCCTTGTGAAATAACTATTAATAGCACAAATATGAAACCTTTATGGCTAATTTTGTGGAATTCAAAAGCTTTCTCTTGTGTGCCAGGACTTTTTACAGAGCTGTTCCTGCCTTCCCTCCCTGTTTTGTGTGACACTGCTGCATGGAGGTTGTTGCAGTGTAGCTTACTGTCAGGAGCAGTTCAGCTAGAGGCACGAAGACTCCTCTGTATGTCCCACTTGCTGTCATGGAAAACGCACTGTGCAGGCGACCTAAAAGAGCAACACAAGATTGTTTGGCAAAGGAACCTTGCTCAGGAAAGGGAAAGAGTTTGAAAATTCTTGGAACAGTTGGTAGATGGTTAAGTAGGACATTTCTTATGGGTCCACAACTGGAGGTCTGTCAGTTTGACATGTATGTACTAAATGGCAACTAAAACAAACAGATTAGAACCAAACTCAGAAGATTTGGTTGGGGTTAGAATATGGGTTGCTAGTAGAGACTGATGTGCTTTTCAGCTCTGGCCAAATGATAGTAATGAATTTCAGAGGAATTAATAAAATTTGAGGATTACTGATGTCAACTGAATTAATTTCTGTAAGTCAACTGAGCTTACCAGTGAGAACAGGCATGGAAATAAAATTTTACTGGAAAACTTTTGTTATTATTCTCCAGTCTAAATAATGAGGATACTGTTTGACTATTTTGGCTTCTGTGTGATTATGTTTATTTAAAGAAAGAGAACACTACTTAATTATGTATGTGAATACTTGGAAGGTATAATTACTACCCAACAGGCAAACTCTGTTCGAGTTTGTTGAAATGCCAATGGGCTTTTATTAGTTCAGCCCATCATTCTGTTGTGAAATGGAAATGAAAAGTGGAAAATATGTTTTCCTTCTCTAGGGATCACTTCAGCTCCTTTTTCTCTTTATTTTATCAGACTTCTTGTTGCTATGGGGGTCTTGAAGGCCTATTATTAAAACACCCTGCAGTCCTAAGGGAAGAAAAGCAAGCTGGTGCTGCAGATGGGAACAGTGTGAATGGAATAAACTATAAGCACCAAAGAATTCCAATAAATGCAGAAAAATCTATGCATCATTCTCTTTTGTTTCCAAAGTTCAGCTAGAGTTTTCACCTTTCACCATTCTTTTTTTTTTTTTTTTTGGAATATAGAGTAACTCTTAGTGCCATTCAAATATAAAAGCACAAAAGAAAAAACCAATTTAGTTACGCTGGCTCTTCTTGGGTCTTCTTTTTCATGAAACAAATTAAATCTAAGGTAATCTATTCTGTACAGACATCCAAGGAAGGATGGAATGGAATTAATATAAAATACACATCACAGAAATTACATCTCCGTAGCTCTTTCAGAAAAAGAAAGGAAAAGATAGAAGATACACCTACTTGCCAGTTCAACACTAGCTTAACCTACAGATTGAACCTATTGAAAACCTACATGAAAGTAGTTTTTACAATAATTTAAACATCACATTCAAAAATATTCTGGAAAATAACAGAGTCATAAGGATCTTTTCTATAATTGGTGTTATAAGAATGCAGACTCTGATAGAGGTTATACATAAGCTTTCTGGAACTTGCAATTGATAGTATGAGTACTTAGCACATTTTAATAATTTTTTTCTTTAGATATATGCAGTAAATTTTTAACATGAGCAAAGAATATCCATGCACAGTGATTAAGACGACAATGGTAAACACGAGGTGAGTGAAAGAATCTTCTAAAAATTGGGCAAAAGGCAACTTCTACAAATGGAACACATCAAAAGGAGCAAAGACATTTCCTCTATTTCAAAGACAGCATCTATATGAATAGAGAGTCAAAGATTATTCTGTAATGACTATATGATTCCTGATCAGCTGCAGACCTGCTAGTGACACACTTCTGAACAACATGAAAGAAAGCCCCAGCATACACTGTATTTTCTGTGGCACAGAAGGAGCATATTTCCTCCTAGAAAGTCATATGAATATTTTTTTTCAGCATTTCAATTAACTTTAAAAGACATGTGTGTTTAGACTAGACCTATCTTGGAAATATTTCATTCCTCATTCACATAATTGTTCTTAACCTCAGCTTTGGTACTTTATTCAATTCAGCCTGTTTCATTATTTCATACACTTTCTTCTCCTTCTCTTTTACCTTTGCATTTCCTTTTTAACTGCTTTTATATTTTTTTATTTCCTTTGAGGGTGTTGGTGACTGGTTTTAATTTATTTTGATCTTCTGCTAAGAGACTTTACCTAAAATGCATTCACTGCCGTCAGCTGAAGTGTGTTGGGTCCCTGTAACAGACTGGGGAAAAAAACTGTAGAATTTTCTAGAAGAATTATACAAATCCATGCACATGTATACACCTAAGCACAGGATTTTTAAGGCACTGCATTGTGCATCAACAGAGGCAGTACTAGTCTGCAGTATATGCCTCCATTGATTCCATTTTTGAGGTCATTCAACTTGAAAGGAGCAGTAAGTACAGCTTTGTGGCTCCTCTCCTAAAAACGCTTTAAATATGGGTGGCCATAAGGGCTATGTGAATAATGGAAGTCATGATTTTGTAGCTGACCTAAAAGACTGGAAGAAGAAAATAATAAGTATTTTGTGTTTTCCCAGAATAAATAGCCTTTCAGGACATTTTTTGTGATTTTGGCTTTTTCAGAGAAATACAGGTAAAATAGTACCATAGTGGCTACACAACTGCTTACTCCAAGCTCCATTCAAACTGAGGCCAGATATAGTATTACGCATGGCTGCAACATTAGGTGCAATACTTCCCATCCTACCTACCACATATCCATATATGCTTTATTCATCATCTCCTGATATGGAAATATATTACAGATTTTATTACAAAGTACCTCATATACATTTATAAGTGAGTTTGTTTCACTCTACCATGACCCACAGAGACCTAAATCTTTACATAATAGTTTTTTGGTTTGATTAAATTGAAGTGCATAAATAGCTGCAAAATGCTGTAATCAACATACTGCTCAACTGTTTCCCACAGGCAGTGTCCAGCTCTGAAGCCTTCTGTGAAGTAAAGCTTTTTCCTGGCTGACTGACAAGCACTTGACATGAAATTGCTTCATGAGAGTCATAAATGCAGTAATCTTGCCCCAGAGTCTCATACGTTATGTTCACAGTACATACCTGTCATTATATGGTTCTAAATGCATCAGAATGAACTGATTTCATTAACTTCCCTGGATCTAGTTTGGAATGAATAAAATACTCTGAAGCCTTTATTACCAAAGAAATGTTCTTGTAAGCTAATGTTTGCATTATACCTTCACAGTACCAATGTGTAGTGCAAGACTCAGGAGCTCCTTAACTTTATTATTAATTTGCACCAGAACAAGATTAACACTTTTTCTAATCTAATTCTAGCACAGCTGAAGGGAAAACATGAATGTGTTTTAAAAAAAAATTATTTAAGAGAGCCCAGGGAGGGGGAGGGGTGGAGGGGAAGAGATGAGGATGGAGGTGCTAAAGCATTGTTAGCACCAACATTTTTACATAACCCTAAATAACCCTATCTTAAGACTGAAGAAAATCCAAAAATTTCTGCAAGTATGCTGAAAGAAAACTATTCAAAATATAATTGTAAAACAGTAAGAAGACTGGGCAAAGTATTACACCCTTTATTATCTTACAATTATAGATACTTTGACAGTAAGGCAAAATTTAAAGGTCAATAGGAATAGAACACAGACTATTTATTTCAAATCTGAATTGATAATAAAGGTAAACTCTCCCTGGGTGACATGAATCAGTGATTCTGTTAAAGTTGTTCCAACTCCTGCCTTAAAATATCTTCTTTTTCTAAACTTGTGTGGATATGAGGCTCAGTAGGGACTACAACTTTTCCTTGAGTCTTTCAACTATTGAGTCTTTCATATTGAGTCTTTCAACTATTGTTGGTAGTGTGGCTACCAAACTATACACAAGAAAAATAACACTTTTTGTTAATGCTTCAGGACATGTTCTGGTACAGGGATATTGCAGTTGGCAATCCTATCTGGGAAATTCTCCAAACTCCATAAATGTATGGGAAAATCATATAATATTCAGAGAAACTAAGCACCCTTTTATGTCTATATATTAAACCATTGCTACTTTTTCTTAACATTAGTGAATTAAAATAAATATAAAAAAATAAATATTAAGCCTTATGGCATCTCAAAATTCAGAACTAACACAAAAAGAATGATAAAAGTTCAAAGAGTCCTTTAATGATGCAAGTTTGTAATAACAGATCACAGTAACAGTGCTCTAGAACTGGAGCCGGACAAAAACTTTTAATATCCATCTGTCAGAAATGTGTGTACTTTCAAAAGCTACTCTGCTTATATCTATGTGATGTAACTAGCATCTTGCAAAGCTTTTTCAGCAGAAAAGAGAAATTGATACTAAAAGCTCACACACTGACTGGTGTTTATAGCATATATTTGTAGGGACAGATGGCTGAGTTCGAGTTTCTAGAAATTGAGCTTACATTTAAATTAATACTGTTAAGTATGCTAATGATAATAATGATATGCCTTTTCTTATTTAAGAAATTATCCTAAAGACAATTTCCTCAAAATCAAGATTGTCTGCCATCACAGAACATGGTTTTTTGAAGAAAAACTTTTGCATACTTTCCCTATGCATACTTCTCAATGTTAAACTTTCCTAGAGCTGTGTATCAGAGGTTAACATACTAACAAAAAAAAATCAGAAACCAGAGTTCTCAAACAATACATTTTGAAGATTCAAAATATAATTTTTTTACAATTAATACTTTTCTGTGAAAAAACTCTTTATATCTGAAAAAGTAGTTTAATAAAAAAATAAAGTAATGAAAGACCACTATGGCATTTTTATTTTTTTCTTTAGCAATTTTCAAGTTTTACTCATGATTCCAGCATATGTATGACACCTTCCAAATTATATCGGAGCAGTGTCCCAACTCAGAGAATTTACAGTCAGTATTTAACAGGAGATGCAATGAAAGGAATTTGCAAAGGAGGCTTACTACATGTCTGTGTATTGCAGTTAGACATCTGCAATTTTTTATATTTCACCAATACTTTCAAACAGCCTTTTTATATCTCTTTATTTGTATTTCATTCTTACACTTTTCACTACAAATATAGGTAAAGTAATAAGGAATGTTCCTGGGAGACAGTAATTGCTCTTAGCTGGGTAGATTTGGTGATATCACAAGAAGCATGTTCACAGGAAGTCAAAAGGACAAGCATAATCTGAAGGTTGGTAGTTTTGAAATAAAAAATCAGACAAGAAGGTAAAGGACCCATAAAGCAGGTGACCAGCAAACAGACAGAAGAAATTCATTGCCATGTGTTGCATAACTGTTAATCAAACAAAGCAAATAAGACAAAATGATAAAATTATCAAAAGTCTCTACTTCTTAATTTATTTCAAAAATATTTAAATATAACTATTTTAAACTGTTTTTATCATCCTGTAGGATGTATAGGCTTCGTTTCTGAGAATTTAACGTTACAGTTTTTTTGGGTTTTTTTATAAGCTACACAAAGTGGCAACTGGTTACTGTGCTCACATGCCAATACAGAACCCTTTCATTATTCCTCTTTTCTCCTGCCTAGCACAACAAAACAATTTTATCTTTAGGATATTTATTTCTGCGTATAATGACTGGAATAGTCTTTAGCCCTTTAATAAGCAGCTTCACTACCACTTAAATTCTGCTACTATGCTTGAGAAATGTCTTTCTCTTTGCCTCATTGTCTGAATCTTACAGGTAAGTACATAAAACTTCTAAGAACTGCATGATGATCCCTGTAGGGAAATGGAGTTCTTTGTGCTAAAACTTTTGAAATGAACACTTTAAACGTTTCGGGTTGTTGGCCTTCTTTGTCAATGCCCTAAGTATCAATTTGAATGGATTTATGACTATCATTTGAATCATTAACAGTCTCAGTAGTACTGTATTTATGAGCTAGTTGCACTGTGACTAATAAAAAATGGCACACATTAGCAAGATCTGAAAAAGAAAAGTCAACATTTTCCCCACTTTTTTTTTCCTTTTGCCAGTCTTTTTTTAAGAAAAGAGGAAAGGTAACCTAGTGATTTTTTTTGTTTGTTTGTTTTGTTGGGTTTTTTTAAATTATTTTTATTTTTAAATTTTATTTTTATGTTTCAGTACCTTACTGTGACAGCTGTTGGTTTCACATAGCAATTGAAATCTGTGTTTCTATTTTTTTTTTCTCCCGATTTTGCTATAACTAAGTTTCATTAACACTTTAGGAAATGCGAACATTTTCCTTCCATCTGCTAGATGGCTTTTAAAACACATTTACTTTGATTTAGCAAATCTGGAAACAGCTGGCAAAAATGATTTTTATTAAGTTCCTCAGTTTCATATTTACAAGATATGTGACTTTTGTATTCTTTCTTAAGGTCTGTAATTGGTTTCTATTTCTCAACTGTGCAATTTCTTTCTAAATGCTAATCAACCAGGTGGTCAGATGTTTAGTTATCATTCTGCACATTAACCAGTTTAATGTGTCTCAGTTTAAATGTCTAGAGCAGATGATTCAAATGATGTGCTTAAAAACTGGAGGAATGGTTATTTAGTTTTCAGCCATTACCTTCTTCTTTCTAATTCTGAAGTTGATTGTGATGATTGAATAACCTAAAAAAAAGAACATGAAAAATAAGTTCCCTGCCCTGCATGCCTGTATACAAAAATGTTGACATTTTGCAAGCTCTGATCTACCATCACGGCAAAAGAAAGAGTGATAGAGACTGACTTACACCCTTCTCATTAGTTCTTTATGCTTAATTTTCTATGTGAGAGCCTATGTGCACTACTCATTCTCTTTAAGCTTGCTCCAGTTCTACAACAGGAGGCATTCTGCAGCCAGCAAAAGCCACTAATTTGTTTCTGGAGTGACAAGTCCATGATTCTAGTCTTTCAGAGCTGCAGAAGATATGTCCATGTGTGCAAACCCATTAATAGAGAAAAATTATGCTTTTGAGACATATTCTTTGATCTGATACATCTGTTTAGGACTGTACTGTGCCAACAGAATTTCAGATGTGAAAGAAGATTCCCAACTGAATATTAATAAAAAGCCACAAATCTGAACTCTTTCATATCACTTGCCCACTGAGTTGCATACAGCTGTACTAAAACAGCATCACTGAGATGCTCTGTACGGAGCCGTATCTGATGGGTTTTTTCAGCTCCATGAAGATATTTCAAGTTGTTATTTTGGGAATATGCAACTGAGGATCAGAAGTCCACAGAGCAGTGCCAGGATATCAGATATCAGAGGTAAGACTTGAGTCACCCATACTAAGCAAATTTCATTGGTGCTTTATTTAGATAATTCACAATTAAATAAGGGTTCTGCATTTTCTTTTTATTTTTCCATAACCTGACCCATAAAATATATTTCTGCCACCTTCTTAACAAACCAAATTTGTGATCGTTTTCAGGAGGTAACGAAGTGGCAGGAAAAAAAACCACCAATACTATAATCATTATCATTCGAACAAATACATATAAATCAGAAATTTGTCATAACATTGTGGCAGTGGTGTATGCATCATCTTCGTGCTCTGTCTATTCCCACAGATTCTTTCATTATCTCCAGTAGATGCCATTGGCATGAACTGAGTCAAAGACTTCCAACACATTTGGGAATCCAGACCATACAGATAAATCTTTACTGATTTTCTGCTGATGAAGTTAGCTTCTTTGAATTGAGGAAACATCTTTGATCCAAAATAGCCTCTGAAAAATGTCACTAGACACTCTGGCACAAAAGGTTGACTAATTTGAGTGATGTTTCCAAATAAAAGATGGAAAAACTGAGTAGTCAGCCTCATAGGACATGTTTTGCGATATTTCTAGAAAGAATACAGATAAACAATTTCAACTTTAGCCATTGGAAAAGTTCCACATAGACATTAAATTCTCCTTTTGCTCCACTAAACCTGAGCCCTCAGATTCTAATGGAGTTTTCAGATAGTAGGAAAAAATTCTGTTGAGACTATTTATGTAACCGATACAGTGGTGTTCTACTGAATCTGTGTTCAAATTATGTACACATGATGTGCATATTCCACCAGAGTAAGGCCTTAAGTCATTAAACAGTAAGATTTAGACAGTTAACACAAATTGCTAAGCATTTGGGGACACATCTGTCAACTCATATCCATATCTTTTTTTGTAAGCTCTGATACTCTGAAATGTACCAGTTAAAATTTCTTTCACACAAAGCTGAATGGTGTAGATTTTTAATAGGCTAAGTTATGAATACTATGCCTTTTAGTGACATAATGAACTGGAAATACATTTGTCATGAAAAGCTTCATTTAGCATTTAGTTGTTGACTAAATGACGACTAATGGTGGGGAAAAGGTTATGTGCATTTCTATTGTCAGTAAAGCATGTAGCTTAACCCTGTGGGTTACAAAAGAAGTCACAATGATGGAGAACGTAAAACTGGTTTGGCCAGCAGAAGTTTAAAAGCATAGTTTTAACTTTGCATGCAATCTAGATAATAAGATGTATGTATACCTGTTATTAACAAAGAAGAATAGAGATACAAGAGATTACTTATGTATTTAGAATACTTTAGAAGTTATGCTTGACTACACCAATCGTTTCATACTATCAACTCTCAAGTTTATGCTGGCTTTATGTACATGACAGAACCACAGTTGAGGTTAGCAAAAGATCACATGAAACAGATCTTGTATTTCCAAAACCAGAAAAATTTCTCTGTTCAGGTTTCCCAATAGAGGCACTAAGGAGAGAAGAGAGCAGGAAGTAATCAAAGGCAGTCACACATTTCACAGCTTCCCATTCAGGTTCCCCTCTCCTCCACCAGCTTCTCTTACTCCACTGAAAAAGCAGGAGTATCAGCAAGAAGTGTGTGATCAAACACTGGTCACTTCCACCCAACACAGACCAGTAACGCTGCTCCTTTCCACCCCCAATTCCAGCCTAGAGGAGAGGGATACTGCTGAGGGCAAAGATACCTCACTAAGATGAGATATATCCAAATACCTCTGTAAGAAACTGAAGGTGCTTTTGAAATACAATATACTTGGTGATAGTCCAGGTAAGTGAACCAAATGTGAAATTATCTGAGTAAGCACTTAAAGAATATCCCACCTTCTTTTTTCATGCCCTTTAACAACACAAAGGTCATTTATACTCATTGTAGGAATTCAAACCATGGTCCTGATCATCTTAGCCTCCCTTAATATGTAGGGTCTTATCTGTAGGCAAGCAACACCAAACATACTATTCAGAGCTGAGTTTGTTAGCTCAGAAACTCGGTACACATCAGCAATCCTCACTCACTGTGTAGGAGATATATGAGACGGGATTCAAGAAGCCAGATAGTTTAGGGTCAGCAATCTAAGTTTATCTTGCTGTGACAAATCTTAGCCAAAATCCTTTGCCATTTTACAGAGATAGCAACTCATCAGTCTTCTTTCATGATGTCATTAAGCTCCTCAATTCATTCCATGTCCTTCTTGTCTCTCTTTCCAGATCATTCAGTTGAAAACTGGATCAAAGAAGGGACTAAGATGACTGGGCAAGGCAAAAGCAGAGAAAACAATATCGAGTTTCTGATTGTTTTACTGGTATCACAAGTACCTTTTACTGCATATTCTAGCAATTGTACACTTAATTTTTTTGATTCAGATGCAAACATAAAGCAGAAGAAGACATCAGAAAGTAAAGAACATGACTGATATGCTACAGTAACACTTGCCCAAATTTCACAGATCAACAAAAACTTCATTAGAAAGTAAGTGGCATCATAATTCATTGTTCTTGTCACAGGTTGAAGCCCCCACAAAAATACTGCTCAAGTGAAACCCTAATTACATCTGTCTAATTCTGATTAAATTAATTCCATGTGCAACAGAAAACAAGGAAGCAAACAAATAAATTTTCGATGAAAGTGTTTCCAATTTCAAACCCTTCTAACAACATTGGGAAAAGGAATAAAAGGGTGATAAAAATTCTAGTGACAGATTTAGACACGGAGAAATCTGAGTAATAAGGGCAGTCTCTCTATTTCCTTCGATATAGAGAAAGGCAATTATATTGGTGGCTTGTGCCAACAATCTAATATAGAAAGGAAGAAAGTGAAAAAAGGAGTCCCTCACATGTACAGGAGGAACTCACTCCCTTCATGGACCTCCCTCAGTAAGCTGGGGCTGAGCCTGAGACGGAAGCACATGGGCCACCAGCTAGAGTCTGGAAACACTGAGCAGTTGGAGTGAGGGTCCAGTTCCTCTGAGTCCCTGAAGCTCATCTAAGCAGGCTGGGGGACTGACCCTTGAGAGATGGGACTGAGCGGTTTGCAGGTGTTGCAGAACAGAAATCATTCTCACCCACTAGTCCCATGCCAATTACGTCTAATATGTTACATCACTGAGTAGTGCACTGCTGGTCTTCTAGCCAACACACTCTAAATTCCCCAAAAGATTTCCTGTGACCAGAAATGGGCTTTCTTACGGGCTGCATGATCTCTCCTACCCACAGATTTGAGAATATAAACAACTTGAAGAAGAGTAAGAGGTGAGATAACTTTCCTGGCAAAATGTTCAGAGAAAAGGAGAAAACGTAGTTTAGAAGGCTACAGTTGTCTCTCAGGGATGATTACAGCAATGTTGAATACAACAAAATTTTCAGGATAGACAATACAATTTATTCCTACAGATAGTCGGCAACTTTGAAGCAAAATGTTTCTAAGCATTATAATTTAAAATTGCTCAATGTCTTTTACCTACACCAAAGCATACTAGGAGCTCAATGCAAAATCTTCATAATGAGAGCTATCTACCTTACGACCAGTTGTCATACTTCCCAAGCAATACAAGTAAATCTAATCAAACAGAGAAAATCCTGGGACCTGAAAATATTCTACTCACCTTAAAAAAAAAAAAAAAACAAAAACACAGCCTCCCTCCTAAAATCAAAGGAATTAAATTTAACATTTTAAAAAGCCTTTAAAATCACAATTAATTAAAGAAAGGAAATGTACCTATATTATGCACCTGTATTATGCACCTATATTATGCAGCTCAGATATGGTGGTCGCATAAAGACATTTTTTCTTTAAAGTAAACTGCTGACTCCAGTACAAGAACAAAACCAGAAACAAACAAATCCCAAGACACCACATTTAGGAATTTATCAATACTGACTGTTAGGTGGATAAGGAATTGGTTGGACAGTTGCATCCAGATAATAGTAGTCAACAGCTCAGAGTGCCCATGGATATCAGTGACAAGTGGTGTTCCTCAGGGGTCTGTATTGGTACCAGAAACATTCAATGGTTTCACCAATGACACAGACAGTGGGATTGAGTTCACCCTCAGCAAGTTGCCTGAGGACACCAGGCTGAGTGGTGTGGTTGACATATCTGAAGGACAGGATGCCATTCAGAGGGAGCTGGGCAAGCTTAAGAAGTGGGGTCNAAGTGGTGTTCCTCAGGGGTCTGTATTGGTACCAGAAACATTCAATGGTTTCACCAATGACACAGACAGTGGGATTGAGTTCACCCTCAGCAAGTTGCCTGAGGACACCAGGCTGAGTGGTGTGGTTGACATATCTGAAGGACAGGATGCCATTCAGAGGGAGCTGGGCAAGCTTAAGAAGTGGGGTCATGGGATTAATGTTAATCCTCAGTAATCACGAGGATTAGCAAGACGAGGTTCAAGGTGCTGCACCTTGGTCGGGACAACCCCTGGTATCAATACAAGCTGGGGGAAGAACAGATTGAGTGCAGCCCTGCTGAGAAGGATTTGGGGTGTTGGTGGATGTGAGGCTACGCATGAGCCAGCAATGTGCTCTCACAGCCCAAAAAGGCAATCATATCCTGGGCTGCATCAAAAGCAACGTGGCCAGCAGGTCAAGGGAGATGATTCTGCCCCTCTACTCCACTCTAGTGAGGTCCCACCTGGAGTGCTGCGACCAGCTCTAGGGCCTCCAACATAAGAAGGACATGGACCTGTTGGAGTGAGTCCAAAGGAAGGCTACCAAGATGATTAGAGGGATGGAACACCTCTCCCGTAAGGAAAGGCTAAGAGAAGTGAGGCTGTTCAGCCTGGAAAAGAGAAGGTTTTGAGGTGACCTAACTGCAGCATTACAGTAACTGAAGGGAGCCTACAAGGAAGATGGAGAGGGGTTATTTACAAGAGCATATAGCGACAGGAGAAGGGGGAATGGTTTTAAACTGAAAGAGATTACATTTAAATTAGATGTTAGGTAGAAATTCTTCGCTGTGAGGATGGTGAGACACTGGAACAGGTTGCCCAAAGGAGTTGTAAATGTCCCATGATTGGAAGTGTTCAAGGAGAGGTTGCCTGAAGTTTTGAGCAACTTGGTCTGGTGGTAGGTGTCCCTGCCCATGGTAGGTGTGCTGGAAGTAGATGATCTTTAAGGTCCCTTCTAACCCAAACCGTCCTATGATTTTATGATTCTATTAATACGGTTGTCTGGAGAGTTTTGTGAGATTTTACTCCATCCAAGGACAGAAGAGAACATGTATCAGTGTTGATAAATGAAGTCTTTTTTTAACTGGTGGATCAAGCAAAATCATAAATCTACATATTAGCTTGAGGTGTGGTATAGCCCCCTTACATGTATATTTCTTCTTCTGGTTTACTGCAAACAACTGGCATAACTATCCTGGACAAGTCTGGTAAAAGGGCACACACACTGCCTTTCTCACCATCAAACACAAGCTAAACACTGATATCTAACTCAAAGGAGGTTTCTGGCATCCCTTATTCTTCCTTCTTCATCCCTAAGTCTCTTCCTTTGATCAGACATAGTCATCACACAGAATAGCTCATCCTATTCTCCAAGATGAATTGTGATTGTCCTGTAAGGCTTGTGAAGCACCTCCAGTTTATCCCTCAGTGCTATCAACCAGAACCTCATGCATTTATGAAGGATTTTCGGGTCTGACAACCAAATTGTGAAAAACCAACCTAACCAACAAATGCCACATTAAATAAATAAATTAAGATTAAATTTAATTGTTTTAAAGTCTGTACTATGATTTTTGAGTAAACTGTGAATGCCAGTCACACAGCAGACAGTTTTACAGAACAATGAGACAAAACCAACCATCTCTGAGGTAGCAAAGTGTGTAACAATGCTCATATTCTCTCTGAATACCAGGAGCCAGAAGGCAGAAGCTTTCTATAAAGCCATCCAAGAGAACAAATATGGGGCCTTGGAGCATAATGAAGCAAATAACTACTTCTGTTTGACATTCCTCACCAAAGAACGTGTTTATGTCTTATGAATTTAAAACATGCAATTAAACAAAACACATTCCTCCTTTTTTGGTCCCCAAATAAAGTAATCCAAAAGTCATCACTTTGAATTGTTGGCTGTGTTAGCTAGCACAGACATCAAATATTCATCTGGGAGCCTGTCTGAGCACAAATGTTTTAAGCTGCACTCCAAAAGTCAACTAACGTGAGACAAAAAAACAACTCTTCAAAACTACTATATATAAGATTACAAACAATTTCCTGGCAGTTATTAAAAGAATATTATACATCAAACCACCTTCTACTCCATATTTTGTGTTTCCAACTAAAAATAAAGGACAAACACAGCATTTGAGTGTTTGCTGCATTGTAAACATCTAATATGCATTGTTTGCAGAATATGCATAAAATGGACCAAGTGCCTTCATCTTAACTTTGTTATCTTTAATGGGACAGATGCTTACAAATTGGTATTTATCCTACTCTGTTTAAAACATACTTTGAGTATAAGGGCTGCATAGTATCAGCTATTCATCATCACTCTCAAATTAGTTTCCTTCTTTTTCCTGCTCAAGGTTACACAACACTACAGGAACTGAAGAGGCATATTAGTTCCACTCCTGATAGTAAGGAGAAAATAGTGAAAATTTTTAAAATTTCATTGATGCGTTTGTTTTGCAGAAAAAAAAAAAAAAA
>VXAY01006779.1:121864-182052 GCA_013399855.1 Oxyruncus cristatus | reverse complement strand
TTTTTTTGAAAAAAAAAAAAAAAAAAAAAAAAAGAAAAGCACACCAAGGAAAACCAAAGCAAAACCATATAGCATAAAGTGATTGCTTTCTCTTCCACCTGCAGTCTGATTCATTGGTTATGCAGTACAATAATAAGAAGGAGAGCAATCTTGGTGAAACACACATTCTTAAGGGACTCCTTCACACTCCCTAACGTCATAATAGCAAGATCCAGGGCACCAGCCAGATGTCTAAGTTCACAAAGTTCAGAATCAGGAGGGAAGGGTGGTGTTTCTTGACAGAGCATATATGAAAATGTGCCATTTCAAATTTAGATATTTTATTAATTCCTTCTCTTTTGAATCCTCTATTTCTTATGAAGGGATTTATATTCTTTATCTTGTAATCTGTAATGTGCTAATGCTTTTACCTCACAACTAAGCACCAATAACTCTTATATATTGTCATAAAATCATTTTACAAAAGTTGTACATAAATTAATATTTTTTAAGATAGCACTAAGTACAAAAACAGTCACAATTTCAAATGTGAAAATGCATTTATAAAACATGTACATATAATTAAAAATATGTAAATAATAATTTATATAGAAGTCATGCTCAAAAAGGTTCCTTGATGTAGGAAGTTGGAAGACCATTCTTTCAGGGCTGAGAGAATGAGAGCATCCTGGGAAGCACGTTTATTGTGAGTTTCTAGGAAAAGCTAAACCAAACTCTCAACACTTTTTTCATGCAGTTTCTCAAATATGACTGATGTGTTCACCAAAAGATTTCAATCCATATTGTGTGATTGTTGAAGCAAGTTTATAAATTGAAATTGGAGTTTTAGAACAGAAAAGACGCTTCTGGTAGGTTCAGGTTGGTAGCTGAAAAAAGCATATTCTGGTGGTTAAAATGACTGTATGCAGTTGTTTCTTCACTCCCTTCTCCATACTGCACTTAATGGGTAAATAAAACCTGGTAATATTTTAGAGAAAACTGGGTAAACCTAGCTTTTTTTCCTCCCCTAAACCAGCAAATGCATGCATTACCAGTAGTTGTAAATGAGAGCACTGATTATTTTATTTCCTGACAATTTATAGCTTTCCTCAACCATTTTGCAATAATCGACATTTTCCATATACAACTGTTAATAAACAACTTGCAGCGCTGTTATTTTATTTTTGTTTTTTTGCTCATTGGCAAAAATAACAAATTTGCTCATTGGCAAAAAATAGCACCAGAAATCTAGAGTTTGAGCATCTTCTTAAAATTAACTATGATATTCACTTCCTATGAATGTTACAAGGCAAAATATTGAATTACGAAGGCAAAGCTGAATAGCTTACCAAATCATATGTAATGTTAGTTACCATGGTCAAGCAGGAGAATTTCATACCAGCCTTCTAAATTTATACTTAGCCATGAAAATACTAGTCCAGGCAAAATATATTTTTCCTCTCACTTCAGTGTGAGGCAGACAACTGTACACTTGGAATTGGGTCTGTGAATTCCTTGGACATCACTGCAAGGCAGATTAAAATTTTAATGTTCATTTGATCACTATACTCTTTACAGTAGTATGTAAGAAGCCCTTTGAAGATCAAGATCCTATTGCCTTAGGAACTGTAAAAACAAACAAAGTCTACCTTTTAAAAAGGTAAACAAAGACAAGAGACACAGCAAGACTAAGTGGTCTCTAGCAGAGCAACAGAGCAGGTTGTTGGCAGAGATGTGGATGGAACTCAATTAATTCCAGTTTATGGTCAGATCCATTGGGTTCATATCTTTTTATTTTTGTTTATTGGGTTCATAAACTTCTAGGTAACAAAAATATTGAAACTATTTAGAATCTCACTTAAAAATCTTAACTAATCATCAACCTCACTGTCCTGTTGTACAGCTTCTAACAGCACTGCACCTCTGTACTTATCACTTAGTAGTGCATTAGACAGTTTTCTACATTTGGGACCTTCTTGTCAGCAGCTTCAGTACACAAATCAAAATTTAAAGTATTTGATACTTCGATGTAATTGGTGTGTTGGGCTTTCAATAGGCCCTCAAAAATTTGAGGGAATCTTTTCTGTGAAAAAGTTCCTGAAAGAACTGACATAAAAGCAGATTGAATTTCCAAACTGACATTTCTTCTTTCTGTCTGACAGAAGGAAAAACCAGTATCTTCTAATCTAGAAGTTATGCACACCAATGAATAAAATACTCTTTTTTATCAAGAGCAAGACAGGAAAGATTATGTGAAATACACCCCTGTGACAAATTATTGACTTCGCCGCATTTGCAATTATCAGAGCTGCTGCATCTAAAGAACACTCCCAGTAAAACACAGAAACTGGTCAAAAGCATCTTTTTTGACCTGTCTCAGGTTCAAAGTCAAACGTGTTTGTTTAAATTGTCTAATTTTTGTAGCATTTGGAATACCACCTAATTGATTATCACCACTCACTTGAGATTAATGATGTAAAGTAGAAACATTGACATTTTAAGTTAAATGCTGCTCACAACACAATGTATTTCACACTTTCTTGTGACCAAACAAAAGTAATGTATTGAGACCGACCCCGTCCTAGGCTCATTACTATGTCATATAATTTTTTTTTTTTTTAAAAAAGGAGACTTCATATACAGTAAACCAGGTAGCATACCATACTTTTCAAAGGAGAAAGAAGTAAAGCAACCACTCAAAATCAAAGGACTGTAATAAGATATTCAGACTATGGTATTTGTTCACCATACTCTTACTACTTCAACTGGCAGAGAAATTAATTAAAATATAATGTCCTTACAGAAAAAAATAGAATGAAAGTCCCATTTAAGTTGTTTTAGTGAATAATTTGGTCATATATCCTTCAATCTAATGAGCAATAAAAGAGAATCTTTGCTTATATTTGAAATCTTTATTCAATTACATATCCAAGTACAATCCAGATGTCTCTGCACAATGCTTTATGCATATGTTGAATAGCTTGTTTGTTCCTTTTGTTTGCTTACTAAATAAAGAGAAATGCTGCTCTCCTTTACTTACTTTTTTTTTTTTTCCTTTTGGCAATGAGCACTGAGTATGTTAACTAACATCTGATATACAGCTTACTAACTTCTGCAGCATTTCTTGGAGAGGATCCATTTTTCCTGTTTGACATTATTGTCAGGAGACTTACTTCAGATTCTGTATTTTTATAGTTTTATCTTCAGCTGATAATATGTTGGGTTCTACTTCTATTCTGAAAAATATAACATTGGCATAGTCAGTAAAATTGGTGAAATTTAATGCATTGTCCTATAATTGCAGTATTTTCTATAGTGTACCATTCAATTACTGACTTTAATCAAATACACAAGGCAATTATAATATGTATTTGAAATTACTCTGAAAACAAAGATTATCCCTAACATGAATAATTTATATTAAATACTACACATACACACAAATGTGTTTTGCCAATAACTCTGTTACTTTACCTCTCTGTAAGTTTTTTTTTTTCTGCTTCTACAAAGTCATTGTAAATAATTACTATCTAAGAGCAGGTTGCAGAACACGTGGTGGACGAAAAAATGCACAGAACTTCTGTTGTTTTTTTTTCTGATGCTTTAATAATATTGAAAAATGCAGCAAAAAAATTATTTCCTTGAGTTGATGTGAGTGGTAATATAATTTCATGTCACTGAAAGTTCATATTAAATTTGTCTTAAGGTATTAGGTGCATTAATTTCTTTAATCAAAGAATTCAAAAACATTTAAAAATTATTATATAATTACCTTATGGGAAAAGATGTTAACTTTTTCTCTACTTTAGTATTCACAAAACACAGGACTCAATTTAACCTCTCAGCAAAGAAGGTTGGTGCAAAACGCACATTTTTTTGTTCATATTAGAAACTCCTCAATATTTGGTGAAAACTTACCTCTTTCCACAAAAAAGGGCCTTAAATTCCAGAACATTAAACATAGCACAGAAAATTCACATTGTGACTCTTGTGAAAATTTGGCTTAAGTGTTAAAATAAAAATTTGGGAGAAATTAAAAAAAAAAAGCTTCAAAGGTTGCTATCAAAAATAAAACAGTTGTTATTAAAAAAAAAACAGTTGCCAAGGCTGCTATAAAAAATAAAAATACAACTATTCTATGCAGTCTTGCTTTTTGTCATTTATCTCCGGTGTGTCCACCTGGTCTGAGATACCTTTACATCAGGGCTTACCTACAACTCATGCCGGTTGATGCTGGTGGTAGAGTAACATTGGTACAACAGCAGGGAAAAACAGGACACAACAGAAGAAACTCAGTATAGCAGTGGATGTAGGAGTTGTAGTCTGGTAAGAATAGAGTAAAGCAACAGATTAAGCAGTTAGTCAAATTAAAAACAAGTCTTTAATTATTTTAAATGCCAAACAAATGAAAAGAGTTCTTTATACACTTTTATCCAATCCCTAGCCTTTGTTTTTTAGTAGGTCATCTAATGATGGTATAAAAAGTAGCCCTGTCCTAGTTAGCAAACATGAACATTTCTTTGCAGTCTTCAAGTAAAACAGAAGTTGCTTAGCTAAAAATTGCTGCCATTCTCTTTCTCACTTAAGGTCATCAAGTTCTTTCAGTTTGGTGGTTTAAAACATAAATATTTTCTCAATTTTCTCACTTCTGTGTTTGCTTGTGGTTTTTTCCCATTATTGCTGCAGAATGGAATTTTTGAGTTGTCCTATTAATCGTCACAATACAGTTTTGGACAATTGCACTGATAGCTGAAAAAAATCTCTCCAACTCTGAGGGGTGCTGAATGAACAAACTGTCATTGCATTTTTGTGTGGATGTTTTGCCTCCTTTTTTTCCTTCACACAAGGACTTGTCAGAGATAGGAATCTGCTCTTCTGGGTCAGCCATGGGGCATCTGGTTACTTTTTGCTGCATCTATTCTTTACTGCCTGATGACTAACCCCATTATCCACTTCCCTTATCAAGGAAAGGATGATGAAGTGTTATAGTTGTAACATTTAAATGGAAAGAGACCATCATGAGAGACAACTACTGAAAGAGGTACACTGTTACTTAAGTACCTAAAATTTAAAACCAGCTAAAACATTTAGCTTGGTGAAGGCAGCCTCAAACTCACACAAATTCAAACCCTAGAATAATGGAAAAAACTTCAGGGAAAAAGGTCCCTCTATTCTCCCCTACAGTTTTGTAGTAAACTGCTTCAAAAATTTAGATATTACGAACTTTTCCATTCCAAAAAGCAATAGATTCTCAAATTTCCAAGCTCACTTTCTCAGCCTTAACAGCAACCTTGGGAATGTCAAAGTAGAACAAATTCCTATCTATCTGGATTGTGTGACAGTGAGAAGTGTCAATCTGTTGGTTTAAGCATATGAGGTCAGCATTAACACTTTGTATTAGTGTTGAAACTCTACCTGAAGAAAACCAGTTTCACACTGCTTTCTGCTAGGTTACTTATGGCTGCAAGCAAAAGATGATTTGAAAATAAAAATCTCCATAGAAACTGATGATGGACAAGACCTAAGAGAGGACAAAAAGAATTTCTCAACTCAATCTCTTACATGACGATAAATTTAAAAATTCCCAAATGAGTGAATTAAAGAAAAAAGCCTAAAGCTGTAAATGTGTTCATTGTATTACTAGCAGTTTTACATCTAAAACTAAAGGAGGATTTTCCTGAAAGACTTCTAAAAGAGAAACAATAAAGCCTATTAATCTGGATTCAAGGCTGACAAGTTTAATTCCTAGACAAATATAGTGAAAGAGACAGGAAATTCTAGGTTAAATTTCTGGTACAAAAAGGTACAAATGACCTTCTGCTTTTCAGACACTATTTCATTCTTCATGTCCCTGTATGAGTATAAATAGAGTAAAGGATTACTTACTGAGATTGTCACTGACTATTCTTTGCAAGACTTTGTCATACCCTACTGGTATTTCAGAAATCTACACAGCATCCTCTCTTTCAAAATTTCTATAGAACCCTGTGTCCACCAAAAAGAAGAAAAAAAAAAAAGTTAAAAATCTGCTCATCCTTCTTTACTGATGTATAATCAGGACCTGGTCCCATGATTATTGCTGTACAAAATTATTTCTGATGGTTTGCTGACATTTGTGCTATTTGAGTTAGACAACCTGAAGATGAAATAAAGAGCTCATGTGATGCTGTCCTGGTGCTACAAGAGGACTTAAAGTACCAGAAAGAGCCTGTTAGTGGAAAACCAACCCATGAATATTTTCAAACATACTTAAAACAGATGGACTTTTTTGTATGGAATCAACATTCAGAGTAGGTGGCCTTAGACTTTTTTAACTTTGAACTCTGAGGCTTAGAGGTCGATTTAGTGTAGCATTGAAAAATAGTTTTAGATACCTGGCCTCTGCAGGCAACAGATGAGAAGTTGTGGTTTTAATCTCATAAAAATTTCTGTGTTCTGAAAATCTCTATTTTCTTCAATTGGTAGCAAAATCAGCAGCAGAAAACAAGGAAATAAACACTAAAATATATAAATTTAGCAGGTGGTTAAACTAAAGCCACAGAAGCAAAGAGACACTGAGACTCAGTCTCACAGTCTGGAAAAAGAGATAGTTCTGGTGCAGAGAATGCTGAAATCCTTGTCTGTACGCAGCCACCAACTTCTATCTTTCAATAGGCCACTCAGCTGATGATCTATAGTAACTGGAGAGTTCACAGGCTAATTCAGGTTGAAAGGGATCTCAGAAGACCCTTAGGCCAAACCTCTACTTAAAGCATTTCAGCTGTGAGATCAGATCAGACTAATTTCTCAGGACTTTGACAATTCTGATCTTAAATGTGTGTTAAGGAATAGAGGTTGCACAACCTTTTTGTACAACCTTCTTCACTCCTGGTTGTTCTCAGGGAGAGAAAACTTTTCCTTATATCTATCTGGAACATACTTCTCCAGGTCACAGAATCACTGAAGTTGGAAGACTTCTCAGGAAATCATCCAATCCAACCTATCTATTCAAAGCATGGTCAGCTAGAGCAGTTTGTCCATAACCCATGTCCAGCTGGACTTTGAACATCTCCAAGGATGGATATTCAAATTCCACACTGTCCAAATTCTTTGGACAACCTGTTGCAATGTTTGACCACTCTTACCATAAAAAAAAAAGAGTTTTTTCTCATGTTTAAGTATGATTTCCTGTATTTTAATTTGTGCCTATTGTCTCTTGTCCTGTCACTTGGTAGCACCGGAAAAAGTATGTCTTTGTCTTCCCTACTTTCCCCATCAGGTGTTTATACTCCTGACCTTCTTTCTGCAACTGAACAGTCCCAGCTCCCTCCATCTCTCTTCACATGTCAGATGTTGGAATCCCTCCATAACCTTAGCTTTTTCATTGTTGGAGACATTAAACTGGTACGGACCATTTTTGTGCCAGTAGGATGCTACCCTTAGAGCTATGGCAGCTTCCCTTATCTCTTTTTCCCTTTACAGCTGCTCCTCAAGTGATTCCATCTACCAATTCCCTAAAAAAGCAACTTGCCTGTTACCAAAGAGTCTGCACTTTGTGACTCCCCTTTTTCCTTCAACATCTTCCAACCCACTATTTCCTGGTTGCTGCAACCCAGGCTGCCATTAATGGCTACACCCCCAACAAGCATCAGTTTCCCAGTGAACAGTAGATCCCTCTGTGTGTCACACAAATTGCATTAACCAGTATCCGTACCACTAAGTTACCCTTGTCACCCTCCAGAATTTTCCTTAAATTCTCACATTGCATCACGCTGCCCCTCTGGCTGAAGACAGAAGGTTAAAATATCCTTTGACCCAGAAATATCGGATGGACACTACTAGAAACTGCAACTTTGCTAACAGAAGCAAAAGCCTCTAGGAGCTATGTAGCAGAATCAGCAGCTGCAATAGTACACACCAGCAGGACCAGCACACACCCTGAGGCTTCCAGAAGTTCCCAGAAGATGTGGAAGCAGAGTTCATAAACTGCTGCGCAAAACACGGTGTCTGCTGGCAACAGCTGTTTGCACCGCTTGTTTACTGAAGAAGCCTACAACAAGGGATAACTAAAAAATGATCAAAATTATCATCTTTTCATTAAAACAGACAGTGCTATAGAGAATAAATTCTTTGGTGGAAACACTGCATATTTTCAGTGTTTCAAGATCTAAAGGAAATATTTCTTTTATCTTTTACCTCCATGGAATTTTGACTTCTCTTTCAGGTCAAACATTTCTGTGAATAAAATAGTTTATGTTAACGATTTTATTAAATAAGATTATTAGATATTTTCTCATCAATAAAATGTGCAGCAACCTTGTAAAAAATTAACTAACTCATGCTGACCTTTTGACATATCCTAATTGAATCTTTTATTACCGTTTCTACTTTGTGAATATTTTATCTGTTGGACTTGATTTTGGACAAAAGAATATCTTCAAAAACTGAACTTTCCTAAGGAAATCTTCAAACGTTGCACTTTCTTAGTGATTCTATATTAAAGAACACTGATCATCTAATCAAGAATACATAGCTTGGAGGAAAGGAAGGAAAATACAAATAGCATTATCAGAGCCCAGAAATACTCCAGAAAAATATTACACAGAACAACAGTGAGTTTGTCCATATACACAACTTGATAAATGCATTAAAAAATGATAAATAAGCACATACAATGTATCAACACGCCTAGTGGTCCTCTCAGCAGGGGAGTACTATCTTGTAATCAAAATATAGTTTACCATATTTATGAAAAATACTATTTTAGTTAATCATTTTGGAATGGATGTCAAGAATTGAGGGTGTTTTCATGCTGAAAGAACGTTTCCAGAGCACGGACAGAAGAGGAAGTACACAAGGGCAAACCTGGAACCAGTGAAAAATGATATTTTGAAGCAAACTAGTTTTGTGTGACTTTGTCATTTTAGAAAGGTATATTGAGCTTTCCAGCAGTGGTATTTTCAATCACAGCGTACTCTGAGACTTATCTCAGAAAAATTCTGTCTTATATTCTTTTGTATGTCCCCAATCAGGTTAGTTTCCGCAAACTAAAAATCTAAACTATAGCGGGAAGTTTGTTCATCTCAGATAGCCTGTGCTGAAATAATATTTCTATACCTTAAAAATAATCCCAGATGACAAAATATGCATTCGCATCAGGTAATTTACATCATAAAGGCTACACCATTTAAACATTGTTATCGTCTCTATAGGCTTTCAATTCTGCCTTCCTAAAATTCTGCTGAAATTACTTTTTCTCCCCTAACGCATATTACCATTCCTTTTCAGATATTTTGCACCAGTAGTGAAGCTTTCAGTATGATTTTGCCTAAAGTGTTTCTCACAGAGATTTGGTACAAGCAGTTAGAATCAGACCTGTAAACATGCCAGCTGTCTTTTTCTAAAGCAAGGTTTGTTTGTGTTGTTTTGTTGTTTTTGTTTTTGGTTTTTTTCCTGCATCCACTGCCACTACTTTATATACAGCCTTTAACACCAGGCTCTTATATTCATGTTTTCTTCCCCGTATGCCTTTTATCCTTTGCCAGAAGTGGTAGATGTAAGGTGTTACAATAAAGCACTCCGCAAAAATTATTCCCTTTTTTTTTTCTGATTCCGCTTCTAAATTGATGCCTTGTTCATTTCACACTAGTATACTTAGCTCTTAAGTAATTTGTTCCTTTACAAGACTCAGACACAGACTTAACTCTGGGCTTCAGGGGAGTTAAATCTGGCCTGCTGGAAAGCAGCTCTGTGGAGAAGGACCTGGGGGCCCTGGTGAACAGCAAGCTGTCCGTGAGTCAGCAGTGTGTCCTTGTGGCCAAGAAGGCAAATGATATCCTCCAATGCATTGGGAAAAGCATTGCCAGCACATTGAGGGAAATGATCCTACCCCTGTATTCAACCCTAGTGAGGCCACATCTGGAGTACTATGTCCTGTTCTGGGCTCCTTGTTACAAGAGAGATCCTGGAGCAGGTCCAGTGGAAGGCAACAAAGATGATTAGGGGACTGGAGCATTTCTTTTGTGAAGAAAGATTGAGAGAGTTGTTTAGCCTGAAGAAGAGAATAATGAGAAAGGATCTTATCAATGTATATAGATATTTTAAGGGCAGGTGCAAGAGGATGGAGACAGGCTCTTTTTAATGATGCCCAGCAACAGGAAAAGGGACAAAGAGTCAAAAAATGAGACAGGAAGTTCCATCTGACTGTGAGGAAAAACGTCCTTACTTTGTGGGTGACAGAGCACTGGTACAAGCTGTCCATGGAGGTTTTTGAGTATCCTTCTCTGGACATGTTAAAAAAACCTCCCTGGACATGATCCTCTGCAACCTGCTGAACCTGCTTTATTGGGCAGTTCAGCTAGACAATCTCCAGAGGACCATTCCAGCCCCAACCATTCCATGAAATAGCTCAGGTCTCTACCTTATATACTTGTGGCACACATGCATTCTGGAGCATATCTCTACTGAGGAGAGACTACAGGAGCTGTGCCTGTTTAGTGTGGAGATGAGAAGACTGAGACGGGATCTCATCAATGCATATAAATATTTCAAAGGCGGGTGCCAAGAGGATGGTGCCAGACTCTTTTCAGTGGTGCTCACCAACAGGATGGAGAGCAATGGCTGTAAACTAAAACACAAGTAGTTTCGCCTCAATATGAGGAAGAACGTCTTGAAGTTGGAGAGCACTGGAACAGACTGTCAGGGAGTAGTCTGAGCAGGGTAGTCTGAGGGAGTAGTCTCCCTCTCTGGAGACATTCAAAACCCACCTGAATGTGTCCCTGTGTCACCTGCTCTAGATGACCCTGCCTTGGCAGAGAGGGTTGGCTAGGTGATCTCCAGGGGTCNTTGAAGTTGGAGAGCACTGGAACAGACTGTCAGGGAGTAGTCTGAGCAGGGTAGTCTGAGGGAGTAGTCTCCCTCTCTGGAGACATTCAAAACCCACCTGAATGTGTCCCTGTGTCACCTGCTCTAGATGACCCTGCCTTGGCAGAGAGGTTTGACTAGGTGATCTCCAGGGGTCCTTTCTAACCCTAAAAATTCTGTGATTCTCTGTTATTGACATATTTTAGCAAGTATAACATATAATATTTTTAGCAACAGGACAGATGGCTAGATGGCTAAATGGTTTTGCACACAACTAAATAGGTAAGTTTGATTTAATCACTGGAACAGCATAAGCAGTACTTTTTCTTCGATTAGTGGAAATGTTTATTACATGTAGAAGAGTCATGCTATGTTCATGAAAAATGGCTGTAGGAATTGGGCCCCTAACAGTCTCTAAAATATTATCGTATTTTACTATTATAAATCATAATTCAAGTCTATAAAATTCAGTTGCAATATACATGTAAACAAGAGTTGAGACAGGCTTTTTAATAAATTGAATCTTCTATGACACAATTAAGTAAATTAAGTAAAAATTTGACAGTTGATTTAATATCAATTGTTTTTTCACACACAAATAATACCATTTTTTTCCTCTCCACTAAGTATGGCACAGCTTTCTAAGTCTACAGAGATCATTATGCACTCCAACCCTCAGCCCAATATCTTTATATTTTTTAAAACTTTTGAGACTGAAGAAGAAGCTAGTCTCAATGTACCATTTTTCTTCTACTTTCATAAACATAGAAGTTAATTTCTGTGATTTTCATATACATTATGTTCAAGCTCTGAGTTAAGATTGAATCAATTAGAGTGATTTTCCTAGTTAGAGATAAATATATAACAACTCTAATCTCTGTTTAATGACATAAATAGCTTATATTTAGTTCTTCTGAAAATACTTGAGAAGGTTATGCTATTCATAAATGCTCTATTTCAATGGTTCTTTACATATACCTACATTTGAGATAGATTTTCCTTTTAGTATTGGTACATACAGTGTCTAACACAAAGGGGTCTATGAAACTTGTTAACAGTAACGAAAATTTATGTCCCAGATGATTTACAATTCAAACATAAGGCAAGAGGCAATGTGAGCATATGAAATAACAGCAACATATACAGAAACAGTAGAATCATAATGACCAGCAAGACAAGCTCTTGATAATTTTTCTAGCAGTTACTTCACATGTTTTTGTAGATTATCGCAGAAATTTTTGGCGAGATAGGCTAGTCTACTGTGACAGATTAGGAATGAGGGACATTTTTAAAAGGAGTAAAAGAAGCCTTATAATGATATTCTAGCTACCTAAGGTCTTATCTTCTCCCGTCAATTTGGCAGCTAAGTCCAATTTGTCAAAAGCTTTACTGTTAGTAACTTGCAGACGTAAGCTTAGAACAGCAGATGCTGGTTGGGGTAGAAACAAATAAGTGTGTATGCATTTGTGCTGGGGAGGGTCACCGATGCTTGCTTCTCGTAAACAGCAATTTGACACTGTTTGCCTATCCAAAGGGCACAAGTCTTTTCTAACTGCGGCTTGAGATGAAGCTGTAATCACTGTAGGTTGGCACTTTCCAGGTTCATTTCTGTTTCCGTGTAGATTAACCCAAGACTTGAAGACAGCTACTAATATGAGCAGTTGCTGGTGATCTTCTGTCAGCAAAGCAGTTGAAGATTTAACTTGTAATGATATCCATGCTTAGGTCCTGAATTTTGGTCAGCTAATTTTACATACAGTGTTTTAACATCAGTCATACTGATAAGAAGATTATGTCTTATCAAACTTACTACTTCTTTTTTCCCAGAAGTTTAATGTAACCATTAAAATATAAAGAATAATCTTATGTTTAGAGTCAATCTTTAGCTACAGCTAAATTATTATTTCAATTAGTGTCTTTTATTCATATGCTTTTTTTTTTTTTAATATTGCACACAGGCAATTTGGAGTAAATTTAATGAAGTTCATTTTATAAATCCACCTTCATATACACCTTTTATACAAATCTCTTCTATATTTGAAGTTAAACTAGGGAAAAAGGGGAGGAAAAGTCCATTTTCATTTTTAATTTGCAATGTTAATCCCAAAGGCTTCTGAACTACAAGAGCAGAAGATAAGTTTGTACTGTAGTTTTTGAAGTTATAAATGGAAGAGTGAAAAAAATGATCCACTGCCAAAATTGTTGGTACTGATCTACAGCATAACTTTTTGGCCGGAAATGAGATAAAAATGCTACTAAACCATTTTATCACTGAATTTAAGAGAAGATTTGCCTAGGTAACACCCTGCAAAAAGACACAAAACCCAACAACTCTAAACCTACAAAGCACATGAAAGGTTTCTCAAGGTGTATATACTTCCAAAAACCAGAAAAAAAAAATATCAACAAACCTTCCTTGCAAATACCAAAGAAGAAAACAAAGTGTCAATCACATTAGAACTGGAAAAGAACTAAACTCTACAGTTGAAGGTTGTAGAATTCAACATGTGTGTTCTCTTAAAGATTGGAGAAAGAAATATTCTCTACATAATCCATGCTGGTTTTAGGAAGTCCACAATTCCAGTGGGGCACAACTAGTGGCCCACAGATCAAATTTGGACACAAGGACTTCTAAGCATCTCTTCAGGAAAGGCAGAGCAAATGTTTAAGTTGCCCCTGGTGTTAAGACCCAGTTACTGAGAGACGCCTCTGCCCGATTTAAGGTACAAATGGAACCATATGCTGAAATCAAGAATATGGATTTTATTTAACAGTAAATGTGAGGTAGAGAGATAGAAAGAAATAGGAAAGAGGTCATGTGGAGGTGGGAGTGGGGAGGGTGAGGGAGAGATAAAGAGAAAGAGAGGGAGAAGAAGAGAGATCAAGCAGAAGATAGTCACCACTCCATGGATCCAGTGACACCCCTTGGTCCTTCTTCACCCTGGGCTGCTCAGGAGTGGGAGTTCTGGAGTTGTTCTGGGGCTACCACCTGTAATGTACCACCTTGGACTATACTCCAAGTTTCAAGTATCCACTGGGTTGTTGCAGGTGTTCCCCCTAATTTTGGGTGACATGTGTATGAGCAGTGCTTTCTTTCCCAAAGTCTGCCACAGTGAGATTTTTTTGTCTGGATGCATTAACCAGGATATGCTAATCAAACCTCATCTCCACTAAGCCTGGAATTAGCACCTTCCTGTTGCAAATTCATCTCTTCTGTGCTTATCTCAAGTTCCCACTGTGGTGGCTTATTTTATGGCAAGTTCCTTCTGTGGCCTTGAAAGTGTTTGAGATAATCGAGACCTTTAAGTCTCTTACACATGGCATTCAGACATTGAAAAGCTGCCTCCTCCACAAAGCCTGCCTAGTTCAAGTCTCTGAGTTCCTGCCCCTAGCTGAGAAGAGGAGGATTAAAGGCACATACTTGCTGCCTTCAGATGGCCCTAATACCCAAGGGAAGGATGGTGGGATTAGATGAAGTATTGATACTGGGATATGGTTTTGCAGAAATTGGACCTCTCGAGTCTATCTACTTCTCTTTAGATTTGTTGGTTTGATTGAAGGATTTCTGAAGCTGTAACTTCATCCAGACTGCTGTGCTGTACCTCCATATTCAAAAATGTTAGAAAGTAAACATGAGTGTTAGGAGCAAGAAGAATTCTCCGGAACTTACATATGGCCTGTCTACAGAGTTAGGTTTTGAACCAAGGAAAGTGGTCTAAAATCTAGCAAGTTGCAAGGATTACCCTTTTACAAATTTATAATTTGCCTTGAATAAAATATACTCAGAAATGCTAGGTAGGATCTTCAACCTGTTCACCTCGAGATGTATAAGGAGAATCACAATATCTCATCCATAGTAAATACCTCTTATGAGTAGCAAACTCTCAGCATTACAAAAATTATATTTATTTTTTATCTGTATTTTCTGTTTACCAGAGGAAAAGAACACAGTCTCTCTCTCCCTTCTTTTGTACCTGCTCCTTAAAAAAAAGGTATTTTTTATCGCAAAGCAAAATTGTCATATGCACAGCTCAGAAAAGGAAACAGCTGACTCTAAACACACACTGAACCTTTAGTAACATGGGTTGATTGAGAACTGTATTTTCTAGATTTATTATAATTGCCTTTTAAATAAAAAGGAAGTTTTGAATAACAATAAAAAACATTTGGGTCAAATAGAGTGCTGAAATAAAGGTCCAGACAACACTACTTTTTCTTAACCCTCTAAATGTTGCTACCTCTATTTCTAGGGTTTCTCTTTATTATGATAAGGGTTTTAAATTATACGCTTCTAACACCTTCCTAATTTTCTTCTTTTTTTCTTCTTAATTTCCTAAAGCTAAAACTAGTTTTGATCCTATCCATCTGGCTTATCTCATTATAACTGTCTGATTGGAATTATCTTCCCTATGGCTTTACTAAGCCCATATATTACTTTGCCTTTGAGAATCTTCAGTCTAGTATCTTAACTTATGATATGTCTCACTGAGTTTGAACACAAACGGCATCTTTACAGGCGACAATGAATGTAAATAAACTTTTTAAGCACTCAAATCTTTTGCATACTAAAGCAAACAGAACACAATGTGTTTGTTTGTTTTCTAAGTGAATGAAGTATCTATAAAATTGACAGCAAATACGTGGAGCAGATTTGTGTAATTATGGCTTGAATGTCAGACAACAATGTAATCTATAGTATTTAAGTTAGATTAGCATTAATGCCAATACATTCATCGCCCCGTTCCCTTAGGACTTTGTTCAGAAGTTACAGAAGTCAAGAGAAAGAAATTCATTGACGTCAATGAACTTTGAATTAGGTTCAGACTGTTTACTTGTTTTGTCTGCTCTGGTACCTAAGAAAGCACTTTTTTCTTTTTCAAAGCAATAAGATCGTTCCTTCACAGACTCCAGTTCTGCATACTGTCAGCATAAAGACTAAGCAGCTGACAACATTTCTCAAACCATGATATTATGCTAATTTCTGATGCAACTGAAAGCAGACTGCATGAACAGAAGGATTTGTGTTGTAGATCATCTGTTTGTTTGCAAAGATACATTTTTTTCAATTGACCATTGTGTTGAATGATGGTTTTGCTGCCAATGTTGTGTATCATGTATAAGTGGCCCAGATTATAATAAATAAGTGGTAAATTTGAGTAAAGTGTTTGTGACACAAGTATCTGGCCTTTTAAAAATAGTAGCTATCCTCCTTCTGAAAATCATGGTAGGTTTAAAGGTACCTAAAATTAGGTCACCAAAAAACTGCAAAAAAATAAACCAAAAACAAAGCAAAAAATCCAAGAGTTTAAACTAATAACTTACTATACATTTCTGCAAGAGACACAATGTATGTCACAAATCACTATTTACTTTTTTCCAGAAATGATGAACAAAAATCCAACAGCTGAATATAAAGAAGGATATGTATGTGTATTGCCATTAGTAATGGAAACAACCTGGACAGAGTCTTGGAGACAGAAGTCATATTTTATAGAGCATATCATTGTATTTGGTTGTTTATGAAATGCAGAATGGCATGACAAATGAGGTGTGACACAGCAAGTCAACTTTAAAATAAAACAAAACTCTTCTATTTCTGGATATGCTACTTTGGTTTATGTCTCAACAAAACATATCCATAGGAATGGAATGATAAAATATTCAATGCATTTGAAATGTCAAGGGTTGTGGTAGTTCAGCTGGAGTTAAAGTCAGATGGAGAGAAGTCTGGCTTTCCAGCTATAAAAAAGATTTTAGTTAGATTCTCATGCTTAGCTATGGTTTAGAATAGCCTTCAAGAAGTTGAAAACAATTTATGAAAACATATTTCAGGTCACTTGTGTTCACTGGGTCATCAATACTGAAGCCTAGGAAGTATTCTTAAACCTACTCATTTTGTAGAATCAGTTTATATGCCAACAACAGAAAGTAACATTCGAGGTGAGAGATATTCGGTTCTTAACTACATAAGTGGTATATTACAGAAAAAAAAAAAATCAGGAACAACCAACTAGTTTTGGATGTTTTCCATTATGTGATAAATATTGCCTAATATGTTTTTAAAATTCTTACACAACCCATGATATAAATGAATACTGCCCCCAATAATTTTTTATATAAGTGCCTCTGATAACAGCATAACATGCAAGTTATTCAACTGGAATTATTACTTCACTATTGTAAAACCAGTTTAGAACTCTAATCATGCTGTAAGAAATCTTAAAGGTACCTCAGGGTACCTCTACTGTACTGCATTTGATCTGTGAATAGGAATAGTTTTAAAGATTTCTTTCTCTGCTCTCTTGTTTTCTTGTATTCATAAAAGCAAATATAGAACATAACAAAAATGAGTATCAAAGCACAACACTATTCTTCTAATATAAACATGCCACATTTCAAAACTACTATTTAATTATTAACAGTAGTTGAATCTCTTAGAAGCTTGCTCTCTGTCATTCTCCTGTGAAAGCTGTAGGCTATAATACTTCTCTCTCAAAACAGTAGCATCCTAGGGAGTGCTTAACCAAAAGGACATACAGTGAGTCAGAAGTATTCTGTTGAGAAGTCTTCAGTTAAGACTGACCATACTGAGAAACTTGAAAAAGATCTCCCAGTTTTGCAGACAAGCCTCCAGGCCTTTGTGGAAGATAGGAACCTATATGCATACCCCTTATGCTCTGAAGTGAGCTGGTTTTCCGGGTTTCATTGTTTGTTTTTGTTCTAAGACTAAGGTCAAACTAGCAAGAGATCTTGGGCAAAGTCAGACACAGACCAAAACTTTGGTATCTCTTCAACAGAAATGCAGAACTTGGCAAGAGCAGACATCACTCCACTTCCAAAATGTGAAAAGTAGTTCTAGAGAACATAGAGATTCCTCTTCCACAAGAACAGACAGTGACAGGACAAGAGGCAGCGAGCACAAGTTGATTCAGAGGAAATTCAATTTGCATATAAGAAAGAAAATCTTCACCATGAAAACAATTAAACATTACTACGTATAGTCCAGAGATGGGATGCAATCTCAAAGAAATATCAAAGGTTTGGCTTGACAGGGCCCTGGATAACCTGATCTAAGGTCCTATGTAACCTATGGAAGGTTACACTAGATAATCTCCAGAAGTTCTTTCCACCTTAAACCTCTCTGTGATATTACAAGAGGCAACATTTATTATCATCCAGGTTACCTAAGTTCTTTGTGATGGTGGTTTTTGGTTTTACATTTCAATAGTAGATAAACAACCACATCTACAAGAAAATTGAAGAGTAATCCAGACCATAAACCTGTTTTCAGGCAGCATCAACTGTACTTATTATCATACTGATGATCAGAAGCATTATGGCTCAATTTTAAAACCGCTACTAGACAATACCTTACAATCATTACTGCAAGGAAACTCTTGTATTCCTTGGACCTAACTTAAAGCTTTCTCACTGCAATTTAACCCTATTACCTCTTTTTCAATCAGCTGTGGGCACAATTTTTATTTATCCTAATCAGTTTTGAGTGTATTTTATAATGTCCTCCCTCTGACTCTTCTTCAAGCTAAGCAATGCCTTTATTCTGCTTTTCCTGATGGGTGCTGGCCCTAGATGTTTAAAATAGAAAAGCTCACAATTCTCTCTGTGGAGACAGCTATCATAAAAGGCTTGGTGCAGAGTGCCTTCCTCCCCCCACCTCTTCATTGAAATAATTGCAAATTGGCACATAAGAGCTGCTGTAGAAATCTGTCCTAAATATAGTAATTATTCAATGCAATGACTGGTTTTCCTTGTTAACTCACCTTTTTGTCTTTGATGTCAGAACCTTACAAAGGAATATTTTCCTGGAGCAGAATTTGCTGTCAGGATATAGTGTGGGCATTCAAAGCTGACTTATTTTATGAAGCCTCTCAATCTGACATAAATATGAACATTTTAATAATAGGGAAACAAAGGGAAACTTAAATAAAAAATGAAAGACTACTTGAGTTTTGTTTCAAAGCCTTGACCTTTTAAATAATATATACACAAATTTTTCTTCTATTCTATTCTTTTTGTTACTTATGATTGTGAATAAGTTGAAAAAAACACACTCCAAGAGCTCACAATCATTCATATATGTAAACATTATCTAATGTAGTGTTAGCATGCCCAGGATAGAAATACTGCCATAAAGTACTAAGAGTTGCAAATGAGTTAATGTGCTGTAGAACCGAGCCTGAAATCAGAATCCAAATGCAAATCCTGGTAGGCTATTCATAGCTTTAAGCTCAATAACTATTAAAATTATTTCTAGGTATTTTAGCCTATCACTAATTCTAACTTTGTCTAATTTTTACTGTGCCATGCAGAAAGGTGCAGAAAGTATGACCTAGATCGAATAGTTCAAAGAGAAAGAACACACAAGGGACACACTGATGTTAGCATGCTAATTAGAAAATGAAACAGTTAAGCAGAGATGAAACATTTTCATTCCATAATAGAGAAATTGTTTTAAGCATGCATGGCAATGTTATCAATCACCATCTCTTCCATGGAGAAAAATATTGGCTTATAGTGTTCAAAATGCTGATGTTTTTCCTTTCTCAAGAGCAACATTGGGACATATCTATTAATTTTATTACAGATCAGAAATGGAGGCAGCACAAACCAGACATTTAAATAAGATTAAAAGTCCTAGTTAAACTGACAAGAGACAAGAAAAGCAGTTAAAAATTACACTGAATATTCCTATATGTCAATGTAAAACATAAAAAATAAACCCACACAGCAATTCTTCATTTGTCGCTTCTGTAATCTAACAAAAACAGCCTTGTACTATGTAAAAAATATTCTTGATTATAAAGGATTACAAAAATGTGTCAAATATGACAAAAGTATATTTATTAAAGTGGAGAGAGCCACTAGATATTATTTGCGTTGTGTTTATCAAACTGGTAACCTACATATGTTTGACAACAATTAGAAGAACACTTGGAACTTATCCATAGAAAAATTACCCAATAGATCTCTGTCTCAGCACATAGCACTTCCTATCGTGCAACAAATATTTTTGGGGTCCATTCCCGCAAATTGATGAATATTTAATGCAGGTTGATACAGGTTTGAACGAAACTTGAAAATATTCATGGATAACAGAAAATATTTTCCTCCTAACAACATAATAACAATAGGTGAGAGAAGAATTTCCTATTGCCAATTGTGACGTGGTAAAACATACAAGTACAATATCATTATTACTGAAGGATATGGAAGACTAAGAAGAATGAGAGTTGCAGATCAAATCAGGGTAATCATTCACAGTTGACTGTTTTGCATCACATCTGAGACTGTTGCAATGGGTCAAAATCCTAAAGCAACTACAGCAAAAAGAGGGAAAAAAAGTAATAATAAAGAAAATCCAGTGTTTTAAAATAGGTAGAAAGAAGGGATAATAAATAAATAAATAAATAAATGGAATTCCTTCTGAGGAGACCACATCACATTTAAGCTATTTGTATAGAATTAGGATACGAGTCTGTATGCTTAATGCCTTCCAGAGGCAAAGAAGAAAATAGGGGACACAGAGAGGTCTCCAAAGCTGTTGTTTTCCAAGCCATTCAATCCACTAAGAAATAAGTCATGTTATATTTTCATTTAATCATTTAAATACCTACCTACACTGAGGCATACACATTATCCTTCCTGAGGTAATAATTTAAGTGGTGGAAAAAGCACAATGTCAAAGAAGCAAATGCAGAGCTGGAGAATATTCAGAGAAAAAACCCTGACATTTGGCTAGAAAACAAGCAGCACTGAAACTCAGTAACAAATGCCAGCTATCACTGTCAAGGTGTGGAGGGAGGAATCCTTTCTGTAATTAGAAACAAATATTTGTCATATATTCCCCAAGTATTTCAGCAAAAGATGCTGGCCAGAAGCTAGCTGCCAAAAGCCTCTGATCAGCCATTGATTCACACTGTTAAAAAAATAAAAAAGCTTGTTCAAATTGCTCTTCATGATCAGAGGGTGAAAAGGGTTTAGGGAGAAAGGAAAAGGAAAATAAACCAGAGCACAATCAAATGACTTATTGGTCCAGCAGTTGTCCCCCAGTGAAAAGTTTTACTGTTTACTAGACTTCCAAATACCATACAGATAAAAAAAAAAATCTTTAATACCCATTAACATGTTTCCACGATGTCAATATACTAATCAAATCAGTGATGGACTCTCCCTGAATAGTAAATTTAAACTTTCTTGCTGACTCACTTCTACTGCTTTTAATGCATGAACAGAGGAATTGCAGCTAACTTCTGCATCTTGCCATCCTATGATTGTCCAGCAACTGTTGCTTGGAGGTGTGTTAGCAAGTTGCATGGAAAATATTCCTTTCTCATGTCTCAAGAAATCCCTCCAGTGAAAAGATATACAGTGAGACTGAAACAGAATTTCATTACCTGACAAAGAAATAAGATCACTCCCAAAACAGTCATGTCTTTTAAGAAGTTTAGAGACAAGTATAGGAAACTTGGAAGGACGGATAATAACCAAAGTAGGTTTCATGAAAAAAGACGTAAACAAACCATAATCATAATTTTGTATCTTGTACTTATTTTCTGCTTAATGAATCAACATTTTTGAACAAAGATTAGAACAATTAATGATCAAGAGCACTGGGAAAAGAATGCAAAAAGTATTTTGATTTTCTCTTGTCTTTCTATCCAAAAGTCCTTTAATTTAATT
Source organism: Oxyruncus cristatus (assembly GCA_013399855.1). Classification (NCBI taxonomy): domain Eukaryota; kingdom Metazoa; phylum Chordata; class Aves; order Passeriformes; family Cotingidae; genus Oxyruncus; species Oxyruncus cristatus. The sequence goes on along the minus strand of VXAY01006779.1, from coordinate 160,530 downwards.
CAGTATTTTACTTTTGAATTACATTTCTTAGATCTGAACTGGCATATGAAGGTTATTAGTGATGTATGCATACAATTGCATATTATATGCAAATTTATTACATATGCAATATTAATATTGTATGTTTATTACTCTCATATTATCCATTCATCCCTTTTAATCCAAGTAAATCATGGTTACACTTGTTCACCTTGTGTAAATTAAAATATAACCATTAAGAATAATTCCTGTAATCCAGGTTTACTACCCATTCCAGTTAAATTATCATTTGGTAGTTGACTACTTAAAAACACTAAGTCACTAAAAAATTTAAGCCACAAAAGAAAGAATATTGCCCTTGTTCACACAGGCAACCTCACCTGAGATTGATAGAAGTTATCTGGAAATAACTAAATGTAAATGTAGTTTTCAACCCTGCTGTCCCTCATCTTCTGCAATCCTGCTTCAAGCATATTAATATTTCTGAAAGTCCTCCTGTTTCATGGTATTAGGTCTATAAACACCAGAGTGTTACTTTAGTAACTTCATAGTATCTGGTAAATACATGGAGACTCCTGGATGCTTCCTGAAAAGCTAGTGAGGTACCATGTAGAAAGCAAGTTATTTGAATGATCAATTAATCAGCATTGCATAGTGGTACAGAAGACATTGATTTTGTTTATTGAAATTCAAAGAAAAAGCTAGTTATCTTTCTGACTAAAACAGTCCAGGTACGTAACAAAAAAACTTAGTTCCAACCCAGAGGTTGCGAAGAAGGAAGGGAAAGAAATACGTCTGTAAAACACACAGAACAAAATTTCTTTCATGGACAAAATTAACCACTGCATACATTGCTGAAAATCATACTTCTTTTAATTACCAGTAGTAAACATATTCTCAGTTTTTATCAAAATATGATGTATTTTTATTATGAAACCTCTTTTCTGAAGTTTATTCTGAAGTCTGCTATTAGTCATCCTGCATTTAATAACTTTTCCTTCTCTGCTCTGATTGATATCATACTTGTATATTTAAACGCACTTAATATATCATTACTAATAAGTAGGCCACAACCTGGAACCAACTAAATCTGTGACATTCAACACAACAGAAGGATGTGACATAAAACACACTGCCAGAATATCCATTAAAACTTGTCAAAAAGGACCCTACACAAAGTCAGTAGTGTCTTTTCATTTCCTTGAAAATCCTAATGTCAGGTAGTGACTCTAAAAACCTGTGAGAAATCACATCTTCTTCATCCTTTAAGAACAATTAAATTGTAAATGCATATTCCCAGGGACCTGCTCAGAAACATCTCCTGGTCATGCATTCAGGAGATGGACTAGTGTTGGGCAGTCATTTTTGATGTCTCATGATCATTTCAGTGTCAAACACAATGTTGTAGTGTAAGAGTGACAGAACACTAGGTTCCAAGCTCTTTAAAGGGTTTTTTTTCTTGTTTCCACCTATTGGTATCTGTTTACACTTTCTTTTCTACTAGTCAAAACCAAAATGGTCTTCATCACATTTTCTTGTCCCTTTATCAGTGCTGTCATGCTCAGAGCATATGATTTGGATAAGAAAACACAATGTCAAAATACCAAGAGGTACCTAATTTTTCAGTGAATGATAAAATAGAACTTTCAGTTCTCTTAACTTCATCAATATAATTAATTTCTACTTACTTACTTTTGAGGTTTCAATTTTTTTCTGAAAGAACACCAAAAAGTGACATTTCAACCAGATCTTTATTACAAACAAAGCAGCAATAATGAGCACAGAAAATATTATTATATTATAATAATGAAAGATTTTTTTCCCAATGTTCTTTTGCTTACCTGAATCAATCACTGAGTTATTTTGATTGTTGTATTTATATATACAAAATACATACAACTTTTGACCCTGGACATCTAAAAAACCATCTACTTATGAGTAGCAATGTAAATAACCCCATTATTTAGACATCATTAAAGATCAGGGGGGAAAACATTTAATAAATGAGGCAGTTGAATCACTAGGGAGTTGGGCGGCTGAATAGTTTCTAGCCTTCATTTAACATGGATGAAGCTAGACACAACGTTGAAACTTTAACAATCCCAACTAACATGATGAGAAACAAGACTTCTTATGTTATATTCATATTATTCTGTTTAGTGAAAAACACTCATACATTAGAAAGTGATCTGCCAGACTTGTACTACCCTCATTTTAGGCTTCTTGAGTGAGCTGCAGGTAAAAAAAAAAATTACACACAAAATAAGGCCTCTTTTTTTCCATGATTTATTTTACCAAATATTCATACATGAATACAGCACATACCTAAAAGACCAAGAAGTAAAAAATATAACCCAAAATTATTCATAAGGTACAAATATATTAAAAAAATATGAGGAAATTTCTGGACATTCTTCTAAACTATAGTAAATGTCTCAACAATATTTGCCATCAACCATCTGCTGTTTCGCACAATATAAAATTTTTTTAACTGAATCTATTTGGTAAATATTTAAGGAATTTGACCTAAGAGTTCTACTCGCTTAATATAATCCAAAGTTGTCACCAATACAATGAAAAAGGTTCAGTTAAAGATATATCAAATATGTTAGACACTCCTGAAACCAGAACAGAAAAAAGAGCATTTCTTCTGAAGTAGTTTGTCTTCCTTACCCAAGCTTCTCTGTTCACAGAGCAGCACTCATGTGGTATGTGCTGTGCTTTAATAAAAATGAATTATATCCTTATTAACAAAAGGAAGTGAAAAAATTTTGCTTTAATAAAGAAGGTCATGCATAAGATTTTTCAACAACTGTTTTGGTAATGATAGTCTTTATAGTCCTTGCAAAACTAAACCATTTTGTGGATTTATTGTTCTGAAGGGCCTGTTGCTCATGAAAATTAAAAGCAATTTCCACTGCTAATAAAATCTACTATAAAAATACATTAGATATCATTTATGTTTCAAGGTAAGAACCAACAATCAAGTTCCAGCACTATCTTACATAAACTTTCTTGCTCCTCCTTTTGTGGCTTGAGATACCATGCAATTTGAGACAAGAGCCTGAAAAGCATAAGTACACTTCTAATGTTACTCATCATGGAAAATTGTATGAGCTTTTATTCCTAAAATAACAGCAACAAAAAAAACACCACCAAACCCCCAGTCACCCCAATTAATTTTAGAGAATTTTCAGCACCTGAAGGTGACATTCTTTTTTGAGGTAGCATTGGTGGGATTCAGTTGCCTGAACATTAGTACTCAAATGTCTTCTTAGACACCCTAAAGTAACTGAACATATTTACATTAGACTGATGAGCTATATTTTCCGGAACAACTTTCTTCCTTTTAAACAAAAAAAGGAAACAGGGTTGTGTGACATTCAGTTGCCTGAATACAGATGTCTAGCATCACTTCAGGATAACTCACCCAGCCTTCGGGTTTTCCAGGATGGTGCAGGCTGTTTGTCATATCTTCCAGCTCATTCAGATGTCCCAGAAAGCCAATATATGAGTGATATATTTTTTTTTTAATATCCATGAAAAAATGTTTTTGAAAAGTCTTTGGAAATGATAAAAAGGAACTTTGAAGTATTTGAAATACGAACTAGCCAAATATTAAACCTGACCTGAAAGTCATGTCATAAAATAAACCCAATTTGAAGGGTATTAAATGGGCTTAGATTTTGTATTTTCTTTCCTTGCAGTTCTAAATATACATTAGACCAAAAATAAGAAAAGAGAAAGGAAAACTTTAGGTTGTGCACTTCCAGTCATCTAAAAAGAGATTTTGTTCCATCTACTCTGTATATCTCTCTCTCAGTCAATGGAGATTAGCTCAGTTGGTTAGAGCATGGTGCTAAGTAACACCATGGTTGCAGGTTTGATCCCCATATGGGTCATTTATTTAAGAGTTGGACACAACAATCCTGGCCAGTCCCTTCCGACTCAGAATAGTCCGTGATTCTATTTTGTGAGGAAGTCATAATATTGATTCTTCCAAGCTGTACACCTGAAAAAAGAATTTTCTGTATTTCATTGCTTCCTTCTTCTAAACTGGTTTTGTTTTCTTTTCTTTTTTTTTTTTTGTTAAATTAAACAATATCCTTTACAGCACCTGTCCACTTCTTTTATTGATGTCTACCTGTAGAATCTACACACTCCTCATTTACCTCACACCCCATACTTCTACTGTCCCACTGTTTTCATGCAAGTAGAAAAGCTGCTGTGAGAATCCTGAATAAGTAAGCCTAATAAGGATGAAGAAAGGTCCCTTTATGGACCGAATGGGATGCAATACAAGATTATGACATGTAAAACCAATAAAGACTGGAGAAAAGTTCATGGCACAGATTTTAAAAATGTATGCTTAAGATTGACAGAGATTAGGACAGCTTTATCTTTACTGAACCTTTAATAATTTCACTGTAGTTACATCAGAGACTCAGCAATTGTAATCAAAAACCCCACATTTGTTGTTTTTTAAATATTTTGGGGTTTTTTAAAGGTGTCATTTTTTAGCCTACTGGGACCATCAGCTCTAAAAGATTAATCCTTACAGAAATCTAATACTGATTCATGTACACAACACTACTTTGACATGAATCATCCCTAAACTGACAATTCACCCTGTTCTCAAGAATTTAGTAGTTGCTTTTTGATGCTATGTTTAAGTAGCTAAATAAGTGAAGCAATTTGTCTTTTATAACTTCATAAAAAAACTCTATTGTATCTTTCTGACTTCCCACAATTTGTAAAAGAAAATACTGATATCAAGATTACCAAAATTCAGTACAATATTTCTGGTACAACTGAAAAGGAGAAATGTAAATGAAGTGTAAGTACAAAGCTTTCTGTTCTCTGTTCCACTCTTCTATTTAGTCTGAGAATGAAAAGGAGGCTTGAAGTCAGAGGAAACATAGGATTATTCCAAAGCCTTCCTGTAGCAAGTAAAAATAAACAACTACCCCATAACTTCAGAAACAGAACTCAACCATTTCATGGAAAGGCTTATGAGACATGATTGCAAGACCAATCCCCATAGTGCGGACAACCCTATTCAAACCCCAAGCAGTATTTTTTTTAAAGCCATTAGAACAGAAAGCAACTATTACCAGTGACTGTACAAAAACTTATGAGCACAACATAAACAGAAATTGTCTACACCTCTCTCCTTCTTCCACTTCAAGGAATACGTCCTGATTACATATCCACATAGTCTTCTGAATGTATTACAGTAAAAAGTTGTAGGATATACATCATACAAACACAGTGGATCTGTCACAAGTTGTAATTTTTATTCTTTGCACACAGAGAAAAATCTCCAGAAATAAATATTTTCTAGAATGAAATTACATTACAAAAATATTTAGCTCATTTAAATTCACAATCACATCTTAACAGTTCAGGCCTGCAGATGTTTAGTTTTGAAATGAAGCCATTTGCCCGTATAGTGTAATCAGTTTACATATGTTGTTATAGTTCAGTCATTGTTCGAGTTGATGTCTCACATAAATGAATCTTTCCATCTCCCAATATTTAAATTTTCTTTTTTACTATTTATATGACAATACCACCATGACAAGATCATTCTGTGCTCATGCAAACCTTTCCTTTCATGATGCTTTCAGAAGCTTTCACATCACTTGCATTTTCCTCTTTTTATGTGAAGATTGAACATCCAGCTGTTACCTTAATTAAGTCTGCCACAGGCAAAGTTCTGGCTTTACATACCTGCAGAGAGAACTTTGATGGTACTTTAATGACTAGCTATAGATTGAGCAAAGTGACTCAAGAGGCAATGCAAGCAAAAGCTTAGCTCAAATGAGTACCAGAGCTGCCAATTTCCAATTAGGAGACTTGTTTGTCTCTCATGACAGTGAACCAACACAAATTACTTGCTTTAGCACTGCTGGTTAATCTTTTGTCACCTGACAGATGGAAGTAAATCAGCTGACTTATGTTAATCACTTCCAGGAAGCGAGAATATTTAAATCTTGGCACAGTTTGCATCTGTGATGACCGTATTAGGAGATATCATAACAACAACCCATTATTTATAGATAAAGTGTCATCTGAAGTGTGGTGGTGGAGGTGGTGGAATGACTGGCAGGGAATATGGAGAAAATTAAAGGCATCATTCAGCGCTTTTTCAAAAGCTCTCCCACTTGAGAAGTAAGCTTCTGATTGTTCCTCCCTTGCATATTTTATGTTTTTACAAAGCTGAACTCAATTTTCAGTGAGAACAAGTTTTTATCATATGTATATATAAAAGATAGGCATACAGGTCTCCTGAAGAGATGTTTGACAACTTACACCCAGCAACAGTGTCAGTGACCAATAACTCAATACACCTCTACTAAAAATAAGGGAATAAATTTGCCACTACCAAAAACCCCCTGATATGAGTTCTTTGCAGAAAAATGGAGAATAAGTTTCTTCATTAAAAAAGACAGAATAATATTTGAAAGCTTATGAAATATCTATTAAGACCTTTGTCATTTAGCTCTAAAAATCCAAGCTGATGTCACGAACCTTGGACTAATGCCTAGTATCACCTGCCAATGTAAGAGTAAACTGCATTTCAAAGCCCAACAAGATTGACTCCCAGTTTGCTTTTTGCAATTTTCCCTTTTTAATACAACTATATAATAATTTGGAGAACAGTTTGGATTTCCATGGTACCTTTTTGTTCTCCTAATGACTGCCCTTTCCACAGGATTAATACTGCCATAATTGCAGTAAGTTGTTTGATAGATATGGGCTTTCAAACACTTTTCTTTACTTCAAAATCACATGTGATATCATGTAATTTAGAATAAAAGGTAATAGGATCATTATTTAAATTTGTTCACACTTTAACTCAAAATTTAAGCTTCCACAGTTTAGGGTAGGACTTCAAAATAACCTCTTCTGGGAAATGCCATTAAGGGGTGTTTAAGAGGCGTATTTTTAATTTTAAAAAATAGAAAAATGGTTCTATAGCTATAAAACACAGTTTGCTACTTAGATTGCAGTCAGGTAAGCAGGTTTTATTTTACCATTGATCATTAGCTTTACCAACTAGCACTCATGAAGTATGATACAGTCTTAAACTGCACCATCCCCTTGTATCATCAGCATCTTCCTACTTACACAGACATTTACTCACTCCATTCCCCCTATGATCTTACAAACCAAGCTCCACTTCACTGAGACTGCAGGATAAATGCACTCATGGGCTGGATTAAGATTACATGGACCTTAAAAAATTCAGACCTGCTCCTGAACATTTCTAATTTAATACACTTATAGTTTGTACCTGGGTACCTTTGGAGAAGGTTCGTTTCTGTGCTTCAGGGCTCTTAATTTTTTTCCATGGGCTTCACAATCCTTGTGCATATAGGTAGAATTATCAGGAGTGCTAATTAAAAAGATAACATTTTTGCATTCTGAATTGCATATGAAATTATACTAAAAATTTTTAGACTACCCTTCCTGGTTCCATATTCTTTTCTAACATTTATAACCACCTTCAAAAAGAGTGCATTGTACTCTGGCTCACAAGTCTAACTTGCTTGTTTTCCTTCTATCCACTTGCAGAATCACACTGGGATAATTATCATTCATATTTCCAACTGCCAGCGCACATTCCGCTTCAATGGGTAGAGGGGATTCTGCAGGGCTGTTTAACTGAAACAACAGTCCGCAGAAAAACATGGCGTCAAATATCACTTCCCAGATAATTAACTGTGTCTTGGTGCTCCCCATCAACTTTCTTTCATGCTTTGTTGATATTTTCGTTGCATGCAAAATGTTGTGTCTTTAAAACATAATACATCAAATTTTGTTTTACATTGCTGTTTACTCACAGAAACACATGTTTTTATAAAAGTCTGTTCTTTGGCTTTCTGCCTACAGCTGATTTTTTTTCTTCCTAGCATATAGCACATGTAAACAGTGAAACCTTACATTCAGATAAATCAGTTAGAAGTGAATTACAAAGTTACAAAATATACTTATTTATGACCTTGTTGACCTTCAAATTGCCAAAAAACTTACTGCTCTATCTAACCATATACAGCTCATTGTATTTCAATCAACACACAAAAAATTATCTAGAAAACCCTGAGGTCAAACACAAAATTCCTCAAGCTGTAAAGAGTGCTTCAAAATTTCCTTCTCTAAATTTGAAAACATTTTATTGGTTAAAAGGTGATATCTTGCAGGTTTTTTCCCTTCAAAAGCCCTGTCTGCACTGCCATATTTTCCAAAATTGTTGTACTGAACTATTACAGAGATCCATATCATCCCCACGTCCCTAAGTTCCAGCTCCAGTAATACAGAGAGTTTAGCGGGAAAGATAACACAAAGATTCACCAATACCGAGCTTTCAGGTGGGGTCATCACATGGTATTCTGCTGCATTATATTCAGCTTAGAAAGCTGACATTTAAAAGGTATGTAAATACAAATCTCAGTGGAATATCTCATTATTATGATTCATGAGTAATGGGAGAAAAAAATAGCTAACCTGAAACCCTGGAAGTCTGCCAGACAGAGAACTAGAAAGCGACTGAAGTGAAATAAATAGGTAAATAAACTGAAAATGAAAATATCCCCTTATTACCATGAATAATGTCATTATAAAACATAATACAAAGGGTTTCTGAATGATGGAAGTAAAACCAGCTGGAGTGTTCCATTTTTTCCATTTTATTAATATATCTCTTAGAATGTTTGATATCTATACATACTAATGTTTATGAGTATGACTTCTGAGTTTTAACCCATTTCTTTTGATATGCATATAACAAACTAAAGCCTTACACCACTAGAATGTTTATGCCAGAGCAAGACCTAGAGGAGGCAAACGTCCTTTTAAATATAACAAAAAAATGGGGGAACTGATAGTAAGGAAACTGATAATAGAGGAACTATGGTCTAATTTCAGCCTGCTTTTCTCGAAGGAAGTTTTTTGACTTGATAAAAGGGAAATAAGTTTCCTAGAAAGTAGAATTCACCTATAAGTAATTTTTGGTAAGCAGAAGCTGAAAGTTTCAATATTAGCAAGCCTAGAAATGTATCAAAATTCAAAAGGGATTGAAGCTTAGAAAATACTGTTAAAAAAATGCAAATACAATATTTTCACCTATAAAAATGAAGTATAGAGAATCACACGCACTAAATTTAGCAGACATAAATGTACACACACTTATAAAAATACGTATTTACAAATATATAAAATATACAAACAAGCCTTGGAAAACAAAGTTAAAATAAAGAAGTATGTGTCTTCCATAGTTTGCATTGAGTATGAATTTCTATCCATAGGAAAGAAACTTTGAAATAAAGCAATAAACAATGACTAATGAAACTAGCAAACTTTGTATTTCTGGACAGAGGAAATTTAAAGAACACAATAGTATGTAGATGCATATACAGCTGGTTCATCCAGCAGGTTTTGAGAGAAGATGTTAATTATTTTTAAAATATATTAAAAATATTTTTTAAAATGGTACCATTAAAATTACTATCGATAAGATGAGAAACATCTGATATTTCTTGGTCACAGTTTAAACCAAACTACAGTCTGATTTTTACAGCATTTGATAGGTGGAAAATCACAGTCTGTGTTACCTGTTATTGAAACAAATGGCTTGTCAGCAGATGCAGAATTTTAGACTAGCATTACAGTGAAAAAGGTGACTATATTGTGAAAAATCTTTTAAGTTAGCTCTTTTTCAACATAGCTGCTTACCGTTTCATAAGAAATGAGTTTAAATTCTGTTGTAATTGGGATTTTGACTTGCATGTGGAGGAAAGTAAAACAGTTGAATGGAATACCACAGAGATCAGTACTGGGACTTATTTTTATAATTTACTAGTATCATTAAAAGCATACTGGAAGATATGAAGTCAACTTATTCTTTTTTTTTTTTTTTCGCCCAGATTTGAATGAAAACAAACAGGAAGATATTAGACCTAACCTACTCATATATTTTGGTATTTTGGAATAGCAAGCAGCCTGCCTTCAATGCAATTGCTTCAATATTAAATAAAGAGCAGCTGTATACCAGGAGACACGTAATAAACAGAGCCCAGATAAACATTCCTAGACTGCAATATATGAAAGCAAGATGATAAACAGCCTATGGTATGCGAAAATAAGTAAAAGTTGCTATATTATTATGTCTGAATAAACAGTTAACAAGTAGCTGGATAGATGGACTAGAGAAGCATTATTTTTTTCCGTATATGCAAAATCAAATATGCATACATTAAAAATAAATTTTAATCACAAATAAAAGAGCACCAAAAATAGAGGAGACAGATTTCTCTATAGGCAAATGTAAGATATGATGATTTTTCAAAAATACATTCAGCAGTGTACAATTGTTTCAAGGCAGTCATAGGAAACCAAAACAAGAAAGCTCATTTAATCTCTATCCTTCATCCCCAAGACCCACACCAATGCCATTTGTAAAGGAATACTTCTATGACTATTGCAAGAGTATTCTAAGAATTCCAAGGTTTGTGTTTCTAGAATCTTCTTCAGCAATCTATTTTAACACTCTGTTCTTTAATAATATAATGCTTACTGTATGTTTCATCCAAAAATTCTCAGCTAAAATTTAGTCTCAAAGCCTCTTGTTCTATTTGTCAAAGTCACCATAGAAACCCCTACACTTGTTTGCATTGAAACAGTGCAATATTTGTACTTTTTTGAAAAAGACTTACACATGCAATGGAAGGAAAGAAGGAAGGAAGATGGAAGGACTCTTCCTTCAGATAAATAATTGCATTTTATTCATATCTCTCCCTATAAGCCATTTTACTGGATACCTAATTATATTTTTGGTTCTGCACAAGGCTCTTCAATTATACACCTGTCCTGAGATGCTCGTGGCTGCAAATAGCATGCAAGTTTGCATGCAAAATAAGTACTTCCATGGACCATTTTCAGGCTGTGAAACTCAGTGACTTGCACAGCTAAATTGTTAAAATGGCTGTCATGTTTTGGCCCATCAAATTAGCATTTTCCAAAGAAATTTTGAAGGGCACAAAAGGACCAATGCTCAGTAGGTGTTCTGGATCAAATAATTCTTTTCTGAAAGGTAGGAAGTGGTATAATGATGTGATATGAGTCATTCTCTGTCAGTTGTTTTTCCTGACAGAGTCCCTCACACATAAAGCAAATTTCAGCATGATGATTTATTATTTTCATTATGATTTCATATCCAACTTGTGATCTTTTGTAGCTCTTCTACCTCTTTCTTAACAGTATTCTTAAAGAACTGACAAATTAAAGGTGAGGAAAAAAAACCCAAAACAACACCAACCAACCAACCAACCAACCAACCAAAAATGACTAACCAAAAAAAACCAAAAAACCCAAACAACAAAATGAAGTGCAGGCTTAACTTGAATTTTATCCCAGGCTTCAACATACCTGATGCCGCCAACCATACTTCTGTTGCCTTGAATTTAATAAACATACCACCTATTCTATAATTCAGTACCTTAGCAAAATTCCTCAATATTATTAGATCCAAAACAAGATTTCCTCCAGATTTTCACTTGATACAACCCTTATTTACATCATTCAAAATAATGTATTTCAAGTAATTTAGAAACTAAAAATGTGTAAAGGTCTACAATAATTTGACTAGTAACTGTTTTGGGAAAGAAAAAACAACAAAAAACTCCCACAAAGAGTGACTTTTTATTGTTTTTGTGAAGTGTTAGTGGAATTGAATGAATTAAATTCCTTCTTAGGCTGTTGTTCTCACCTCTATCTTTATCCTTCAGGTAACCCAGAGATATATAGACAAAACACAACTTCCAGTGCTATGATACTGAACACTACATCCAAAGCTGATAAAACAAAAATCTGTAGTATTTTTATGGATGTATTACATCCTATATTCTTTTGGGACTCTGCAATTGGAGAGGTCAGAAAGGATCCACTGTTAGACCCACAGTGACAAAATGGACACAAAGTCTTCCCCCCCAGGAAGTGCTACTGAAGATAAAACATCACAGATTCTAGATCTTCGAATTCTTTGACTTGCCCCCTAAATTTCTGATCTTCTGTAATATATGATCATCCCTGGTGTTTCCTTCTGTGATTCAGAGGTTATACCTTTATTGGGCTCATTTCAAACCAGATGTTATTAGGCTGAAAGCTCTTCTTTAAATTAAATATGTCTTTGTTCTGAAAAAAACTGGATGAACTTCACTCCCAATAGGTACTGCAAACTTTTTGAATAGAAGAGTTTTGTTACTGACTTTTTTCAAGGCCTACTGCTTTGAGCTATGTTATTGTCCAGGCTTTCATATCAATAGAAGAAATGGTTCAGACAAGTGTGATCTTTTGAATTTCAGAATTAGTACTTTCTTGTGGAATTAAGGAACTGTAATCTGAAACTTGTAAAACACAGCAAAATTAAGAAAGGTATGCTCTTAATACTGTTTTTAATGAATAGGGCATCATCCTAGTGAGACAGAGAATGATTTAGAAAATAGTGGTTAATATTTTATATTTAAAATTAAAGGTTTTTTAAATTTAAAAATTAAAGAAAAACAGTTCTTTTCTATTTTTTTAATTTAATTTTTCTCTTAAATACTGTTTACTCAATCAGTTAATTTTGTGAATATTTTTTCAATAATTCTATTTTCAAGTTTATTTACCCTGTCAATTGTCACAGCTTCATTAAGCAAATACTGTAAACTCTTCCTACACTAGTGCCCTAAATTTTAGTTTCTTTGCAAACTACAACAGAAACAAATAAAATTATAAAGACAGAACATTAGAAGTTGCACTGAGGCAAGATAATTTGATTTAATATATATATATGGTCAAATATTTAAAAGAAACAAAAGGAAATTTAAAATATGTCTCTTGAAATATTTTACAATTCCATCAGTAGATTCTTTAGATGTTTTTGCATACTATAGTTTGAAAACCACACTGAAGAGAAGCTTTCAATTTGATATGTAAAACAGATACTTTGAATATTATGTAAGATTCACTTAAAAAAATTAAATGTTTTATAATTAGGATAAATACGTAAGCAAAGTGATCATTGACATTAAGATTTCTCCATAAGTTGTGAGTGTTTCCTTTTGCAGGAGCACAACATATTTCTTGATGCCAACTTAGTTTAATTGGATGCTTTTTGATACTGCAGAGCAACTGAAGTGTTCTTAGAGTGGTAAGCTGTATCATTAAAGTACAGCTAATATATTTGGGAAGTTGCTTCTAGAAAATATACTTTTATGGAGGAGGGGATGAGAAGAGGGGAGGGAAGAGAAGGGGAAGAATATCTTTCAGTGTCACTGTTCTAGGGTACCAAAATAATATGAAGTACAGGTAGGCAGTTGTAATCCAGAATAAAAGTAAGCGACCCACAGTAAAACAGTCACACCTTTATAAGTTTTCAGATGTGTTTCTAATGAAAACCAATACAATTCAAAAGAGAAAAAAACACCCAAAATCTGTAAAATATCACACCCCCCCTTTATTCTAGATTAATATTTGAAGACATTCACTGTTATATGGAATTGCGAATACAATTGTAATTCATTTCACAATGAAATGAAAATGATGGGAAACTTTACTGGGAGAAAAAATACTAAGCATCAGGAAAACATAGGTTTGGGGCAGAGCATTACTATCCCTTGCAAAGGAAAATATTCAGGAATGGTTATGCCTCATTTACTCAAGGCAGTAAAATTTCACATAATACAGAGGTATAGTAGAGGAAATACAAACTTTGTAGACTCTTAATGGAAGTCATCACTCAGAATATTCCATTTCTAGATACCCTATGCATAAATGAATAATCAAATATGCAGATTAGCCAGTCATTTGAAAAGAGCTCCAGGGAATTCTTTTCATGATCTAGTGGTGTTGCTGCTGCAGAAGGAAGGAAGTGCGCTGTCATGTAGTCTGAAGGTCTCCACCATCCCCAATGCCAGCAGAAGTCCAGTTCTGTGTTGGTTTTCCCCCGTGAGACAGATGCAGGTGGAATGGATGGTATGAGGATGTTGTCAGTCAAGACAGACTCGATAACTAGCATTTATCTGCTCACATTATTTTCTAAAACATGAAGAGAAACCTTTAAAGTTATTTCTCAGTTTTATATTCCTGGATTCCTCCTCACTAAATTCAATAATCATAGATCTGAGAGTATTTATAATTCTGATTTGTTAAAAAGCATGTAAAACATTTGGCTGACAAAAGGGGAAATGTATGTTTCAGGGTTTTTTACACCCTTTGTACTTTTGTTCTCAAAAGATTATTATTTCATTGAAGGGTTCTGTCCCCTAAAGTGATCAGGGTCTTCAGTTGTACAATATAGTCTCAAAAGGAACAGCATAGTGTGTGAGGGATTCCAACTGCTTTTAAGTTCCAACAAAGTCAGAGCTCATTATAACAAATTTCTTCAAGAAAGAACCCTTATTCTTGAAGGCATAACCCATAGCATAATTGGATAACCAAACAAATTTCAGCATTAGGGAGAAATTCTCTGAAAATAATTTGTATAATACAATAGACAGCCTTACCAGGGCAAAGGTTTGGAGTGACTTCAAGTAGAAAACAGTTCTGATGTAGAAATGAAGCTGTCCTCTTGATTGTGAATAAAAACACACACAAAAGCATCTAATACGTAAAACTGAATTTTCTTATTCTTTATGTAGAGGAGAATGTAAGAGTAAGATGTAAGAAGGGATATTGCGCAATACAAACAGGGTCTTACATTGAACCATGGCCAGGAGACCTATGAACAAGCAGTTTCTTCCTGTTTGAAAGCCTATCCTAAATAAGTCTCAACATTAGAAAAACAATGAAAGTTGTGGAATTATCTCAATGCTCAATGGATTTAATCAAATTTACCAACAGAACTCCTCAGCTAGACTCTAAAATTAATTGTGTTCATATTTTTCAATTAAACAAATGAAATTTTCATATGTCCCCAGTGCAACCCTATTTTGACAGCAACAGCATGGAATTTTTAAGTGAAAGAGGGGACTCTTGTCTTTGGACTTCAAAAAAAACAAACAAACCACAAATGGGGACATGGCAGGATGAGTAAATATAGCCACGTTTTTCAAAGAGCGGTGGATACCCCTTTGCATTAACATTTTTGACTGAAATATTTTGAAAAGCAATGAGCATCACTAAAGGTTGCTGTAAGTTTTAATCTATCCCGGACATGAAAACCTCCAAATTCACCTGATACAGAAATAAGATAAGAAATTACATTTCCTACCAAAGAAAGACAGAGAACTCTGTGACATTGTTGTCTGGTTAACATTAGTATTCCCCAAAAGTTGAGGTCAGAAACTTATTTTTTACTGTAAGTTACATCACTATCTAACTGAAAACTATCCTTGACCACAGTAAAACAAACAAACAAAATCCAATAAAAACAACAACAACAACAAAACAAGATAGAAAGAAGTTTGTGCTTTTTCATGGTCATTTCTCAGTGTTCCTGAAAGCACAAGACACCATCCTATCTATGGTGAAATTCCAAGAGAATCTGCAAAAGCATTTGGCACCATGTTTGTAGTTGAATGTTCACACAGACAACTTGGAACTCTTCTCAAAAGCTAAACATTTACAAAGACTTGTATTATTCCATCACGAAAATCTGCATAGGTTTGTTACATTTCTGACATTAAGCAGTTTTGAAAGTTGAACATTTTTTTAGTCTCTAAAGCATTCAATTGTAAACTGCATTAGGTTAAGGTACATATGTAATTTGTTAGGAGTTTTGTAAATTACAGGCTTCGAGAAGCTCATACCTTACATTCCTTCAGTAGGTTTTGTCAAGCACATTATTGGAGAGCTTCTTCTTTCTCCCTATATAAACTTCTGTTGGGTATATGGCATAATACTCAAGTTCCTCCCTATATATTCTCTGAAGCAAATAATATATTTATATTTTCATTCTTGTAAAACAATGTTTTGGATTTGTGTGAGCAAACTTGCTTCTATTTGCTCTTATCTATGAAAAATATGTAACTAAACAAAACATTTTGCATTTTTCTCCTTTTTCTAATTTTCATTTAATTTTTAACACTTTCACTAATTCAGGTATATCAAGAAGTCTCCTTAAACTCATGGGAAGTAAGGAAGGTCTGCTGCAAAGAATTAATACCCTTATTTAATGTACTTCACCAGGTTAAAAGCTTAAGCATAGGCATATAGTTTGTACCTAGAAATGTGATTCTCTGTGGTTGCCAAGACTCTAAACGTTGTTTTGGGCTTTATCTAAAGTCCTGCTCAAAAAAATGAACTAACAAACACTTCCAAAAAAGCAAAGCACCCATGATTTATGAACATATATAATATATGAATAAGCTATTCATGTTGATTCTTGGAATTAAATAGGATACATTAGTATTTGCTGCTTTTTTTATGTGTGTATATATATATGTGTATGTGTGTGTGTGTGTACATATAAATACTTACATTCTTCCTTCTACATCTGCAAAGAAGGAGGAATTTCTCTTGAAATAATTCTGAATGGAAGGACTCAATTCAGTAAGCCTAGTTTGGACACGTAATAATTGTGTATATTTTTCCTCAAGCAAATCTGTATATAAAACTAGTTACATTCTAGTTTCTGAAAACAGTATTTTTGAGAACTGAAGAATGGAAAATGATTAGAAGTAGAAAATAATTTCTGCAAGATATTCCTCTTTCAATATAACAACTAGTGATAGCCTGTCAAACAAGGAAAGACAAAGAAGGATTTCAAAGAGGTGTGAAAGTTTTATCAAACTTCAATCACTGTTTTGATTAATTTTACTATGTATGGATAAATGTTTTTCAAATACAATATTAAAAGTAAAAATACCCCAGAACACTCCATTTTGCTTCCTTCTCACACCAATAAAATTTTTCTTGGCCTTTCAACAAATATTCTCTGGTTTCTGTCAACTTTAAGCACTTGACAAAAGGATTTTGGGAACAGTGATGAGTGGTTATTGTTTCTACTTTAACAAGTGGAATATCTGTGAGATAGATGAAACTAAGTGAAAAAAATTGTCAAAGGACTACTACGTTTCCTGGTGACCCAACCATAATATGAATGGAGAAACATAAAATTCAACTTAACAAAAATAAGTACAAAGCTTTCTAAAGATTAACTAATTTTTCTTTTTCTGCTATTGTTTGTGTTGCCATTTTTTTTGTCGCCAAACTGTTTGTTTTGTTGACAAACATTCCCATGATGCAATATGCTATATGCTATGACCTATATACTATATAGTAAGACTTGTATTGCTATACAATATGACCTTGACCTGGTAAGAGCACGGAGCAGATCCTCCTGGAAACCACTAAGACACATGGAAAAAAAGGAGGCAACTGGTGACAGCCAACATGGTTTCACTAAAGGCAAATCATACCTGACAATTTAGTGAGCTTTTATGGCAGGCTTACAACCTTGGTGGATAAGGGAAGAGCAACTGATGTCATCTACCTTGGCTAGTACAAAGCATTTGACACCACCCCACATAACATCCTGGTCCCTAAACTGGAGAGAGATTTAATGAGATGCAATGGGTGGACTACACAGTGGATAAGGAATTATCTGCTTGCACTCAGAGTTGTGGTCAACAGTCCAAGTCACTGTCCAAGGGCAGACCAGTGACAAATTGCATTCCTCAGGAGTCAGTATCGCAGACAGTGCTGTTAAACACCTTTGTCAGCACAAGGACAGTGGGATCTAGGGCACCCTCATCAAGGGTGTTCACTGACAACACAAAGTTCTGTGGTGTGGTCAACATGCTGGAGGGAAAGGATGTCATCAAGAGGGACCTTGACAGGCTTGAGATGTGGGCCCATGAGTTTGCCAAGTGCAAGGTCCTGCATCTGGGTCAAGGCAATCCTGGGCACAAATACAGGCTAGGGGATGAAGGGATTGAGAAAAGCCTTGAGGAGAAGGTCTTGAGGGTATTAGTGGACAAGACGAAGCAATATGCACTTGTAGCTCAGAAAGGTAATCATATCCTGGGCTGCATTAAAAGGAGGGTGGCCAGCAGGTTGAGGGAGGTAATTCTGCCCTCTGAAGTGCTGCAACAGCTCTGGGACCTCCAACATAAGAAGTACATGGAACTGCTGGACCGAGTCCAGAGGAGCGCCACAAGGATGATGATAAGGCTGGAGCACCTCTCTTATGAAGACAGGTTGAGAGAGTTGAGGTTGTTCAGCCTGGAGAAGAGAAGCAGCCTCCTAGTACCCGAAGGGGACTTAAAAGAAGGTTGTAGAGGGACTTTTTACAATGTAATATAGTGTCATGTAATGATAGGACAAGAGGAATGGCTTTAAACTGAAAGAGGTAGGCTTAGAATAGATATTAGGAAGACATTCTTTTCTTTGAGTATGGCTAGACATCCTGAGTGGTTGCCCAGGGAAACTGGGGATGTCCCATCCCTCTAAGTGTCTGAGGCCAGGTTGGATGGGGCTTTCAGCAACCTGTTCTAGTGAAAGATATCCCTGTCTGTGGCAGGGGGGTTGGAACTCAATAGTCTTCAAAGATCCCATCTCATCCAGACCATTCCATGTTTCTATAGCAATGTAAGAAGTAGCAGCATTACACACTGTTAATGTCGGAATAAGCCTATACAACATATCATCCATGCGTGCTAAGAGAATTATTTCTCCGGTGTTTCATTGAAATTAAACTACTAATTTTCCTATTGAATTGTTTTGCTTGGAAATTCTCTTTCAAGTGTCACCCTCTTTCAATGGCAACAGATTATTTATTTTAAAAGGAACAAATGTTTAACTGTTAAAGTTGTTTTGCCACAGTGAAACAAAACAGTCTCAACATATGTGGTCTCACAATTGATAAATAAGCCATCTAAACTCAGAACCCCACAAAACTAAAACAAACCCTTCCTTGGTGCATTTAATTCTAAAATTTTCTCACACACAAAATCTCCAAGTTCATGTACAAATTATGAAAAACTTTGTTAGGCAAAACATACCAAGAACAAGGTGGAAGGGTGTGAAGTAGAGTAACTGACCCACACGGAAATGTATTATGTAATAATTTCAAAAAAATTCTGAGAGGAAGTGCTGGAAAATTTCAAAGAAAATAATTTTTTTTATGATTGCTGACAAAGTAGTATTTATTATCTTCTGATTTCCTCACAATACTTAGAGTAGTTTTGGTGATGCATTGTGTATGCAATGTAATTTAATGTTTTTATTCTAGGTGTGATATTTTGACTCAACTATCAAAAAAAAAAAAAAAGCTTGGATGCTTCCAACTGTAAAGAGTCTAATTTAGTAATTCAGATGTAAGAAGAAACTAAGGAGACAGAGCTTCTGGCTGCTTTAGTGATATTTTATTAGTGTGCATTATGTTACACACCTTCTACAGATAGGGTGTCAAGAATATGTAGGAATGTTGAAAAAAATTTTCTTCCTTTTGAAAGACTCGGATTCTTGAAAATCAACATATCAGCAAGTTACATTCTTTAAAATCAAATTTTTTTTTTTTTTTCATAAAATAGCATCTCTCTCTTGTTTCAAATAACCTCTGGGAACTAAACTGAACTCCATAACCAATCTGATAGGACACTTTCCCAATTCTCATTAGTGAAGTTTGCCTCATGGATTTCCAAACAAACTAGCATATTGGCTACTCTCAATTTTTTCCATGCAAAACATATAACTTCTATGGGTTTTATCTTTTTTCTTGCCCTACATTAAAGTAGGCAGTTTTGAAGTTTTTTGAGACAAAGTAAGAGAAACAGATATTTCTGGATTAAATATTACAACATTGCCTAAAATTGCAGCATAATTTCACTATTTCAGATCACAGGCTGTTTTCAGTTTCAGATGAGTGCTATCTATAAAACTGTCCAGCTGTGACCTCAGGGCCCCTATGCTGGCTGTTGACAGGAGCTAAACCTTCATTAAAAGCAAAGTGTTGCAGCAATTGAAGAGTTGTTTCTCTGGTGAAATGGACTTATTGAGCTGAAATCTTGTGCCCACCTCCTGTGAGGCCACCTGGCAGTTCTGCCTGGGTGTCCTTTCACTCTGTAAGTCAAGTTCCCCAGTATTGCAGTTGTTCAAATATAGGGCTACTACATCAGCACCAGAGCTGGTGGCAGAAAGCACTGGTCCAGGCAACGCAGATGGCATCTGGGGTCACTTCCACTGGAAGCTTCCAGTGCTCTGGAAAACTATCTGGGACTTGGAAGAGAAAAAAAGTTTTGAATCGGTATGCCCAGAGCCCGCTTCCTACATAATAAAGGAACAATAAACTCTCTTTACCTATGATTTCTGTAGTAAGATGAGAAGTCTCAGTGAGGGTATTCAGATAGAGATGCTAACAATGGAATTAAAGCTTCCAAAGTACAGAAAGCTCACTACATGCTTCCTTGAGTTTCCACAGCAGTACCACACATCCTGACAAAATGTTACATACACTTCATTTAAAAAAAAAAAAAAATCACATGGTGGCTCTGTTAAATGCAAAAACATTGCTGTTTTCTATTTGTTGACATTTCAAATGTTGAGTCAATGCAGTATTTGGAGCAAGACTTTACCTAAACAAGAACATTAAAAAGCAACTGTATTCCCATATGTTAACTCTAGGCAATTTGCAGTATCATTCCAGACCAATAATAAAGCTGAATGTATATTTCTACATACACTGTAGGTTTTCTGTTGGCATGATGGCCTCCTCAGATAAAGATGTGTTACACCATGATCACAATAACTATACATTTTTGAGGAACAAAGTTATCAATTTGCACTGGGTGAAGAGTTATTTAATACCAGTGGCTGCTTTCTGATACCGACTTCCTGATGATACCAACTTCTTGACTTTTAGGATGAAAATATTTTTTTTCTTAAACCAGTGAGACATAGGAAAAATAGGGTATAAATAGGAGGAAGAAAGTGTTCCATAATCTTCTCTAATCCCTTGCTGAGGAATGACACTGTGAGATTTGAACTCATAGTCTGACTTTATAAAATCTAGCCACAGATTTTTAGTAAGAGGACAGTTGGAAAAAAACAAGCAAGAAAACAAAAAAACAATGACAAAAAACCTCGACAACATAGAGAGGAGATTTTCCATGAGAAGAGATATTAATCTGGCATGTATGGAAAGAAATCTCCCTCAAATGAAGGTATGTAGTTTAATAAAACATTCCTTACATTTTGTATTTCTGGCTAAAAATGTTATTAAAATAACAGAAATGTAAAACCAAACATGACTACTTTAAAATACCAAAACAATTGACAATTACATATGGGGAAAAAAAAAAAAAAGTTCATGTAGTAAAAATATTTATTTTTATTACTTATATAGAATGATATTGGAGCCTGACTAAATTCATGAGGTAGGGATATCATTGTGACTAATTCTGAATCTTTTAGAACTGAGCACGTAACACGGCTGGGATGAGCACATATGTTACTAATTGCTGGTTGCATAAGGCTTTGCCATCAAAGTCTCTCTGATTCAGTACTAGTAGATTAAGGCATAGCCACTACTCCTTTAAAGCTATTTCTCCATGGTGCCACAATAATATCCTGCTAAGGCACATGGTCACCAAACAACATTCATGCAGCTGAGCTCTAGGCATGATGAACTTAGTCTGAAGGATGGCACCTGCCTTGGACAGCTTGCTGTCTGAATATGCAAAATTGTACATGTTTTACATTTTGCCTCTTTGCAATACAGAAAGGTAAAGAGATCTGCACAAATTCAGGCAGTAGGTCAACCTGAGGACTATGGTAAGAATCACAGCATCCTAACTCTGACTGTGAAGCTCTAACTATCATGCTACATGAGAAGGATACCTCTCAGCTCTGGTAGGTTTTACATCAACCCCTAAGGATTACAGAATGTGGCTGATGACTGTAATTAGCATTTGTTGGGTACCAACAGCATGCTAGAAGCAACAAAAACAAAATTAAGACAATGAGAGAGGGGAGGGGAGGGAAAAAACTAAATATGGCAGATAAAGCAATGAAAACAATTACAGTTCTATCATGCTGACTTAGAATCCATGCAGTTATAAAAATAATACAGTTAAATAATAAAGTTGCCTGCAGGCAACCTAAAAGGGATTTAATTATTTTTGAATTACCCATCTTGGATGAAAAATCATTTCCAGAACCAAGAGAATTAAACATTCTTTTGACCCTGACATGAACTTTATTTTAAAGATTTTTTTTTATGTATGTCGCTTTTATGCAGCATGGTTGTGTATTAAATTTGTAACTTCACATTAGTCACAAATTATATTACCTGAAACACATTTGTAAATACAATATGAGGTTGTGATGTATTTAATGATAAATACAATAAACTGTAATCAACATTTAATTGGGAGCTGTGGTAGATGGTGTTCATAGATATTGCAAGAAAAACCATTTATGTCAGTGTTTGCTTTGTTAGTAGTACTGTATTTCTCCTGCTTCACAAAAGGAATATTTTTCACCATAGCAAGTATAAAAGGCAATGGGGAAAATACCAGGTTTTTTTCTGCATTTCTTTTGGTTGTAGGTAGATAAGCTGATACTATTGCACTAATATATATGTATTAGTATATACATAAATATATATATGAATAAATATAAATATATGTATAAAAATAAGTTTGTGTAGGAAGCCATTGCAAGACTGACATGTAATTCAGCACAAACAGCTGTTTTCTAGGTCTGTTTGTTTTTAAAGGTAGCCTTTATAAATATGCGCTGTAGTATTTATGCACATATTGCTTTCCATAAGGTACTGAAGGCTGCTATCATTTGCATTTGTAGCTTCCAGACTCAGGTTACATTTTTACTTTCTGTAGCTACAACATGCTATGTAGAATCCTAATTCTGTGTCCAACAGTAAGAGTTTCCATTTCTCCACTTTCTTATGTAGCAAAGACGCACTCAGCCTGCCATCACTGCTCACCTCTGTGCTGATTTCACCCACAATTCTGGTATCATCTACCGATCCAAAACTGAGTCATCAGTTCATCAGGGTCATCATCCAAGAAAGGAGGA
Source organism: Oxyruncus cristatus (assembly GCA_013399855.1). NCBI lineage: Eukaryota > Metazoa > Chordata > Aves > Passeriformes > Cotingidae > Oxyruncus > Oxyruncus cristatus. The sequence continues at coordinate 137,526 of VXAY01006779.1, read as the reverse complement.
ATTTCAGAAGTATTCTCAAGAAAATTTGAAGGAACTAATTTCCTAATGAACAGGATTACCACTTGGAGCAAGTCACCACAGCTACCCTTAGACCCCAACAGTGATGCAGATCTTTCAAAGTTTTGTTTTGCAGCGGAAATAAAAAGTGAAAGAGACTCACAGTAGAAATAACATGTTAATCTACAAAACCTCTCATTTTTTCTGTCATGATACATGAATATAATTTTAAGAGGTGTATAAAATATTCTGAGCATCTGCAAGTATTCTTAGATTAAGTTACCTAAACATCTGGTTTGGTTAACTAATAATAAATTAATGTCTTAATTGTTTACTTTAAAAATCAATGTTTTAAAATGTGATACATCAAGAAATTACTACCAGAGTGGTTTCTTCTCATAGGTCTGATATTTTAGTCATGAAACTTTCTCAACCTGCAAAACATGGATGTCTAACAGTCAAGAATTACAAATTTGCAAGAAAATAATTTTTCACAGAAACTTAGTTCTTTCAGAGTTGGGCCAAGAGTATAGTAACTGTAGATTTTCATGATGGCTCCTGGCCCGAACATGGAAGATGCAGAGACATACTGAAAGGCTATGGCAAAAAAATTCCTAGCTTTAAAAAAAGAATTAAAAAAAAAAAATTCTTTCGTATTAGACATGTAAAGTTAGTTCAGTTCTGATCTTATTAAATATGATTAGTACACATATGTTAAGACTATTGATTCAAGCTATTATTTTAGGAACACTGAAATATTTTTAAATACCAGATAGAGGAAGTTTTTAAGTTGCCCCTATGTCTTATTCAATACAATTATATTACAATATGTTAACAGAGTTACGATTAATTATAGTGTCTAGCTCCACACAAGAAGAATCCAAAAATTTTAAAGACACGTGTCCTATCTGCTTGCAGTAAACACTCAACCGCTAGACAGTTAAATTGCCTGTCAAATATTCTCATGAAGCTTTGATAGGCACTTCTGTTTTATTATAGCCTTTTTTTCTTTTTACTTGCATTAGAAATACCTTAGCAGAACATGAAACTACTTTAATAGTCCCTGTCTTTTGCCTCAGAAAACAGTCTGACATAAAATTAGGAGCTCATACGTTCTGCAATCATTCTAAGAAAAGTTCTGTTTGCTTCTTCATTTGGATGAAAGACCTAACTATATTTACTTAAAGTTATTTTTAAAAATATGTGTGACAAGCAGCCTTAAAATTCTAAAAACTGTTAAGAATAAAAAATTCCTTTCTGCACTCTGTGACTGAAAAGTTGTTATCAACAACATAGAAAATTATAAATTAAGGTCCAAAGCTGCTACATCTAAAAAAAAAATTTAAAACACTTTTCCCAGTGACCAACAGAAACTGTTATGATTCTAATACAGACTTCTGTCAGAAAAAGGAGGAAAAAACCAGCATCTTATGAAGTTCCAAAAGCAGAAAGTATGGAGGTCTGTGCCTTTTGGCTCTGCTTCATTTCACCAGAAGACAGATCAAAGAGATATAGGAAAGGGAACCATTAACGCAAACCAGAAGCCTTTTTTAAAACTTGTAATATTTTCAAACAATCTACACAGAGATCTTACTTTTAAATACCTCCAACGCTTAAAGATTTGCATTTGAAAGAGTATTACCTGCCAGGGAAGGTGGACAAAATTAATACATCCTTCAAAATATTAAGGTATTATTTTCCTATATTGAAGTTGATTCATGATTAATTATTGTAAAAAAAAAATCAATGTAGCTAATTAGGTATTCTTTAATGGTGATTATAATTTCCTAAGATAGGAATGAACTGTTCATATGTAAATGAGTTTTCCAGCTAATGGATAAAGCCAGTCAATCAATCAGCTCAACAAAAGGAAAAATTATGAATAAAGATTTTTTTAGGCTGTCCTTTGTTCCTTAATTGCAGGAAAAAACCCACAAATAATAACATGCTATTGCCAAAAAGTTTCTATTTTATGAACAATTACTGTAAAAAAAAAAAAGTAAATAAATGTATCAAGAAGAACACAAAATTAATAACCTGTAAGATTTTGTGTGGAACGACTTACCCTCATTGTACCTTAAAATACTAAAACAGCACAGAATGATCATTACACTGAAACATATAGTAATGTTTCCTTGATCTTCTCAATGACAAGTAGATAAGGAAAAGATTGCTTGAAAAATGTGTTGGGGTGTGGCTTTCTATTGAACTTGTAATTGAGCAATAATATAAAAGTCTTACAATATAGCCCAATTTTCAATTGATGTGTGATTATAATGCCTCTGATAATATGGGTTATAGCATTTTGCTAAAGCATTTCAAGTAGATTTGCAACTATTTGCATACCAGAAAAATTTGTTCAGAACTTTAGCAAGTGCATACTTTCTTTAGCAAATGTAGTGGTGGCTTTGCATTATTGTCCGTCTCTCTGCAGAGTGGTTTTTGCTTGGTTTCTGGAATCAGAACTGTTGCTAAGAAGCAGAAGATTTTTGTGTACTGTACTCAGATTCAAAGAGGTTCTAGAGGCCCTTGGGGAACAGAAATCAGAATATTTTGTACTTTGCAAGACTGAAAACTGTAGTCTTCAAATTGGAACATAGTTAAGTTCAACCTCTTCCTTTTGTGCCTATGTTACTGTGATGACAGGAATTCAAGAAATAGAGAATGAAAATGAGATCAGAATAGTTATGATGCCTTATCTAGCATAATATTTCAGTATGTCAAAGGACATCTGACCTTCTTGTTCATGATCAAATTCTTGGATGCTGACTTAATAAAAAAAAAAAAAAAATCACCTTGTGGCCCCAGAACGAACACTACACTGTTAATTCAAAAGATTTTCTATTAATAGTTGACTTACCATCACTGAATATGATCACTGAATATGATCACTACATAGAAATTAACAAATTACTAATTTTTTTTTTGATCTGAACAAAGTAGGCATACTTCTAACAGAGAGTTGCCTAACAGAAATAGTAAACCTGACACTCTGAATTAATATCTTAAGCTTTAATGTATCCTCTGTGCACGCTGAATCAATCAAGTGCATCTGGGAAACATCTTACTTTTTGTGATAAATCATAAGCCATAAAAATATCCTATACCTTCCAAAGGGATATGTTTTGCAGCACTTCACATGCCATTTTGCTTACGAGTAATATCCTCAATGCATCCTGGATGTGTCCAGTTTCCATGTACTGCACAGCTATGCAGTTTATGCAGAAATCTCATGATTTTATCAAATACTTCAGAAAAAGAATATCTTTTTGCAGAAACGCTAAATACAGGTACCTCCAGATTCAGTGCAATATATCAAAACCTAACATGGATTCACCAAGGGCAAATCATGCCTGACTAATCTAGTGGCCATCAACAGAAGCACACACTCATGAGAGCTTTTATCTTTAGACACCACAGCAAACACAGTACTCTTACCTAAGTAAAATCAAGGCACACGTGCACTCAGTGTGAACTCTGCTATTAGAAATCATTTGTTCTATTAGAAATTATTCATGGGAATTACTCCTTGTTTCCTACAGCACTGGATATGCCCTTTAGTCTGAATTATAAGTATTAGAACACATATTTTGGAAATTGTGCTTGCATACTGCTAATTAGCAGTACCAGCTACAGTCACACTTTCTTGCATGCACTTCTAGGGAGGGGAGGGAGGATAAGACTAATGGTACAACCATTTATGAATTGCAGTGCCCAGGTTTTGTATTCTGGTTACTTATTACTCTATTCATAGAAATGTAATATTATATTAAAAAAAAAATAAATGCAGAAAATGAAAAGAAGCTAGCAACAGTGTTCATCTGTGATAAGAACTGGATGAGGGTTTACTAGACATACTAGTTTTAAAACATTTTCAGACACAAATTACTCCCAATATTTAAAAAAAACCCCAAATAATAAATAATTATATAAATCAGGTCTAGTATTGCAAGTGATTCATTCTTCTCTTCTCTACTTTTTGCTCTTTGCTCCAAGTCTTTTCAATGGACTAGTTTGTCACGCAATCCATAAACTGAAATTTAGATTTTATTCGTATGTCTACAGGTATCATTTTTATGAAATCAGCCTCTGGAACACACAATTTTTATCAGGTATTTACCTTTGATTACAACAGAACCTCACACAAATTCCAAAATCAAACTAAAGATGCCCTCCAGGGTCAACACTACAAAGGAAAATTTGATACGTCCTTCAGAGTAAAAAGTTTTAGAAATAACATCACATAACCGAACCACTCCGGTTTTGATCAAAACCGGGTCTTGTCCAAAATTTCATTTTATTTCTAACACCTAATTTTTATTATGTGATAAGAAATTTGGCACATCTAGATGTAGTATTTTGTACTTCTTAACTAAAATGGCTAAAAAAATCCAAAGGCTTCTAAGTACAGGCAAATTTACCAGTCAATCTGAGGCATTTTAGCACCCTCATCCTCAAAAGTTTGACATAAAAATATATACTTAATAAGTGTGCTTGAGCACTTATTATTCTTATACAAAGAATAAAACAGAATTAGCTGATTCAGAGGCTGGTATGAGATTTAGAGACAGTTTTTTACACAGAGATACTGAAACTTGATTTCTTCTTGGCAGATAAAGGGAGAATTTGTTCATATTTACATAGGATACCATGGAGGAATTTAGGATTTTTGTTCATACTAAGCACTTCTGAAAATACATATACATTATTACCTCAGGTGATGCGTCTGTCCTTGAACAGGCTGCAGTCACGAGTATTGAGGCCCTGCTGCTGAGAACACAGCTGCATTGGGCAGGGCACGTCTCCAGGATGGAGGACGACCGCCTCCCCAAAATTGTGCTCTATGGCGAATTTGCCACTGGCTGCCGCAAGAGAGGAGCCCTGAAGAGGAGATACAAGGACTCCCTGAAACAACATCTCAGCCTCGGCCATATCGACCACCATCATTGGTCTACTCTGGCCTCCAATTGGGAGACATGGAGACACACCATCTATAACGCTGCTGCCTCTTTTGAGATCAGACGCAGAATCATTTCTGAGGAGAAAAGACAACACAGAAGGAACAGTCTTGCCAATACCATCTAAGGAGACTTTCCACTGTGCCCTTTGCAACCAGACTCGTCTATCTCGCATTGGCCTTTTTAGCCATCAACGTGCTTGCTGCAAGAGTGGATAGAGTCCTTCTCAAATCTTCATTGGCGAAACCTAACCATGATGATGGTGATGATAAACCAGTCAACATCAGAAAGATTAACAAGGATGTTTTGCTCTGTAACGGCTAGCTACGCTATACCTGCTGTTCCGTTAACACCAATTTATCTACGTGAATCAAAAGGGGAAGATTTTAATTTCTTTTTTTTTTTTTTTTTCTAACTCCCTGCAGTGCTGCATCTCCCTGCCCCACCTTTGTTTTACGAGACTGCCACACCAGCTTAAACCAAAGCAAAGCACTGGACAAGTAAAACAACGTTAGCTGCTATTGAACTCATGGGGCCAGTGATGTGATGCAGTATTCACTGTTGCAGCAGCAAGCTGACCGTATGGGCATCTTCTACAGGGTTTGGAGCCAAGACCAAAACACCCTGCATTTGCGACTTAGTCCTCAGTTTCCATACAGGTTCTTTATCATAACAGATCGCATAACATGGCCTGCTTTAACTTTTTGTAATCTGTTATTGTCCTTCTGTTTTGTGCATTAGAATATTATGGCAGCATTGAAAGTCTTAGCAGGTAGAAAAAAGAATCTCCTTTTTTAATCAACTCGTGAATTCTTATAAGTGTCACCTAATATCAAAAGCATGTGTTTTTATAAACCTAAATTAGAGATGTACTCTATTACTAAGAATGTTTCACGTACCCATTTTCTTCAGAAGCATAAAAAGCAGTAAGAGAGAGATGGAAATAACTGACTTGCACTGGAACTAATAATCTCTTTCAGTAAAAAAAAAAAAAGAAGAAGAAAAAAAATACGGACATAATCTATTTCCTCCATTTGACTTGGTATCCTAAGGGTCTTTCCTACATCATTTTTACTCATTTTTCCATTTTACCTGAGCTCTCCATCTGGGTAATTTAAAGCTAGAAACTCTCCACTTTTCTCTCTTAACATTACCAGAATTAGACTTGAAATTACCTGGATCTAAAACAATGATTCAGACACCATGTTAAATAGATATAAAAACCAATCCAACTGTATTTAGAAAGTTATTAGACTGTTTCCTCTGCATTATTAACATATGCACACATAAATTATTTTTTATTTAATAGCCAGCAAAATGAGAAGTTTATAAATCAAGTTTATTACACACTTCTATAGCCTCAAGCTGATGGGCACAAATTAAATTTTATGTTAACTTGCTTGAGTAGTTAGCTCACAATTAAGATCTTGAAGAATTATGCAGGTGGTAATAGCAATATATGAGAATTTGATCTAAATCTTGGGATTTAACAGCAGTGTGTGAATGAGTTTGTATGCAGCTTATCACCACTGGAAACCAGCTTAATATAATAAAACCCGATCAGGAGGAAAAATGAGTGGGAAACTGGATAAACTAAACATTTTTCCTTTCTTATTTATTCATGAAGTTTCTAATTTACTTCCATATCAGTTAGAAACTATCTATTCCACAAAAAAACTAAAAAGTCCTACAAATATTAGGAATACACTAAACAATTTTGGAGTAGGAATACACTAAACAATTTGAACCCACCTAGACCTAAAGAGAGGAAATATTTTTATAACAGCTGTGATTGTTTTACAACCCAGCATTAAAATATTCAGATGAATGAATAAAGACAGAAATAGAGAAAAGTTTTTCAGAGTAATTGAACAATTCTGGAATTCAATATGTTTCCTTTTCAAGTTTCCTTTTTAAGTGAAAGAAATGATTTTGGACATCTTACAAGTGAGAAAAATGTATTATAGTTCTAAGAAGTATATGAATAATGGATAATAAAGGTACAAATAAAAATGTTCATCTAAAAATATACACAAACTTTGATCTACAATACGTTCCCATTATTCTTTGTTCTTTATTCTCACAAATATAGTATTAGGAAAAAGGCCCTAAATATAACCTTGTTTTGGAATTTTTACTCTCCAGTTGCAGCACAATTGTGGGTCTCTGATTGACACATTGATTTATTCCCAGCAAGGGTCTTATAATTAATGTGACCTTTTGATAAGGTGAGAGATATGGGGTGAGACAAGTGCTCTCAGGAGAGCTATTAGCAACTTCTGAGCAATTGCTAATGTTAGAGAGTTATCTTTTTTTAATACAGTTTGGAGGATAATTGACAAACCATGATAATGAGTGTGTATAGGAAAGGAAGGAGAGCATAAAAGAAGTGCAAGAACTGTTAATTACTCAAAAAAGGTGAGATTTCACTACTGGATAAACTGTGCATTTTGGACTGTGGCCTCAGGAATGCAATTAATAATTCCAGTAGAATGTAAGAAAGAAACCATAGATCTACGTGGGCCAGAAAGTAGAAAAAAGATTAAAACATTTTGTTTACCTTAAGAAGCCTTAACTCTCTTCCTTTACATCACATAACAGGTGGTTTTATTTCTTCTCATCAGATGGCATTTGTACCAAGGGAGTTTTCTCATTTCCCTTCCCATCTGGCTCCGCACACAGTGATATAACATAATACCAAGATGACAAAGATCCCCTAATGTTATTTGAAGAAGAGTAACTAACCTGTTATTTCATAATCTGTGATCCAGTAACCCATTCATGACAACAAAACACATTGAAACAAAAGGTAAGATTAAACTGACCTATCAGTAATGAAAAATTGCATGAAAATCTGTGACTTTGTATTCAAAAGGATTAGGCAATAAACCAAAACTTGTATATTTAATGTCTGAATATATACATATAAAAAAAAAAAAAAAAGATTTTGTTTATAGTTAACAGAGGTGTATACACCTAGAATGTAAGTTTTCTCATTATAGATAAAGAAAGCAGTGTGTTCAAAACAAAAAATGGCAGAAAAGCCTTTAGCAGCATAAGAAAAATGCAAACAAGAGGAGAAAAGTGTGAGGGGACTCACCACAAATCTGAATGAAACTGGTATACTTTAACTATAGCTGATACAAAATTGATCATCTAAAAGAAAACAAAAAGTTCTCCACCCTCCATTGTGAATGGATTTTTGAATTTTCAGACTGCTTGTGCACTTTTCTTTTTCATTTACAAATTACACTCTAGACTCAAAAGCAAATCATTTGACAAAGCTTGCCTTTTTGGCTTAACACATCATCATAAAACTATGAGATTGAAGGAACGGCAGAATTTTTCAACATTTTTTGTTCAACACTAACTTTGCCAGTAGCAAGTGGCAGTAGATGATTATACACTAGAAACTCCCTGGGAAAAGATTCTTTTAAGCCCTGAGTCTTTACGGAGTTACATTCAAAGCTTAGCCAAAACAAGATGTAGTGAGGAAAATGTAATGGCAGATATTTTTTGCATCACTAGACAGAATAAAGCATAGGGTAATTTCAGTACCTGTGAAGAAAGAGTGGTTCACCAGAATCTCTAGTTAATACTTTCATTTTGAAATTATTTGTCAGACTGTGCTGAATTTCTGCCATTTTAGAAAATTAAAATTGAAGTCATTCTCATAATTTAAAAGTAGCTGTACAAAAACTACTGGCATTTCTCTGTAAGGTATTTTACTCTTCAATATTTTAGCTAGCTGTTTTAGACCTCATGCATTTGTTTGTCACTAACTCCTTTTGTTTTTACTGAAATACTTTTTAACATGACTATCATGATGCAAATAAGAAGGAGAGACTAAATGGGAAAAGAGACAGGTATAACCATTGTGAAATTATTGATTTCTAAAAATCTCAACCTGAGTCTTTCACAATCATCTATAATAAGAACTTTTAATAATCTTGTTCCCAGCCCCCGTCATCACCTCTCTCCCCCCACCTAATCTTCTTTTCTTGATCTCTTATTTAGAGAGGTTGAGACTGTATCCATCAACACTAACAGAAACTGGTTGTTACAATTCCAACCCTGTGGAACAGGTAAGGTATTTATCAATTGATTAAGGAGGACTCAGTTTTGCACCCAGAATATGAAGTTAAAGAGATGTAGTAACAGGCAATAGCATGAGGAGAACAGCTAAGAAATCTATGTGATCATCTACTTTTGTGCAAAATCTTAGAGATTATTGAATCTATGTACCCACATCAGGCAGATACAGGGGAGCATAACAAAACTCCCCAGTTGCCTTTAAAGTAGGCAATTAAAATCAGTGGTTCCAAGCAGCCTTTTCCATTCTGAGCAGAACATGAAAGTAGTCATGTGCCATGGCACATCGCTGTTCCTTTTACCTGCTAATCAGCATTGCATGCTGGAGTGCTGCATCCGAGTGCAGCACCAGAGATGGGATTAGTACATGGTAAAACGCCCTCTTCAGACACTAATGTGGCACACCAGCATGCAGGGGTGTCATGCAGGTATACCCTTTGCAAGCCAACAGGAATGTCAGTTTTTGGCAGGAAAAGAACCCATGAAATAGAGCTGTGATTTCCTGCATTTCATGTGTCTCACCTCAGTTTCTTTTCTGCCTCCTCATCAGTAGCTCTTTTCCATGAGAAGTTTTAGGGAATTTGATGTTAAGGCAAGTGAAATAAAGGGCATCAGTCCTTACTTATCACCATGTGCAAGCCTGAATATATTATTTGTCTTGCTCTCAATTTTTCAATAGAAAACTATCACATACTTCCCAAGTGGTCCTGGGAATAAGGAGAGGGCTGGGGGAAGATATTCTTTTCCTATTTTTCTTTGACAATTTTAAAATAGCTATATGTAAGATGGAATTCCATAGTGAGAAACAAAGAAAAATTCTCATTATAGAATTCCATCTTACATATAGATATATTAAAATTGTTTTCCCTGGGTAAAGACTTTTCCCCCATGACAGTAAGTGGTAGGGGATCTCCATGTCTTTGTCTTGACCCACAAGCTTTACCATCCTTTTCCCCTTCAGTGAGGTTGGGGGAAGGGGGTGAGGGAAGATAGAGCAGGTGAATGAGCAGCAGGCAACCAGCTAAAATAAACCCACCATAGGCATTAACTACAAATTATATGGAAACATGCCCTAACTTGTATGAATAGGTATTTAAACATCAATATTTTTAGATGCTTTCCTATTTTTTTTTTTTTTTTAGCTCAGATACTTGATTGTTACATTTGCTCTTGTGTGGAACATTAACATTTATTTGGTGCACTTGAATTGATACAAATATCTTTCTTGGATGGTTTTTTCCCTTCATTTTTTCTCTGGGATGAGCCTCATGCAGGTAACTTTTCCTTCTCCCAAAACATCTTTAAATTCCACCCCCTGCTCTACAAGAGTGTTAAGAAACAGGGGATGGTGAACATCTCTGCTCAGCTCAGCAGGCTGATGTAATGTGCACAGCATGCATCTGGAGCCACAAATGGTGAACAGTTAACAAGAGTTTCAGAGATCTTGATGTATGTGCACCAGATAAAAGTCATCATTCATGGATGTTACGAAGGTTCCAAACCACCAAAATATAAATCAATGCATAACAGCAATAAACAACTGCTAATGTATCACCAGTGGCTCCTGAAGCCTTGCATGGAAGAGCAAATCACAGTGAAGCTATATTTTGCAATAGAAACCATTATGTAATGTGGAACCAAGTTATTCCTGTTTGCTGTCATATGTCCATGTGCTGCATTAACAAAGGTGGGTTTTTTTCCAATCTTCTTTAATGCATTGCATTGCTTTCAACATGAGCTTTTGGAGGGAATGAAGTCTGCGCCACTTTGTATTTATCATTCTGCATTAAATATATATGCATATGTATGTATTAAATATATATATGCAAGTGTTAGTGAAATAATTTGCCTATATGAGGCTTATACAACTGTCCTGTCTGCAACGTAAACAAACAAAAAAACAACCAGACCAAGAAAAAAAAATGAAAAAAAAAGAAAATAGGGCAAAGACAGTAAAACAAAGTTTTAAGAGTAATAGTCTGTGTCACTGGTGCTCATTAGTACTGCTGAGAACTGCCATGCCAGCACACAGCACAGCCATTTTGCTGTCGGCATTCATATGCTGCTGCAGTGTGTTGATGTTTCAGCCTGCCTGGACCTAGCTGGGGACTGTTCTGGCTGTGCTCTGCTGCACAGTGTAGACATGCCCTCAGGGTCTAGTGCTGCTTATTCACATTTCCTAATAAGTGCTAACCCTCTAATAACAAGTCTCACATTTGTTACAGAGCAAGCAGTGCACATCCATTCTGCAATATGCTTCCTCACATCTTACCCCATGGCATTCTTAGGTGTATCAAAATCTAGCCAAAGCACAATAACAGAACATACTGGAAAAGAAGGAAAGCTAAAGAGTTTAATTTTTTCTCAATTGTATCTTCCTTCTGCCTTAATTGTTTATTTGCAAAAATTGCATTGCATTATATTTGGGTGATGACTTTCACCAATAAAAATATCCCATTGAATACTGAGCTAAATTAAAATATATGAAAACAAAACAGGGCAGGTTAAAAAGCCAAGAGAAACCAACTTCTGACCCTTAACTCAATTCATGTTTCTTGAATCCACAGCAATTACATTATCATGCTGACACCATTGTCATTAGTAGTAATGAGAAAACTGCTCTATTTAAAGATCATGAGACGTGTACTACGAATGATTGAGAATAAGAGTCCTAAGGGATTAATGATTTTAGTTCCTAATATGCAACACAATTAAAAGGTACTCACTCAAGCAATGGGAGATTCATCCTTTTTAAAAAAAGGCAAGAAAGAAAACAGAAAAAGTAAATTAAAAGTATTCAGCCACAGACATAAGGCATTAAAGCTTTTATGGAAAAGACCACAGACTTCTGTCATGGATGGTGTAATCCAAAAGCAAGGAAAGTGGGACATGGAAAGAGAGATCATCAGAGTTCTATTGCTACCCATCCTACCAAGAATACCAATATCTCCTTAAAAAGTATACACTTACACTTAAAAGGCCCTGCACAGCAGTAGCAGTATTAAACTCCAAGACCAAGAGAAAAAAAATGCAGAATCAAGAGGAAATAGAAGAATGTCATTTGACAGTTGCTTGTCACTTCCAGAATACTTTCAAATATTAAAAGAATGAGGAAAGCATCAGGTTCCCAGAATTGTAGGAGACGTAACTGAAAGGTTTTTTACACACGCCTTTTTCCATTTTTAATTGATAACATACTAATTTCTATGTCTAAAAAGCCAGCAGCCGCCTATTTTATTTTATTATTATAAAACCAGAAAAGGGGCAGAGACAATAGAAGAATGCTACAGATTTTAAATGTCTAAGATAGCAGAAAGAAAAAAAAAAATGACAGAATTTGATCATGAAGGGGGGGAACCAACCAAAAAGAAGTGATAAAATCTAGATCTGCTGACATTTAAGTAATATAGCTCTGTTACGAACACCTGAGCAGCCTCTCCCATGTTTAAAGCACTCTGTACAGAGCTTCAGACACTAGAGCATTAGAAAATTTCCCGTGGAGGATCTCTACCTCCCAGAGCATAAAGACCTCTAGAAGGAAAATGTAGGATTTGAAAGGAGAAGATAGAAAGGGGGGGATGTTTGAATCTTTTGTTTTGTACGTAGGAAACGTTCAAAGCCTCCTGACATGTCTACAGGCATGAGCCTTTCACACTAGCAGCCAGAGGAAAATCTTAAAATGTTACTCATTTGCAGCAAAACTTATCGAGGGCTCATTTTGAAGTCTTTTCAAAGTATCTTGCTCCAACAGACTTCACATTTCAGACATTAAAGCTCTGCCTTGCAATCAGGTATTTGAAAAGGCTGTCAGCATGTAAATGTATTTCTCTCCCTCCCACCCCTTTCTGCTCCAATGAACTTACAAATACATCACTGAGAAACAAGTGCAATGATGTCAGGTTGAGTTTGATATCTTGAATAGGGTGGAGAGGTTGTCTTAGTGTCTTTCAAAGAGAGGTGACATTACTCCTCCCAGGTCTGATCAACTCATGACTTGTAGCAGGTTGTGCAAAGTCCGAAGTGGTTAATAACACAAAATTTACCCTGAAACACAGTCACAGGAAAACTCCACTTTCTGACAAGCCCCTCAAACACTTTCCTGACAAGCCTAGAAAGACACTATGACATATTCTCCTTAGTACTCAGGATAACCAGTTTCTGCTACCAGTAAGGACTGAAGCTAGAACGGGACTTTACTGCTGGGAAATGGAGCATATATAGGTAGGAATGTATTCTACCTCATAGTGTCTCTAGCAGCCTCTAGTGTCACTTAGACATTTTTAACAAGCAGTATTCAGGAGACAGACTTAATAGGTCAGGCTTAATAATGTGACACATAATTAGGAACAGTTAAGGTTATATTAGAGTATTCCTCTTCATAGGATTCTTATGACCCTCTAATTACATTCTCGCTTGAATGAATTTTAAGAAAAATGATTTCTGTATTCTATTGCATACCTATATAATACTGTGTTCTGACTCATTAAAAAGTATTGTGTTAGCTCTTGGCACAGGACCATGCAGTTCTCCCAGCTTTTAAAAAGAGAGGACTATGAAGGAGAACTTGGCTAAAAAGAATCTAGAGGCAGCAGCAGGCTGCAGTTCAAATATTTGGAAATTCCAGGGTTACAGTGATTGTTAAGGAATTAATTTACAATCCAGGACCAGAAAGAAAATGACATAAAGCAGCCTGTCATACTTGCATTCACCCATGATGTTGAAGAAGACACAGTGAAGAATACATGCAGAGACACCAGAGCTAGCTGCTTACTGGACAGCCAGATAAAGCTTATCCAGCCTGGCTGCAACACATGGCACTGTGACCATATTAATATGGCTTTGGATCAAAACCACCCTATCTATCATGTGAACATGCTGCCTCTGACCTTCACTATCTTGAAGTGGCTTCTTATCTTGTTAAAAATATTTGTGTGCTACATTGTATTAGTCACTGAAACACACAGTAACAAAAGGATTCTAGGCCCTACGGAGAACTCAAGACACTCGGTTTCAGCAAAGTCTGTCCAGTTTCTGCTTCTTTCTCTAAACACTCGCTCTGTGCCTTCTGAAATTCTGTTCCTCTCTACTATCTCTGAAACTCTCTAGGCAATCCAGGAGGCTCCAGGAATGCATTAAGGTTAACTTCATAATCCAAGTAATAAACAGCCCTACCAGAGGGGATGTGATACCAAACCTGATGGTCACCAACACAAGTGAGCTAATTGGTGACTAAAAAGTCTGTCCCTTCTTTCTCATAAGCCTTCCTTAAGTACTAAATGGCAGCAATAAATTTTCCCTGGAGCCTTTGCTTCTCCAGCCTGAACGACGTTAAGTCTCGCAACCTGCCTTCATGAGAGAGGTGCTACAGCCCTATGAGAAAGAAGGGAAAGAATTCTTAGTTGGGCCTGTTGTGATAGGACTAGAGGCAATGATTTTACACTAAAAATATAGATTCACACTAAATAAAAGAAAGATTTTTATTATTATTATTATTATTATGGTGTTTAAACACTGGAACGGGTTGCCTAGAGAGGTTGTGGGTGCCCCATCCCTAGAAATGTTCAAGGTCAGGTTGGACTTGGCTCTGAGCAACCTGTCCTAGCTGATGATGTTCCTCCTCAGTGCAGAGGAGGTTGGAGTAGATGACCTTTAAATCCCTTCCAACTTAAACTATTCCATGATTCTGTGATGCTAATCAAGTTGCAGAATTAGAGTTCATCACTGTGACTCCTCCCACCTCTTACCAGCACCCCCTTGGGCTAAAACATAGTTTCTGCCCAGATGGTCTCAGTTGCTCCCAGGGGACTGAGCAGTCTCTCCCTCCCAGCAAGGTTTCAGCTGGCCCAGGTACTCCTTTTTTTAAAGGAAGAGCAGTTCTCTGAGAACAAATAGAGAGGTATTAACCATTACCACACAATACATGAAATATTGCAGATATTATTCGTATCAGAGGTGACCTCTTCAGGATCCCAAAGAAATAATGACTGAAAAGCTTTACTGACAGATTATTAAAAAAAAAGTTGGGGAAAGAAGTCTTAAGTGTCAAATAGAAAGAGGGAGAAAAGGAATAATCTAGCACCCCACCTTAACCCCAAAACCTCAGTGCCTGGCAAGGTTAAGGAGCAGATCATCCTAAGTGCAATCACACAGCACCTACAGGATGGATAAGGGATCAGACCCAGCCAGCACAGGCTTAGGAAGGATAGGTCCTGTCTAACCAACCTGATCTCCTTTTATGATCAGGTGACGTGCCTGGTGGATGAGGGGAAGGCTGTGGATGTGTCTATCTGGACTTTAGCAAAGTCTTCGACACCATCTCCCACAGCATTCTCCTGGAAAAGCTGCAGCCCAGGGCTTGGACAGGGGCACCCTGTGCTGGGTTAGGAACTGGCTGGAGGGCCGGGCCCAGAGAGTGGTGGTGAACGGGGCTGCATCCAGTTGGCGGCCGGTCACCAGTGGTGTCCCCCAGGGATCAGTGTTGGGCCCAAGTCCTGTTTAACATCTTTATTAGTGATCTGGATGAGGGGATTGAGTCCACCATTAACAACGTGCAGGTGACACCAAGCTGGGGGGGACTGTTGATCTGCTGGAAGGCAGGAGGGCTCTGCAGAGGGA
>VXAY01006779.1:107816-121693 GCA_013399855.1 Oxyruncus cristatus | reverse complement strand
TGAGCCAGCAGTGTGCCCAGGTGGCCAAGAAGGCCAATGGCATCCTGGCCTGGATCAGGAACAGTGTGGCCAGCAGGAACAGAGAGGTGATTCTGCCCCTGTACTCAACGCTGGTGAGGCCACACCTGGAGTGCTGTGTCCAGTTCTGGGCCCCTCAGTTCAGGAAGGATATTGAGGTGCTGGAGCAGGTGCAGAGAAGAGCAACCAGGCTGGTGAAGGGACTCGAGCAGAAGTCCTATGAGGAGAGGCTGAGGGAGCTGTGGTTATTTAGCCTGGAGAAGAGGAGGCTCAGGAGAGACCTCATTATTGTCTACAACTACCTGAAAGGAGGTTGTAGCCAGGTGGGGGTTGGTCTCTTCTCCCAGGTAACCATCAGTAGGACAAGAGTGCATGGCCTTAAGCTGTGCCAGGGGAGGTTTAGGTTGGATATTAGGAAGAAATTCTTTTCAGAGAGGGTAATCGGTCATTGGAATGGACTGCCCAGGGAGGTGGAGGATTCACTGTCCCTGGAGGTATTTAAGAAGAGACTGGATGTGGCACTTAGTGCCATGGTTTAGTAACCACGGCAGTGTTGGACCAAGGGTTGGACTTGATGACCTTGGAGGTCTTTTCCAACCCAGTTGATTCTATGATTCTATGAAAAGTTGATGATGACTTTGAAAATATAGGATAGAAGAATAACAGCATTAGCAATAACAGCTAATTCCTCTGAGAACTAAGTGCTTAGATATTGCATGTCCATTGTATTTTTTTAATATGTGATTTTCTACCTTTACATGTGCTCTCTCCCTCATAAGATCTTTCTATAAAGCCACTTCTCAGTCCTTCTTCAAATCTCTCCATGAAAACTTTTCTTGATGTAAAGCTTATAACCGCCTCGGCAATGGTTAAACAGGTGGTAGCTGGCTCCAGATGATCATAGGACAAATACTCTCATTTTTTTCCACTTGTGCTTGACTGTATGTGACTCCATGGCCACACGTTCTCATGGCAAAAATGATCTCTTAGACAGTTTGTAGACTGTTTACCAGAGTGGGACTGTAATCTCCAGGCTAGAAAGGGTAGACAAGTTTACAGTGCAAACAAGTGATAACCATGATCCCAGTATCAAGCACTGGTATGTGGAGCCTCTTTGGCCTCAGTTACACCCACTTAGGCTGCAGAAAGTTGAATCAGCTGGATATCAATCATCACACATTATCATCCCACCATCTGTAAACACTGCTAGAGGTAAGCACTAAACCTCTGTAGAAATGCATAGTGATTTGTTTATTTTTCTTTGAAACTAATTGCCTTACTAGATCCAATGAGATAATCAATAAACGCACCCCATAAGATTCTTTTTTTTTCCTTCTTAGGATTGAACGTGACTAAAAATTACTAATTCTGGTAAGATTTACCTTACTGAACGTATTAAGACCCAAACAGTGAGCTGGAAATATCAATTTACCAATCTGATAACATTTATAACTTTGTAGCAGACATTCAGTTGGTAGTTTGAAGAGATTCTTGTCATCTGAGAAACTGGCTCCTATTGCTGTATTTTGGTTTTCTTCCACAGCGTCAACAGCTGAATAAAATGATGAGAAGAGTTAGAACCAGACTCATTATTAAGCCCTGCTGATCTAAGGAGGGGGCAGGGTGATAGGCTTCTTGGTTTAACTTAAATGAAAAAGTGAAATTGGCTGTTACTCTTTTAAGCTCTGTAGTGAATTTGGGGACATAGCAATCCCAAGCAATAAAGATTATCAAAAGGAATGCAAATGAAAACAATATCACATCATTAGATCTTTAAATATTAAGTTAAAGTAATTAGTCTTCAACTCATAGTAACTATAATATCACCATACAGCTCTGCTACAATGGTTTAATTAAACCAAATACCCACTAGATTTGAAGTCTTAATAAAGATTAAAAAGATCAAGGCCACAAATAAAAACCTCTAAGAAAATAATAAAACACAGTGGGCAGTGTTACAGGTCTAAAAGGAGGGTGCAGGAGAAGTAAGTGACCAATTTTCTGCATCCGTAACCTATGAAACATGGAAAAGTAGCAATGTTTGAAGATATTAACTCAATTTATGACTTTGCCTTACCTCTAGATTCCACAAGAATTATTTTCCCACATTTTTTAGCACATGTAGAAATTTTTAATTAAAACAAAGCAAAACAAAACACCACTAGCAGCAAGAGAAGTAAAAGAATGAAATTACAGCCCTTGTTGCAGTGCATTCCTTGCTCATTGTGATGAACTGTGTGGCCAACATGTTTTAGTTTTGTAAACATCACAATTCTTTCACTAGCTTTGCCAGAAAGACAAAAACAGTATTTCAAATAAAATTTTCATCCCAAGCTAGACAGGGCAAAAGATAGTTTGAGATTTCTTAGACTGAGACAGTAAAAAAGCAGGCAACTATGGAAGTGGCACAAGTTGGAATTGGGAAACTTGCAGTAAGTACATTGATCAAAAGAGATGTGGCAGCTACAGGACACAAGTTATTATCTTTTTACAGTCTGTTTTGTTTGTTCTTATAATAGCAAGTGGGTAAAAAACCCACTCACAGGCTCCCATATGTTCAGCCAGAGCAGAGAAATATGCTGCACAATGATCTATTTCTGAAAATGAGACTTTTATTCTCTACCAAATTTTTACATATTATCCAACTGTTACAAGCCCTTGCAGATACTTCAAGTGATACTTTGGACACAGTCATACAGAACTATATATTTGAGGATAGAGAGTAATATTCATGAACATATAAATGCCAAAAACTCTAAATGTGACTTGAAATTAATTCCCAGGCAGCACACAAAGGGAATCTTCTCCATGCGATCAGGCTTCTTTCTATTACTACCATCAGGAACTTGCAGCTTATGCTTGTAGAAACCAAATTAAAATGATAAATTAAAATTATCTATTTTAATATGTTAAAAATATTGACATGTACTACAAATATACTCATTCAACCTCCTACTGTTTTTAATAGTATACTCTTAAATAATATATGTATACTTTATACAAACCAGTGTTACAATATAATTTCATATGTCACTGTAACACTCCAGCCCTGGGAAGCTGCAACCTCACAGGCTCAGCTAGTTTTACCTTAAATATATATTTAGTGTTCTTAAATATCCCGAGATAATGTTAAGAGAGTAAGCCATGGACTTGTTTCCAAGAGGTGCTTTTATTAGGGATGCAAATAAGGAAACTTGGTAAAAATTCAAAAGGGTGCCACACAGGCTAGACAAAATGTTCCACCACAATACTAACCCAGCACATACTAATCTACAACATTTAAATCAGAATTCCTCTACAACACTTAAGTCAAAATCCAATCCCTCCAGCTCCAAACCACCCCAAACATCAAGAAAGGAGCAAAGAAAGAGAAACAGAGGGAGCAAGAAGAGAGAAGAAGGAGAGACAGATCATATAGCTATCACCAAAACTTTGTGGAAGACCAGCTCTCACACGTCCATATGGCAGGGCCGTGACATGAGGAAAACTCATGCCCTTGGTTTTATCTGCTCTGCGGGATACAATACCACCTCCATGAGGTTTGACCTATCTCTTCCCCCTCTACACACACACAGATACACATGAACCCCCCACAAGGTGGTTCTGACCTAAAAATTACTCATCTGGTGTCTAACAGTCCCTAGACTACATACATACATGTTTTTTAATATTTTATTTAATCCATTTTTTCAGTACACTGTTTTGAATAACTTTGGTAGGGTTTGTTTATTTGTTTGGGGTTTTTTTTGTTTTGGTTTGGTTTTTGGTTTTTTGGGGGGGTTTTGTTGCTTTTTTGGGTTTTGTTTTGGGTTTTGGGTTTTTTTTTAGTTTGTTTTGTTGGTTGATTTGTTTGTTTTTTGGGGAGTGAGGTGAGGTGTGGGTTTTTTTATATACTAGTATTATTTCTTTAGAAACATTACTACATGTCCTGGCAGACTCTGTAATTCTACCTTTTTGGAACTATAATAAAATGAGTAAGTTTCTATGGAGGTGTAAATCTCTATTCAGGTAGAGATTAGCTGCATTTATACAAGACAATTGTGTGTTACACGCTCTTACGTTGTCTTGTAAAAAAGGGAGTACAAAGGTAGAAGTGAAAAGGTTATATACATTTTGAAAGAATTACCATATGGAGAAGGGCAGAAAATGTAACTGACTACCCAGATTCCTTTTACTCTTTGGACTTGGGACATTTACTTTAAATATTTCATCAAGACTACACTTCTACACCTGCTAGCTAGGCAGTTAGAAAAGTATATCCTTACTATGCATCAATACAAAAAGAAATATATTTTTTTGAAAAAAAAATTTTAAAAGCACATTGTCCAGTCTATACATGGGGTACTACTATCAGGAAAATCAATGGATGTGTTTGTTGCCTTAAGACTGTGCTTAATAATTCCTTAAGTTTTAAACTGCTGACCTTCACAGTTGCATTTTGTATTATAAAAAGTAACCTTTGTTTAAAACCAAGCAATACAAATGGCCTGTGTCCCTCTGGTGTTGTTATCTAGGAAACCTTTTTTTTTTTAATTTTTAAATACGCTGCCTTTTTGTCTCACTTTTTTAGACCCCTTTTGTCCACCTTTGTCTAAACATCTCCTTTAAAAAAGACAATTTGAGGAAAGGAACATATTAATGCCAGTTCTACAGAAAACACATTCAAATCAGACTCTTCCTAGTATTCAGTAAGTCTTCATTACTATTAGTTGGTTCCCGTACAGCAGTTAAAAAAGACATTCAAATAATCATCTCCCCAACTCACAAAAAGTTTCCTCTTGCTTTTCTTTTATGAAATTTAAGCTAAAAAGGAATACTTTTCATTTCTTATCCAGAGCTTTAAATAACAGGGATAAAAAGCTAGGCACAATTCATTATGTTTAACTAGTAGGAGAGAAAAGTCAGTACAGCATGTAGGCTACAGTTCTGAATGCTGATGAATACTTCATCAAAAGAATTATCACTTAGCAAGATGACGAAGGCAATATATCAATTATCAAAAAATCTGTATTTTAATCTGGTGCTTTGCATTATTTAACATTTTCTGACACAAAATATATCTTAACTCCCTTTTCTATTCTGCGGCTATTAATCCCCTGATGCAGAACACAAATGCCAATGACACAGCAAAACACTGCTGAGATTAAGAATTAAATGAAAATCAATGTTTCAGTTGGCTGACAAACTAACCTCTTTGACTTGCTGAACAGTAAGATCGAAAATACGGTCCACAGTTCTCCTTCCGTTTTTTCCCCAGTTGTTTCAGATGAAGCTCTGATATACTCAAAAAGAAAGGTGAAGGAACAAAAAAAAAGTATAAAAATTGGTAAAACATCTCTAGTCACATTAACACTAGTGACAAGCTACTTTTGCTGAAACTAACTTTCCATGCATAATTAATTACTCAAGCCTTTTTTTTCCCTTCTTTTCTGAGTGTTATTTGGATGCTAAATGGAGGAATTTATTCATGTGTCCTGGTTAACATCTGGGGAATTACTATAAAACTGCAATTATTTTAACTGGCTAAAAATCTTACAAGTCTCCGTGACTGTCACTTACTCTGATTTTGACATGCCTGATATGTCAAAATCAGGGAAGCGGAAGTCTCAAATTCTTTTTGAGATTCACATGACCTAACACAAAACTCTGCAGAAGCTTCCCTGTAACATCCCTGAATGTAGATGACCTCCTTTGTTTGTACATAGGAGTTCTATTTTAGTTTACTTGTTGAAATGGTGTATAGATTCTCTACACCTACATATGAGAATTTTTCCTCCCCTTAAATTAAGAAAAAAAAAAAAATCTCATCAGATATCTGCAGAAAAACTCTTTGAGACACAAGTAACTAAGGTACTTTGAGATAAAGTCTAGTGGCATGGAGTGTACACTTATACAGGAATACCCATGAGTGTCAAATATGGTGTCAGTGAAAGTGACACTAATTTTGTTAAAATTCTTCCTCTGCTGATTTCCTCTTTATCACTTTGTGTCCAGGGACAAATAGTAATAGGAAATAGGCTCCAGAAATACACACTGTAAGCTGAAATATTTAGGTTCATTGGAGGTTAGACTAACATAAAACAGCCCTCTGTAACAGTATAAGATCAAACTGTACTGTGTTACCTCTGAAAGTAGCCTGTGGGGTAAATGAAGACATTAATTAAAAAACCAGTTTAGTATATATGTGAACGAGTTAAATTCTACTAGATGGCACTAAATGTAGGTGTTGTTGTATCAGTTTAAACTTTCAGATGCAGAAATCTGATATTGAAATCCTGCTTTTTTTCTTTTTTTTTTTTTTTAATTTGTTTTCTAGGCCTGCCTGAGGCGTTACTTTGAGGTTATGTAAAATTTATGCAGTACTGTAGACATGCACAGGAAACAGTTGCTTTAAACCACAAATACTGCCAAAGTCTTACACCCAACACTGTCTCCACATCTCCACTGCTGCATTCCCTCCTTTATGTGAGACAGACGCATGTAAACTGAAGTGAGAAATAAGTTTGTGTGTCAAATCCAACTACAAATTGCAAGAAGGTTCTCTGCTGTCTAAAAGCATGTGAGCATACTTTGAGGGCTCCCCAAACCATGAAGTACAGGTTCTATCAGTTAAGGTGAATGAATATTTTCTTCTTGGCTTCTGATAATGGTTCTTAATCTTGATATTTTATTAACACATATTTGAGGTGATTGTACATTTGTTTCTTTTTTTTTTTTAAATAAATGTACATATTTAGATGTGCAGTATTAAAACTTATTTCTTCCTGAAAGAGAAAAATTTCTTATATATTAGTGACTGACATCATTGGTAATGAATTTTCTAATAATAACCTCACAAAAGGAATTAATTTTGATCTTGTTACAAAGAAATTCACAAGCAACCTCACATTAATTTCACTGTTAAACATCAAATAGAGTGCTAAACTGTTACTATTATTATTCTTTTTTAAAAAATAGGTTTTGAGTGGTAAAGAATACACTTTTTGAAAAACTACTAAATAACCTAGTGATTTTTTTAGTAATTTGTATGACTGAGATACTCATATTACCAGAGCATTTACTGTAGATTTGAACTAGGAATTTTACATATTTGTGTGTGTATATTTTGCATCCTGCTTTCTCAATTGCAATCCCTGATTCCCCTAAGGTGAACAGTGAAAAATAAGTAATTTAAACACATAAATATATCTGAAGTCAGACAATATAGTATTTACATAATTTGAAAAACAAATACAATGAGATTATAAAGTACATGTATTTTAGATTTCCTCTGAGTAAAGATCATTTTCATTATATTTTTCAAATTTTCCTTTCAGTTATTTTCAGTTTGTCATCACAATAAAATGCTTCTTAAGGAAATGCATTAGCTGTATGAAATGGAAACATAAAAACCTAGGGGCACAATTCCCTTCTTAATAAATATGACTGCACTGCAAATATGGTGTAGAATGTTTTTTGCAGCCAGGAGTATTTCAATTTTGATCAATCATGTCCTGGATAAAAATTTAAGCTTACTGATTTCAGTCTAACCTTTGAGGAGAGCAGGCATTTTCAACGACAATTGCCATCCTGAAGAAGTAGGAGAATTTAACATTTCTTTCTTTCTCTCTGTTTCAAATCCATCCCTTACTTGTAGAGTACTGAATTCTTGCACTGTAGAGGCGTTGATGAAACTCAGACTAACAAACACTCTTTGCAAAATTGGCATGCATTTTTATTAGCTGTTTTTTTTCTTGTTCCCAGCTGCCTTTCCGCCCCAGGTGTAATGACTTTAGGAATACAGAATCCCTGTGAATCCCCTGTTTGAAAAAGTGTGGTATTTGGCAGATGATGAGATATCTACTAGAATCCACATGGATTTATTCAATTAAAACCAATACCATGAGATTCTTACTAAGGTCTGTGAGGAAAAGAGAATTCTATTTGGGACAAGCAACAAAGTTCTTTAGGTTTAAAAACCTTAATTTTTTCAATACACGGTAAAAAGATTAATACCTTTCCTGCAGTTCAACTGTTTTGTGCTCTTAAGTGGACTGCAGAAAAAGCAGCACCTAATTATTTGCAGATTGTGTGACCTTGTCTGTTCATATAGTGGTAAAACTTTGATAAAGTCTAATTCATATCTTACAGGATAAAACAAAAACGTAAGTTGGCACTGCAACCTTCTTTCCAGATGCTCTAATTTGAAAGAAACACACAGATTTAGTAATTCACTCCATGGATTTAACGCCATGGATTTAATTTTGCAAAGAACCCCAAAGTGAAAAAACCTTTTAAAATCTTCTGATATAGCTCAGACTCCAGGGAATGAGGAATGTGTTGATGTTCACATAGGTCAGCAGCAAATGGCCTTTATTAGAACTAAGATCAGGAACTTTATCTTAGCTTTGAAGTACAGGTACAATAATACAGTAAATTTGAGCCATATCAAAACTAATGTCTAGTACTGCCCAGAAGTAGTTTGAGTTCCCAAATCCCTATGCTTCCTCTGTATCCATAACTCCAGCTGCACTCATTTCAGGAACATCTTCTGCTAGAGAATATTTAGAAGCTTTATTCAATCAACAAAGTAAACACTAGTGTTATTAAAAATTTGAACATTATCCCTTTATTAGATGAGGAAATGAGACCCATGGCAATTGACATTCACAATGTCATCTGCAGCTGAGGACAAGTCTTTGTTCCCACATTTTTTACCTCCTTAAAATGCCAAATCATTCACTCCTAGAGAAAAATGTGAGAAAAATCTATGTAAACAACCATGGCAGAATTACCATTTTTAGGTGGTTAGTAAAACTACACTGCTTAATAAAATCTTCCTGATAAGATCCCAGCTATTTTCATTACTGCTGTTCTTCTTTTCCTTTCCCCCTCAAAAAAAAAAAAAACCAAAACCAAAACAAAAACTTAATTCTTCTGTTTGCACTATGTCTAAATGCTTTCACATACAGCTCATTTACTCCCACCAGAAAGATAACCCACCTTATGTTTTTTACTGGATAACGTCCTGTCTGGTTCTGACAGACATCCATGCACAAACTGGAAGTTCTTCTGCTAGATCCTGGCCTCAAAGTTGCTTTAGGAAATAAAAGAAAGGAAGAGTAGGTTGAGAGTGGCTGAGAATATCCAACTACCTACATATGTTCCTAGCAAGAGAGGAATATATATTTGACCTGGCTTCCAGACACTCTGTTTGTATACTGGGAGGCTTAGGCCTTTCCAGCAGATCTGCACTCAAAACCCCCTCAGTAGGAAGATGGGGTGGGTCTTTTTAACTTTGTAATGAGGAAAAAGCCAAACAAATGTGAATTTGCCACGGAATAACAAAATAAACTCATATGTTGCAAACAGTATGAAACAACAGCTAGATGTGGACTATTAGCATCTATTCACATAGAAATAATGTTGTGGACTGATGCCTTGATATTTTTACCATGTGCCTCTCATCTTTCTGTATTGATACTGTGACTTAATCCTCCTGCTACTCTTCCATAGCAACAATATTGACTTCCTGGATATAAAGTCATACGTAATTTATACAATTTTCTCAGGTAATTGTATAGGCAGGAAAATCTGTAAGCGAACTCATCAGAAGGAGCTCTCTTTTTTATTACATAAGTCGTCAATTCTGCATGGTACCTGTACAATTTGGAGAGTGGAACTAGGTGTATGAAAGGAGAAGACTCTTACACAGTTCCTTTTCCTCTGTGTTCGACTGCTTCATGATTTGCTATCTGAACCGCCTTGGAAATCCACTCATTAAATAGAGTCACGTTTATGGAAAAGGAGGAGGAGCAGAACTAAAAGTAGAGTAGACACCAAATCACTTTCCCCCTGCCTCTTGCATTGTATGAGGTTGTGTGTGCATCTGCAGCACCACTACTTCATCTCTCCTTCATGTCTGTTACTGTCCTTTATTTCTGTTTTGTTGCGAGTTGCCTGTGGGATTGAGTACTCAGAGTTTAAAGAGCAACGGAGGGTGGGTGGGTGAGCATGAAATAAGAATCTTCGAAATAACTCCAAATAAATTTATTAAGCAATGTCATGGACTTACAAAGATCCCTGAAAGATCTGTGTTTTCCAAGTATACTTGTCCATAATTTGGTCAGGTATCTCATAGATCTCTACTAAGGTTTTGCTAAGGGGTAAGCAATTTTTTTCCAATACTCGACATGTTTTTAAAGCAAAGTAAGAGTTACACAATTTCTTCACTTGAGCACTCATGGGGGAGGGAAGAGAAACTTAGAGGCAAATGGGGTGCAGTATGATATTACAAAGAAAAGAGAACATTTGGATGGATAAAGTAACCATCTCATTGAACAGTGTGGAGAACAACACAGCATAAAAAAAATTCAGAAATAAGTAGAACATGTTTCACTGTTAGGAAAACTAAACTAGTAAACACACAATTATGATGATGGGAAAAAAAGTAGTCAAGAAGGTGATGAATGATCATGTTTCATCTCACCTTTTTTATTATTTAAAATTAACTCTTATTAAAAACTGGAAAAAAAAAAGGAAATTTCTTTTGCAGTCTAATGTCAATATCTTCCTATAGCTACAGAAAAAGTGTTTTGGTCTTTTACTCCAGATCCAAATTATAGACATTAATCCAATGTCACAATAGAGCTTGTCTTGGAAGCATTTGCCTTATATCTCTTGGGCATTAAAAAAAACTTACATTTCCCTTTTTTTATTCCACTGAAAATATGTACTCATCATATTTTACTACTATTTTATAAAACTATACATTTCTTAGATTTCAGTAGATTTACTGTTTTAAATTTTGATATTGATTGAAACTTGGTTACATGCTGTCAATATTGGTTTCAATCAGTAGCCAACATATCAGGCTCCTAAATGGTCTGAATATTACCATGAAAAATTAGTTAACAAGTCCATTATAATTTCATAATTTATTTTAATTCATTATACACTGTTATATTATAACATTCTTATATCCTAATTTAATTTTTTTTTTCTAATACAACCAACACTCTTCTCTAAACTCAATGGAAATTTGACATCTAGCTCTTTTATCCTCTTTTGGACAAAAATTGTCCGAGATGACTGCATAAATTTCTATATTTTTTTATTCAGTCAGTTTTAAATTACCAGTACCTTGAGCACTTAGATCAGTGGGTGATTACAGGAGGATAAGGAAGACAGCACTGCAGGTGATTTCCTGGATCATTACTTCCACAGTTCCATTATTATTGGCAGAGCTGCTCAACAAATAAAACTGATTATCACACATATATTACACACAAAGATAGAAATGAGGAAAAAAAAAAAAAGTCCTGAAGTTAGACTTAAAAATATGAAGGCTAATATTCTCTAGTGCATCCGTCCTACTGAGGTCCTCAAATTTTTCATTTTCTGCAGAAGATCATATTCTTAACTATTTGATGGCAAAGCACACTCTCCCCCCATAAAAAAAAAAAAAAAGTTTTTTTTTTAATAAAGTTTCAATACATCTTTGATGGTTTCTATGAGGAAAGTAAAAGAATGTAAATATTAATGTGTATTTTGAGACTAGAAAAATTGGGCAATGAGCTTACGTTAGCATACATGTTGCTAATGTGATGAATCCATCTACAGGATTAAATTTTATCTTTAGAACTAATCTTTTACTGAATCACAGAAAGTTTAAGCACACTCATTACAGTGGGATTTGATATTTGAGTCAATGGCAGTCCTAGTCCATTTGCCTTTTTTTAAACAGTTAGCATGAGAGCTATCTGCAGAAAATAAGTTTACATTCCCTTTGTGACTTCTCTGTCCTACCTATGAATTTAAAAAGAAAGTTTATCTTTTTAATTTTATTCTCAGAAATAGGTCACAGTGACTTCTAGAAGGCTTAACATTAAGAAATCACTTTTCCTTTAGGAGATACAAATCTTAATGAAGAGAGCCAAAAATGTCTTACTCTTTAGAATAGGTTTATTACTGATTTATCAGTTCATTATCCTCCTAATTTCCCCATTTATAAATCTGATTAACTCTTGGACTATCCTCATGTCACTGTCTATGCGATATTACATTAAATCCTCTGATGACTTACTAAGATCATTTCCCTGACTTTCCTGAACTCTATAGATATTTTACATGCCCTGACGAAAAAAAAAAAAAAAAGAAAAATAAGAATACAATAGTATAGATTCAAGGCAAAAGATCTCTAAAGCTATTTAGGACAATTAGTCCTAAAATCTTTAGAAAATCACTTTAAATAACAACAATCATGATATATTCCTAGAGATGTTAATATATTGAGCCTAAACCTCCCTCCTCACTATGTTGGTATTAACAGCTATTTAAAAGTACACGTTATCAAAAGGTGTCAAATGCTATTTGTTCTTTTAATTTCATATCCTCTTTAGTATCTGTATTTCAGGAGTGGAAGAAGAGAAAGAGGAAAAGAGATAACGATAAATTTGCTTTCAAGCCAAGTGATATTTCCTCTCTGCTGCCCATTTTATAACACTATTTGTTAAAACAAGGTGCCTTCTTCTAAGAGAAGACAAAAGGGTGAAAAGCCTTGATGATCCAATACAAATACATAAACAAGAACACGCATTACAATGTACTTTGCACACCTCAGAATTACATCTAGTTTTTCAACCAAAGAACTGCTACATTAAGCCTAAACTTAAAGCTGCTGCATTAAGCCTAAACAGCATAAGAAATCAGTCTTCTCAATTTATTTAGTTTCACTTCGGGGATGGTAAAGTGCTTTGCTAGCTCTTCCATTTTTGCCAGTCTGAATAATTAATTGTTTTAATGCCATTTACATTTTCTGATGAAAAGCAATACTTAAAATCTCATAAATAATAAGCATGCATAATTTGTGTTTCAATTACTGAATTTATAATATCTCTGAATGCTATTCAATGCATCACTAATGTACTCCTGGCCAATAATTTCTAAATAGATGGCTTTGTAATTTATAATTTTTTCTCCTGGAAGCATATATCTCAGACTTTTTTTTCATCTTGTAGCTGGAAATAAAAAACAAATTCTTCAATACACCGACCACATATATTTATATTTCAAGATTCATAGCTAGTCTACACTTTAAAAATTAGAGTCTAGACATATTTTCCAATTCAATATTCTAGAGAAATTGTTAAATATGTTAAATTTCTCTTTCATTTGTTAGAAGGGAAATTAGAATCAGAAGTTAAAATTTGCTCATATGTTCTACAAACACAATAGTGCTAGTTCCTAATGCTCTCTAGTCGAAGATTATACCTCACATCTTTAGTCTGTGGCTCTATACCACTTACAGAATTACTGGAAGCAAAGCCATAAAACCTTGATCCTGCAAAACCCAATGTCCTACTAACATTCTGTCACAGTTTAACCCCAGCCAGCAGCCAAGCCCAATCCAGCCACTCATTGCTCTCCCAACAGCAGGATCGGGGGAGAATTGGAAGAGTAAAAGCCAGAAAACTCATGGGTTGAGATAAAGACAGTTTAATAGGGAAAGCAAAAGCTTCATCCACAAGCAAAGCAAACCAAAGAATTATTTCACTGCTTCCCATGGGCAGGGAGGTGTGCAGTCATAGAATCATAGAATTATAGGATCAGACAAGTTGGAAAGGACCTCTGAGATCAAGTCCAACCCTTGATCCAACACGGTTACTAGACTACGGTACCTACTGGTGCCACGTCCAGCCTCATCTTGAAAACCTCCAGGGATGGAGAATCCACCACTTCCCTGGGCAACCCATTCCAATGGCTGATTACTCTCTCTGTAAAGAATTTCTTTCTGATATCTAACCTAAACATCCCCTGGCACAGCTTAAGGCCATGCCCTCTTGTCTTACTGCTGGTTGCCTGGGAGAAGAGACCAACCC
>VXAY01006779.1:84625-106837 GCA_013399855.1 Oxyruncus cristatus | reverse complement strand
TAAATGATGGAGAGTGGCTTGGCAAGCTCTTCTTCCAGCTCCCTCATCACCCTAGGGTGGATCCCATCTGGTCCCATGGACTTGTGAGGATCCAAGTGGCTCAGCAGGTCTCTGACTGTTTCTTCCTTGATGACGGGGGGATTGTTCAGCTTCTTATCCCTGTCATCCCCAGGAAAGCAGGGCCCTATCACACATAACGGTGACAGGGGAAGAAAATACCATCACACTCCAAACATCCCACCCTTCCTCCTTTCCCCCCACTTTATATACTGAGGATGATGTCATATGGTGTAGAATATCCCTTTGGTCAGTTTGGGTCACCTATCTGGCTGTGTCCTCTCCCAAGCTCCCATTCACCCGCCGTCTCCCTGTCAGTGTGGCAGCACAAAAAGCAGAAAAGGCCTTGACTCTGTGTAAGCACTGCTCAGCAATAACAAAAACATCTCTATACTATCAACCCTGTGTTCAGCACAAAACCAAAACACAGCACCATACTAGCCACAGTGAAGAAAATTAACTCTACCCCAGCCCAAACCAGCACACATTACAAAGGCTGAGAATCATTATTTTTTGGACCAAAATACTTAAACTGGGAGTTTAACAATGGTTACAGTGGAAGATCTATTAGCTGTTATTGATAAAACTAATTGCTTAAATATCCTATTGTTGCCTCCCTCTGACTCCAGTAAGTTCAGCCTGCCTTCTTATTTTTTTCATGGCTTAAAAAGTAGCTGTTTTAACAGGGATACACAAAGGAACAACTAATTAAGGCATCTCCGAGTCCATTATGTCTGTTTATAAATATATTAGGACTGATTCAGTAAATTTGGAGAAGCAATAGCTTAAGGTAATTAAATTTGTCTTGTACTTATACTGTGTGAGTCACAATTAATAACGGTATACACTATAGCTACTTGACCCTTCTTAGGCACACCGTCAGAGGGCAATATAATAAGATCACGTGGGATCTCTGCTACTAGAGTGCCTGGAAGAAACAATCTCTGAACACCCTCCATCTTTTGCCCTCAGAACAAATCTTAGTGAACTTAGACCCTTTTCTTCTTTTATTCAATAATTATTAAAAAAAAAAAAAAATATACCCCCCCCACCTTCTACTGGTATTACTGAGAAATTGTGAATATTTATTAGGAACTGGTGAGGCATCTCTGGAGATCAGGATCAGGTAGATGAACATTTATAGTGAAAGTACCATCCAATAATTGTAACAGAAGGCCTTTGGCAACCAATGCTTAATTGCTCTGGTCTGTTTGAATCTTCAGTGAACAGTGTTTCCAAGTAATTGTCTCAATTTAAAATAAGTGTAATTGCTAACAAAGCCATATGCAACCTGCACAGTGAATGGTTCAGTGATTAGTGACTAGAATTTCACTTAGGAAAGGATATATAGTGGAAGCTTAAGCTATCAAAATAATTCTGATTACACTGCTCAGTACAAAGATCAGATTTAGGCTGAGGGAATTAATTTGACTTCTGTGAGACAGAGACTATTAGCAGTTCACTTTGCCAGTGTAATTTACTATTGTCAGATACTCAGTTTGTACTGTAGTTATTTATTAATAGTAGGATAAAAGTAGTTTCATTTTAAAAATCAGAACCAACTGTTAAAAACAAGTCCCCAAACCAATCTACGTATCATATTTGTAATATATTAATATAACCTTCAAAGTAAACCATACTCTATGACTTTTAAATTAGGAGACCTGCATCCTATTTATGCAAACTACCTTATTTTTGCAGTCAATAAAACAAACAACAACCCCCCCCCCCAAAAAAAAACCCCACACCTTTAAAAATACTTGGTATGTTCTTACCTGAGATATCTCATCAATATCTCATAGATGTCAACAGCATAACCTTCCCTTTTATGAAATATCACAATTGCATAATTCTGAGAGGTTTACTGGTTTTTCCTTGGCTTTTTCTCTATTTAAAATATCAACAACACTGAGAAGCTGCCAAAAAAAAAAAGTTTTTAAATTATATATTTTGTAATGTACCACAACCTTAGCCTTACACATCCAACTGGAAAATATTAACCTCAAGAGCAACAATAATAACAAATCATATACTTGGATATCTCATCATTTCAAGTTTCAATAGGTTATGTAAAAGAACCTATTTTCCTCAACGGTAGTATAAGTCATCCATACAAAGAGAAAAATTGATATTTGTAAACTAATCAAGGATACCTAGACAAGCTTTTCATCCCCATGCATTACCTCATTACCCTGTGAACATTCAATAACACAGCTGAACATAAAATTCATACAACTATATAAACATGACATATTGGAAAAGTGAAAGAATATGAGAATAATTTTATTTACCTATGACTAAATATCTGTTTTGACATTTAATTTCCACAGATGCCTGGAGCAAATTATGGCTATGGAAGGCAAGCAACTACACACATACTTGGTACCAAAACTTCACAGATTTTTGTCTCTGATGGAGATAAAAATAGACCTCCATACATCTGATACCTCTCTCACTCCTGCTAAAGTTAATGCAACTTTTTAGGGATTCAGAATCCACTGCATCCATAAACATAAATTGCATTATCTTACAGAAGATACCTAATAATAAACCACTCCCAACAAATGTGTACTTGCCAAACAATAGAAAATGGTGCTTGAACTAATGCTAACTTGAATTAAACACTAATCCTTTAAAGCACAGCAGTGTAAGGAGTCAGAGTACCTTGTGGCTGTGTAAGCACACATATATGTATTTTATGAGAAGGCTGTAACTGGTCCAAAGACCATTCTTTGAGTCACACAAGAAATTGTATAATTCTAGTATATGTCTTCCTTGACACAGCTATGGTGTCTTTAACCACAACCAGCACAATGACAGAACCAAGTTCACATAACCTTGTTCTTCAGCTCCTGAGCAGGGTTGAGTAAGAACAATCTCTCTGCCTGAATGCAGCTGCCATACAGAGCTATATGAGAGACAGCTGACAGCTATTTCACCCTTCTGCAGTGATGCAGCTGTTTAAAACCAAGTAGGAATCAAAGTTTCCTGGTAATGTGCTCAGAAGTACTATGCGCACCTGTTGGCTTGTTAGGGAAGATGTTGAACACACTGGAAAGGAGCTATTCTCCCTTAAGGTTTTTAATTATAGTTGGTGTTAATTATGAGTATGGTTTGTAGTCAATACATTTCTATTTCAGTATAAAGTTACAACATCAGACAAACAGTGTTTCATATTTGGAAGCATCTCAGTTCCAATATAGGCAGACTGCCTACTTGAGAGGAAAATAAATGGATAAGGGAATTAGGCACAAGAAGTAAACCACAGATCAACAAATCATATTTATGTAACTGTCAAATCACTCTGCTTCTACCAGACAGTTCAGTGAATACTTCCTCAAGGAGAACTTTTTCTGGTATCTTTCAGACAGGTCTCTGTACCTGCATAATGTGGTTTCAAAAATACCAGGTACCTTGCACAAGTGGGGGATGTGAATGTTCCGAGTAAGGTCCAACCCAGTGAGTGATATATTTAAATGAACAGTTGTCCAAGTGAAACCAAATACAATTCACTGCCTCTGTAACTGCAAATAGTTGCGTAATAGTAAAATTAAAGTGAATAAAGTAATTAGCTACTTACCCTATTCCATGTTGCACTATATAACTGAGGAGAGTGGATATTTTACATTGCCACACAGCCCAGTGTGGATGG
Organism: Oxyruncus cristatus; assembly: GCA_013399855.1. Lineage (NCBI taxonomy): Eukaryota > Metazoa > Chordata > Aves > Passeriformes > Cotingidae > Oxyruncus > Oxyruncus cristatus. The sequence goes on along the minus strand of VXAY01006779.1, from coordinate 103,128 downwards.
CCGGTTTTGCCCCATGCCAGACACAGACCATTCCAGTCGGCTCCATCAGCCTCACTGCAAGGCAAGGCTGAGCCCCTCAGACACGGGAGGGCAACGTTAATGTGCTCATAAAGCTCTCAAAGAATAATTCGAAGAAGCTGACTCTATGTCAACACAAAGTGAACGAAGAGTGGCCTTTGTTTTAGATAACAGCTATTCACAGTTACAGGATTATCTAGAGGTGTCAGTGCCTCCTTGAATTAGTCAGACAGGTATAGGGGGAATGAACACTACTTTGGCCCAATGTAGAGCACAAAAACCAGGCAACCAGCAAAATAATTTTGAAGACAGAAACTGGCTTGAGCTTGTTTCAGCCCATGTGTTCCCTCCTGGCAGGTACGAATGCCCAGTTGTGACAGTGAATGTATCACAGAGACCAGCAACGGGAAATCCATCGGTATGTGTTTGAAGTGTATATTGCTATGGCTGTATTTTGATAAGTGTAACTTACAAGTGTTGTGTTTTAAGTATATTTTGCATCACTCTGCAGAAATCTTGTGTTACATAAGAATATCTTCAAATAAGTGTATTCAGTATTATATATTCTCGACAAGTGGAGTATCCAAAAGAACCTGCTCAGAGCATTTGACAGTTTCACCATTCCACTCTATTTTAATTGCTAGTAAATTAAATTATTTTTCCCAAGGTTGAGTGTGTCTTCCCCATAACAGTAACTAGTAAGGGATGCCCCTGTTTTTATTTCAACCTGTGAGTTCTTCCATTTTATTTCTTCTCCCTGTCCTGTTGAGGAGAGCAGCTGAATGGGCATCTGGTCAGCCAAGGTCAACTCACCACGGGGACCTCCACTGAAAAAGACAAGTAACCACCTACAGCTTAGACCTGTCTATTTCAATTTCAAAATAATAACACAACTTTCTAGCTACAAATAGAACAATATGACTTGAAATCTAATCGTGAAATAAGAGTATAAATCATTCAGCAAGCAGATACAGAACAGACTATTTTTATTCACTGGTGGTGGAAGTCTTGTTACGTGACCTTGTTGTTGCTCTTGAAAATATGTTCCACTGTAACAGAGTTCCACTGCTTTGTACTTCAATTCATACAAATGAAAATATAAATGAGACTGTAAGAACACTCTGTATCATCTCCAGAAATGAAGAGAGTTAAAAGTTAAATATCACTTCACTTCTTCCTCACTCAGGACCTAGGGATATTGTATCTGACTACTCAAGATGGGATTATAAATCATGCTGCAGAGATTAACTAACCCTCACGAATCACTCATTGCTTTAGAGCATTTGTCTTCCTATGGATAAGATTCCATAAGTAACAAGACTTACTGGGATATACATATATTAAAAAGAAAAATGCTTTAATGCATATGATAAGGTGAATGTTCACTCTAACACATAATGACAGTAACGCTACAAAATCCATATCGGTCTAGCTTCCATCTAAAATTCTATTACAACATTATTGATTAATCAGCACTTGAACTTTAAATTTGGTTGAGAATGATCTGAATCAATTTATTCTAGAATACCTTGCTTGTCAAAATTAAGGGATTGGAAGGTATTCTTGTCTTGAGCAGTAAAATTCTCTTTTGCCTGGCTGCCTGTGAAAGTATACGGTACAATCTTATTTTTCTGTTAGAAAAATAATAGGTATTGGAAGTAACAATCAACAATATTTCAGGTATTTGATATTTCTTCAAAATTATACTTTCCTATAGCAAATAATTTTATACTGGTTTTATTTTTACTTTTTATTTTATTATTTTTATTTTATTTTATTTTATTTTTTAAATATTTTTATTTTACTACTGTAACACACTGATGTCAGCCAAAATTTTCTTTTATATATACTTTTCTAAAGGATCATACCCCACATGTTATTCCCAAGGCTTCACAACCAGGAATATTTAAAGATACGATTTATCTTTAACCTTCAGTTATTTTTTCAACAGATCTACTAAATTCCATGACCACACTTTATTTACGTTTAGGATGAAACATGTACAATGGGGTTTTTTTGATATATAACAGAATGTGATGAAAATCTGTCAAGACATTGCTTTGATTGTATCTGATATATGCTCATTATTCTACTTTCAATGCAGATTTCATTCTCATGAATACTAGGCGTAACTAGGGGTGGAGAAAGAAAGAAAAGTGAAACCACTGTACTGAAAACAAGAAAGGGACAAAAAGTGTTGGCAATGTAAGCAAGCATTTAGGAGCTGAACAACTGAGGCCCAAATTTCTATAACTGATCCTAGACCTGGCCAGTTTTAAGTTAATTGGCTCTTCTGGACAAAGGTATAACATTCTTAAAATCTTGGCAATACTTTATCACCATTCAGTGCAGGGACTCAGAGTCTGCAAACCATCTCTTAGCTTTTTATTGTCTGTGAGGAAGCAATCAGCTTATAAAATATGTCATAACATTTGTTCTATGGTAAAAGCAAATTTTGCTTTGAAGAAGAAAAACACAAGTGTCTTCCACATGCATTGCTGTATAACCAACATTTTAAGCAATGGACCAGAGTGAGTACTTTTCCTGCTGAGAATCACAAATTCAGAACTAGCCTCCAAAAAAGGAGACATTTCTATACAGTGGGATTGTAAGTAAGTCTAACCTTTATATTATATATTTCTTTAATGCATTTCATATTATACATTCCTTTAATGCATATATTATATATTCCTATAATGCATTTTGGTTCATTAAGGATACGAGTTGTTAACACCTCTCATCAGCAGTTGGTGCTGACGAGGAAAAGGCCAAACAGAGATATCTTTCTGTGGAAGCTGCTGGCCTGTGTAAATATATGGACTTCAGTCACTGACACTTGTGCTGATATTTTGTCTTTTAGCTTGATTTTTATAAAGTATTTGTTTAAGCAAATTTACACAACTTGGGAGTAATTATTTGCTAGGAAATTAAATCTCTCCAGTTCTTCCATCTTACTCTCACACTTGCCAGCTCTTCCTATTAGCCTCCTCTGACCTTTCAGAGCACTGTTAATTCACATTAAAGTCAACCCTATGTTTATATTACACAGTGCTTTTGTTCACTACAATTAGAAGAAATATATATAAATAAATGCTGTGTCTGGGATTTTGCTTGTTCTTTACGTTGAACACTGTCTAATCAAAGGAGACAATATTATCTGCAGAACGTTCTGTTGAAATGCTTTGAAATTATAATTATTTTAGTCCTCTGATGAGTTGAAGTGTAAATGCCAAGTATTTTACAGAACAAGTTGTTTTTACATTGCTCTATGGTTTTTAGCTAACTAATCACAGGGCAGAAGAACAGTGATTAACAGATACTATATTTAATAAAATGCCAAGTTCATAAGGTTCCTATAATTAAGAACTCTAAAGCTCATTTCCATTAGTTTGAAATGATACTGAAATACTATTAATAATAATTTCAGCTGAAGAAACAAACAAAAAGTCTATGAGTCTTTCCTTAAGGCTCTTCAGCATCACAGAGGACAGAGTAAATCCATCTGCATCAGCAAAACAAGAATATCACAATCTTTTTTCTAAACTAATTTTAGAGAGTAAAAAAAGAGGAAAAAAGGTACTATTAAGACCTTGGTTATGGGGAGCCTCCCCTCCAAAAAAAAAACCAACAAAACCCTTGTAGTCCTGGACATGGTTTAGTAGTAAACCCACTGAAAAATTCTGAGCAGGATCAATAGAAAAAGACAAGCTTTTATGGGGTTTGAAATACTTGAACATAGAAAACAAAGTATTTAACCATGATGCTCCAATATGCAAAAAGTATGAAACATATTAATAGACAAATAAATCTGAAAATAATTACTTTGGACACCTCTAAATTAAACAGTAATAAATTTTCATCTGTAAGAGAAATAAAAAAAGAAATTACTAATAACCTAATCTGTGAAGGTCAAAATTGTGTAAATAGCTACATAAATATAGAAATTTAGTCCAGGATTGCCAACAGTAGTAATTTTCTTTAAGAGCCCATTTTAAATTAAGATAAAGTTGTGCTTTTGGACAAAGTCCTACCTTGCAAGGTATCTCCAGACCAACAGCAAGCACAAATACTTTATCTTCTTGCACTATAATCTGTTTAATGAGAACAGGAAGCATTACTTTTCAGGAATGCTACTGTTTAAGTGGTTAAAACTTCAACATTGTTTGGGGAAGGTAATAGATTTTGTCCAATAAATACTACAATATATACTTTACCCAACAAATACTTTATGACCACAAAAATGCTGAACATTCTCTAAAAGCTTGTCTTGTTGTGAAATATTATTGAGGAAAATGAGGTAGAAAGGGAGAAGATTTGAAACTTATGAAAATTGGAGGCGTATTTGGTAACTTATCTATATATTATTTAGTCTTTTATAAGTTCATCTTGGATTAGAATTCAGCAACAACAGGTTAAAAATCAATTTTTTTTTGTTTTTAAAAGTATGCAAAGTTAAAATGACTAAAAAATACCTTTTCAGTTTCTGTTATTTCTGACTCACATTTAAGAGAAGAACTCCTATTCTGTAGAAATAAACTCCACTATATATAGCCAACACAATCATTACATTTTTGCTGTGTTCCCAGTAAAAACTTACCAATTTCATTAAGTGCTGTGAAAACATCACAAAGAAACAGACTCAAAGTGAGCCTGATGAAGATCTCTCAGCAATATTCCTAGAAGAAATGTTAAAACTTATAACATTTACATTTCAGTGAATTCATCCTTTCAAGTACAGCTTCATTAATCAGTGTTATTCCAACTCCGTAATGCATGATGTACAAAAGACAAGTGGGAGAATATATTTTATATGTGTATTCACTGCTTTGCTGGAATACATGTAACTAGTTTCTGATACTAATGGGATAGATCATCAAGCACGTCTACTTTCTATTCTTATTGTACCTATTTGTTTCTATTTCTAATGCTTCTGTTACATTAAACTCTGGATTCCATTTCCCAAGCTCTTTACAATATCTGGTTCTGGTAACCAAGGTACATGCATCTAGATGGGCAATCAGATGCAGTTTGTAGATGGACAGAGATTTCACTGTAAGTTAACCAATAAACAGTTTCTGTTTATTTCTTTATCTTTTTATCACAGATTAAAAAAACCAAACAAACAAAACACATTTATTTTCAAAAAACTATTTCCTAGATGCGGCAAAAAAGGTTTCTGAGGGTCTTTGATGTCCAGAGCTCAACATTGAAACATTTCCATTACATTTTTATATACTACTAAGCAAAAAAGTCCCAACTGTACATTCCTTATTCAAATACGGATTTAGATTCCAGGTCCCACCCTTACATTTTAAAGCATTAAAGTTTTGAAGTCTAGTTCATATCTTTCCTTCATAGGTTATACGCAGAGGTAGTAAAAAAAGGGGTGATCTAGTTTTTAGTAAAAGAATCACAACCATTTATGCACCTTAATTTTTTCTATTATTATTATTATTTGGGTTTTGTTGGACCATACTGTTTGTTTCCAGGTGGTACCTCTTCATTTCACAGTAAGATACTTTATTTTTTAATAAGGTAATTCTACTCTTTAATTTAATGTAGTTGGCCAACATTTTACAGCTGGCCAACCCAGTTTCTATTGTATTTTCTAAGTTACTTGTCCAGAGACTGTTATCAAGTCAGGTTAAAAGCAACAAAAGAATTTGTTTGGGGGTTTTTTCAGTTGTTTTTTAATTCAACAAGATTTTCCTTTCCCTACTCACAGATTTTTTTTCAGCTTATTTGGCTTACTTGTGAGTTCTGTTATGGGATTTGGAAGGTATCTGTATTGCTTTAAATTCATTTAATAAACCCCAAGAGGGCTTCAGAGGCAAAGCTTCTTAGTAAAGGATTGCAGACTTAGTGATGAGAAAAAGTTCAGCTAAAACTTTCATAGCACCTGCAGCTCAATGTAATTCAGTTACTCAGAGAAGTTAAACTCATTTATTTTATTTAATATTTATGAATTCATTTAAGTCATACTACACGCTGTGCAGTGAAGACTGTATATCGACACATAGGAGTCTATAAAGTACCTTTTGGATTGCCAGAACAAAATAAGCTAAACAATGCAATTAAAGGAGACATTTAATTTAGCTAAACAATTGTATTGTTTAGCTTATTCATATATACATATATGTGTACATAAAAAGTTTTGATGTGAGAATTTGTTGTGCTGTTTAATCAACAGTTTAGAAACTAATATCCACAGTCTATTAAACAGGAAACATCATTTTAGCAGAAGAACTAATAAATTCAAAACAATCTAAAAGATGAGACAATTTTTTTCACAATCAGAAAACATAGGCCAATATTTTTCCTAATATTTTTATTGCCATGTAGCACATCAAATAGCACATCACATAGGTAGATAAAAACAGTCATTAAATATCCTTAACATATATATATATATAACTTGAGATATGAGTAAGTTACTCAAGATTTTGTAGAATATGGGATGAACATACAAAAAGGTCTCACCAAATTATATTCCTCTTTGTGCTTAAAAACGTCTCTCTCAAAGTGCTGTCTTCCACCTTCCACAGTCCCTGTGAGTGTTACAGAAAAATCCTTTAGTATTTCAAGATGCCTAATCCCATGTAGATAACTTATAACGGAGAAGTAAATTAAATGCCAATTTTCCATATGAAGGCCAGTATACTAGAATACCCTCTCTCCTTAGTTACAGTGAAAGAAATACAAATTAAAAGTAATCTAGCCCCAAATGGCTAGCCACAATGCTAATGAAAGTGACATAAAAAAAATAAGAATAAGAAAACATCCTTCACGGATAATTTGAAAACTGAAATAATAAGTAAAAATCAGTCATGGAAAAGTGTAAGAGAAAAAACAAACAAACAAACAAAAAAACCCCAAAACAAACAAAAACCCAGAACAAAAAGTTCAGGGCGAGTTGATGTTTAAAACTCTTGAATTTCTGGCAAAGACCTACTTTTTACCCTGAGGTTTTCCATACCTCTGGATATGCCCCATTACTTCACAGGCCAATGTTTAAATTGTAATAACAGAAACAAAAACCTCATCTCCTAGACTAGAGCTCAGATTTGATCTCAGACTTCAGGCTCAGTTTGCCTTCTGCCTCACACCCAGATCATTGATATTGTGAATCTGAAAATGCAGCTGTGCATTCTCAATGAAATGAGCAGCTTTTCTATTGAACTCTGAACTTTGAAAGTCCATGAAACATGCACTTTATATAGATCTTATAACATGCACGGTATATAGATCTTAAAACATTTTGTGAATATCCATTCTTTTCTCCAGATACAGCCAATACCCCCAGAATTTTGCAAGAAGGACAAAGTATGTGACAGAAATATCATTAAAAAACCCCAAGATCTAAACTTGGAGAAAGATCTGTACTTTTTAATTAAATAAATTATTTTTTAAACATAACTTGATGAAATATATATGTAGAGGGGTCTATTCTTAACCCCAGCAAGGGATATTTTGATAAGAGGATGTAACTGAATTTCCTTAAAATTACTGAGGGACTTCGGGACCTGCTGAAATTATCTCTCCTGTTTAATTTTCCATTTGAACATGAAGAGCTGAATATGAATCTTCATAGAACTGGGGAACTTACTGATGGAAGAAAAAGCCCTTAAGTGATGGCTTCCCTATGGAAAACTATTCTACAGCCTAATGTATCTCCCTGTCAGAACATTTTTCATGATATTTAGTGTAGGCTTTTCTGTTCCCAATTCCAGCATATTATTAATATATATCTTAATGTACAACATTAAAACCACTTCTAGCCTTCTTGACATTTACATAATTATATTCTTATGGACGCCCTTTTGATTCAAAGTGAAGGTGTTCCTATTTCACTGAAAGTTTCCTTCATTCGGTCTCTTCAGTATTCTTTTTTCTTCCTTTCTCTTCCCCGTTATTAATAAATTATGTCCCATTCAATTTCTTCTAATTTGTGTTGCAAGAAATAGAGGTGCCACTTCCCTCACAGGTGATGGAACTTTTAAACCATCCCTCCATTTCATAAAGCAAAGATGTAGTTTTGTGGAGGAAACCTCTGCATAGGAACAGTCCTTGCACTAGATGCCCATACAAGGTGATGGGTGCAGCAGTCCCCCTTGTGACACAATCTTCTTCATCAGATGCTAGTGCAAGTTGACAGCTACAAGTATTATTATGCAGGTGACCTACATGGTGAGAAAGTCATCTGAAAATTTTTCAGCTTTTATTCTCTGAGTTCATGAACTTTTCTTCTGTTTCTTTGTCTCTTCTCCCAAAACAAAAAGAACCTGCATAACCAGTCAAAAAGCAGCAAAACCAGCAGAAGAGTTCTTCATATGGAAGTATTTTATGATATATGTTCCACCTTCTGGGATTCTGGTTCCTTAATAAAGGTTGTTTATTTTGGTTATTTGCCTTAACTTCCTTGCATGCACTGCACCAAAGAAATGAAGTGAAATTTCCTAATCAAATTATGCATTATTTAGGTATGGAGCATAGCAAAAAACCCCATCAAACTTCTAATAAAGGAAACCAAAAGCAAGTATAACATCATGCAAAAAAAAAAAAAAATGCAACCCTGAAGTCCTTACCTACATCAAAGACAAGAATCTATGATTTTCTTTTGAAGGGTGTATCAGAAGGTGAGATACAAAGAATTTATACAAAGGTGACATTAAGTGGCAATGAAAAATTCTGTCTCTTATGTCATATATATCTATCACACATATTTGTATTAGTTGTCCAATTTATTCCTAAAAACTTTGACTTTATTCCCCATTTATTCATTCAGACAAACTTGTTCAAATAACAGCTCTTTCATGCGGACTTAAGAGTGTCTAAAGGCCGTTCCTTAGATAGTCTTATTCTGACAACTTGATCATAATAATAAATGTAGGGTATTTCTTTACAATTTGAAATAAATTATGCCAAAAAAGCTTCTCTGCGACTAACACTGAACCCTGCTAGCTAGTTTGGTATTTTTCTGAAAACATGTACAAAGACATAAAAGACAAATCTAACAAAGTAATTATCTGTGCTCATGTCCTCACAAATGAATTAAACATGGACTACTCACTTAGCTTTGGAGCACATTCAAAGAGTGTAAAAGGAGCCAGTAGGAGAAAAAAACCAACCCAAACCAAAACAAACAAAACCAAAATCAAACCAACCAACCAAACAAAAAACCAAACCAAAACAAAAAAAATAAATAAAAGAAACAGGTAAAGATAAGAGAGCAAAGATAAAACAGGAAAATAGCTGTGACAAAAATTATATGGAATCATCAAGCGTATGAGTTAAATCTTACTGATGGAAATGTTCTATTACCACATGCTGGAAACAAATGAGGGGTTTGCACTTGATGCAGTCTTCAAATTATTTTTGAGGAATGAAAGCAGAGAAAATGAGTCAAAATACCTAAACAATAAAGTTACTAAAATGTAAGTTGAAATTAAACTAAGAGAGGAGAGATTTAGATTAGGTGCTAGGAAGGAATTCTTTATTCAGAGGGTAGTGAAGCATTGAAACAGGTTGCCCAGAGAAACTATGGATTCCCCATCCCTGGGAGCATTCAAAGCTATGTTGGATCGGGCTTTGAGCATCTGGGTTTAGTGGGTGGCATCCCACTCAATCCTATGAAATGATTAGATGATTTTTCACTATAAATATTTGAAAGAGATAAAGGTAAAAATAGCACATATAGGGATTTGAAGTTCCTGTAACAATGGTCAGAGAGCTTTTCTTAAATTGCATACTAATAGTGCTGGGCCCCTGCTGTTGTTCATAGACTACAGCACTAAATTCACATCAAAACAAACAAATTAAGTAGCACAAGCATAAAATAAATGAACAACTGTTGTGGGCTCAGTAGCACTATCGGATGATATAAGGCTGCATCCAGGGATGGGAGTAACTGCTCAACAAGAAGCTGAACCATTAGTACTACAAATGTTTCAGATATACCTACACGATGTAGTATAATTGGTACAATTTTACTTCAAACTCTGTTCTGTTGTTTGTTTCTTTTAAAATTGTTATAAAAGTTTAAATTTAGAAGGATTCATCTGTATAAAAAAAAAAAAGAGGAAAGTGTCTTCTGTGTATGAAATATAAATCACACCATAAAAAACTAATAACAGAAATTTACAGTAAAACTTTCTATGTAATATCTGGTTTTACAGTAAAAGTATATTTTCAACAATAGATTGTTCCATAACTATTTGTTTTGTTAAAAGAGATAGTAGGTTTTATACACTTGTGCATGAACACATTCAACAAGCATCTAATTCTTCACTTATTACCATCAGTAAGAAATACCACTCCATAAATAAATGTAACTCAAGTGCAAAATAGGCTTAGGACATCAATTAATCATTTATTTATCATATGTACTATTAAATTACAGTCAGTGAAGAAAAGTTCTAATTATGTTAGACAGGAAAAAAGAGCAGTAGAATGGACACTAAGCAGTATCTTTTTTGACAAATATGTATCAATAAATCAGTAATGGAACAGATTTCCCCTTGTGCACAGCTCTGGGATGGAAACTCAGACCTTGACAGTTACATGGAACTGGGTGCTGAATTGTTCACTGGAGCTGCGCTGGACTGAAGGCAAGAGCCAGGGCACCTCATCTGGTACTTTTGTAGTCCTTGTGTTTTCATGCAATACAAACACTTTGCTCAGGGCAGAGCAGGTGGAAGCAGCCACAGGAGTGAGCTTGCAGAGAGCCCAGAGCATGAGCTGGCTCTTCTCATTTTGAGCAGCTGTAGCTGTGGATGCTCTGAACAGCAGCAGTAGCAGGAGGGCCAGCTTTGTGTAATCAGAGGGCTTTGGCAGTTTTGATCTCTGAGCTAATTCCAACATATCAATGAAATGTCACTTCAGGATGAAAAAGAGACTGCAAGGAATTTAATAGCTGGGGGAGGGAGGTGTGAAATATTGCAACTTTATTTAGTCCCCACAATAGATTGAGGAAGAAAAGCAAACTAAGCTTTTATGAATATTTAGATGAATGCAAATGATTTTGATTTATTTTCCTTCCTCTTTGGAAATCATTATTTATTAAAAAATAATAAAAAAGTGATTTACATGGATTTCATAGTAGTGGGTATTCCAAAATGNAAAAAAAAAAAAAAAAAAAAAAAACATGAGAGGAAGAAAAGTTGTACGCACAAAGAGAGAAGGAGAAGGAAAAAAATGTTTGCCCCCCCCCTTTTTTAAACAGATTTTTAAACCTTTTCAATGAATAGGGCATTAGTACAACGGAACTGTGAGCATTATATGTAACTGTGTGACTAAAAGCATTATTTCTGAAAAGTCACTTGTTTATATTTCCCTCTACATGATTAAATATCACAGCAAAAACTAAAGCCACAATTGGGATGCTCAAATTTGCATATTTTATGGGATGGAGAACTGGAATAATTATTGCAATGCTAGCTTTGAACAAAGACAACTTGGATCCAATTTCCTAATTGACTTCAGGTGTCCTATTTAATCTTAAGCAAATCAAAGCTAGAATTTTAAAGGTATTCAACTAATGATTTGAGTGACTTAAAAAGCTTTTACCAATCTCTCTGGAAAGAGATTCAGGTCATCTGAATTTAGGCTTTTAATTTAAAGATGTAAGGTTCCTAATCTACGAATTTATGTAGTCACTGGAAGGAGGCAGGTTCCCAACAGAGGAGTTTGAGACTAAACAAGGCATCTAAATTAAATCCCACAAAAGAAAAGGATATCTGATCATACAGGGCTAGATATTTTTGTGTAGGAACCTTTCTTTAATCATGTGTTTCTTTCCTCGTGTTTTTTGTGGTTTCCCCATCAGATGATTATATGTTTCCCTTGTTTACTTTGTAGTAGTTTCTTGGGATTTAATCATACACAGTTTATACAGCTCTTTAAAAGGAAGCCTAACTCAATAAAACATTCAGTGAACTCTACAAAACATTCTGTGAAAAATGATAGAAATAGTCAAGGATCTGAGGAAAAAAAAAAAGATTGAAAAATGCAAGGATTGGTTATGCTAAAGGATGAAAGATCTGACTTCATAAAGGTAGATGGAATAAAGAATAGAAAAAGTATTTAGAGCAAATGCTTGCATTCCTTCTGCCTAAGACAAAAAAATATTCAACTATGTGAAAATATGACAAATGGTTTGCTGATAAAAATCTTTCTCATATTGTGATTAAATTGAGGAATCCATTCCCAATGAAACTTATTTAAAAAAGCTACCATAAGCACATCAGTTATGAATCTGCTACTTCAGGGTTTTATAAAGTTTCTAGCTATGCAGGGATGAGCATATGATACTCATTTAATAGTACTGTAGTTTTTGATGCTGTCTATCCCTTTTACAGCAGTATTTGAGCTTAGGGACACCCTAGCATGGACTAGCTGTGACCAACTGATATGGTTCAATGATCCCTTTTTATTTTGTCACAGGCTAAAAGCTCAAGTGTAGTCATATCTAGCAGCTGGTCATTTATTTATTTGTCTGAGGACATTTTAATCCAAACCTATATTTTTAGGTTCAAATAACCAAATTATATTCCAACTTTGTCAGTAAAATATCCCTCGGTCTTTTCTATAAAGTTCATTCACCTTTTTTCTGCCAAAGCGTGTCAAAGTGTCACACCAGAGTGAGCTGCATGACTTTTGAAGCCAAAATGGTGCAACATGTCCTAGATACTAAATATTATGGATATGAATTTTGAAATGTTCAACACTGGCTCTAAGTTTAATTCCAGTCAAACTGAGATTAACATGAGATCTGAAAAGGTAAACCAGGTTTTTACATCAGGATATGGTTATATCCTACAGCCTTTTGCTTCATGCATACTCCTCCAAAGACAAGGGTACCAGCCCACAAGATGAGAGACAGACACTACTGGGAATCTCGTTATTAAGAACACAGAGATGAAAGGTGTCATCAGGAACCACATGGAGGATTACTTGTTTGCTGTGTGAAATAACAAAGTTCAAAAAGCTTTCAGTCACTCAGTTCCTAGCACTTAAAATGGGAAACTACACAAAAAATATAACTCAGCTATAAATTTGTAAAATGAGCATTTAATTATATAAAATGCTTTCAGATGAACTGAAGATCATTTAATATTGACTCATTCTTCCTCTTTACCACTTCTTTTCCCTTCTTCCCCTTTTTCTGTTCTCCAGGGGGAAAAAAAAGAAAGTTGAGTAAGACACAATATATTAGAAATATATTCAAGGAAATATAGGAAAGGAAAACCAGTTAAACACATAATCTCTAACAATTTAAATTAATATCACAACAAGATAGGTCAAAGGCTAAGGAGATGCTTACCAGTTTTTATGCCTTTTATACCTTTAGTATGCCTTTAATAATTTCCCTTATTGGAACCTACAGAACAGAAAGCCAGGACAGCTGACACATAGGTGGTAGAAGGACCCATCAGTGAGATTGCAGAAAGGCTTTTGGTATTCCTAGTGGTGGTAAGACAGTTCTCACGCCAAACCTGCATAGTAATTCACTGTCAGAGAAAAAGCTCAGAGATTTTAAAACTAAAACCAATAGAAAACACAAAGCAAAACTCAATAAATTAAATAGCAATCAATCAATAGGATCAGACAGTTCTGCAGAATTTCGATCTCCATGTTTGGTCAGAACACCTGGTTAAGTATCAATTCCTGTGTGGAAAGCAAACTTGGTGTCAGAGGAATGAAAGATGGCAAATATCACATTGGTATTAGAGCATAGTTTGAGAGGTGAACCTCACATGTACAGGTGTGAAAAACTAATTGCCACACCAATCTATCTGACAGGAGTTATACCAGTTAGTACAGGCATCCTAAGTAACCAACAGAGTTCTATCATACTAGGGGTAGGCAATGTAGGAATATGTTAATTCACAGTGTATTCCTTTCAGTGTTCCAACAAGCATTTTCATCTGGGTTATGGAGTTGATCTAACATGCTTGGTCTTCTGAAAGATTTTGATAAAGTACCTCACTAAGAAAAATAAGGCAATAAGAAAATTGTTTTAAGATATAAAAGCAAGTTAACTTCTAGACTAATACTGATTTAAAGACAGAAAGCAAAGAACTGGAATATATAGACAATTTTCACAGTGAAAAGAGATTATTAAGTGCGTTCATATCCTTCCATGTATTTCTTGTGAAAACCACCAAGATAAGGACTATCAGAAAGGGATTAGGTGAAGACACAAAACAGATCAAAAAAGAATATTGAGGATAATAGCACACATGAAATGCATAGCTCAGGAATTCCCTTGATAAACTACTGTTTGTTAGAAATATGCAGTCCTTGCATTAACTCTTTCTCTGTGCTTCTCCTTGGCATTTCCAGCTGCCATTCATGAAGATGAGCTACTTGAATGGACTTGTAGCAGAGTTGCAGTTAAATTTTATAAACTGTGTACAGGAAACAAGAATAAAACTACAAATCTAAATATCTAAAACTTTGTATTTTCACTCAGTTAATTAAAGAGTCTTTCACTTCCGCATGTAACATTAATAAATTCCTCAGATGTATGATCCCTTGATGTGAGTTTAAGAAGTATATTTAAAGTATGAAGTTAGCTGGTTTTTCCAGCTACTAAAAAGGATTCCTTAATTCATGTGTACTGTGAAATATCACTGTTAACAAACAGTATCATATGACACATGCGCTGTATTTTTGATGTCTGAAACCTATCAAAGTGCAAAGAATTTATGTGCCAAAGAAAAAGTATAATTAATTTTAAAACTAGTGTGATCTTAATAATTTTAAAAAGTTATATCAAGCCACAAGTCCATGTCCTTTGATCCGTAGGGAAAAACTTAAAACATCTAATCAAAAGAGATTGCTAGTATACTCAAATTTGAACAACAGCTAGATATTTGCTGAATAGAGATGACAGTGGAGAATAAGTTATAATCAACTTGTGAGTTTATAGCCACAGCTAGAAGTTGTTAGTATCACATCCTACATAGCTGAGCCAGCTATCCCACTCTAATACTCTAATACTCTAACGCAAATGCAGTTATATCTGTGTAAAGTCCTCATATACATGAACAACATTTTACTGGTATATCGTATCAGAAACACATTGCTGATCCAAATATATTCCATATACTTAAAGTTGAAAGTGAAAAAATACCACTTCTGCTTCAGCCTCTGAACCCAATCAAGAACAATAATGACAAAATAGTAAATCTGTCCAGTGCAACTTTACCCATATGTCTTCCAGTGGAACAGTAATCATGCCTTTTGACACCCTGACTTACTGAAATCACTAGCATAGACTTTTCCTGCTGTTGACACCAGAAAGGAAATAAATTTCCCAGGGTAAGTAAATTTATATAGATATAAATTAATCATACTAGGACTGTAACTGTTCAATCTCTTCAATAAAAACAAAACCAACAGCCACAGATTCTTTAACTAGTTCCAGGCTCACTGAGAAGTCGACAGGTGATTTAAAAGAATTTTTTGCAGCAAATCAAGTAAATGTCTATGCTTACCTGTCAATAATCCCTTGAATCCATCTGTCGTAAGTGGAAGACTTTCCAGATGCCTTTTAAATACGCATATTAAGATTGAATTGTTCTGAAGTGGTCTGTATACAGTCTGTCAATGAAATAAATATGCTCATTCTTCATCATTGTGGTTTTTAGGAGTTGTGGACCCTGAACTGATTCCCCAGTGCCTCAGCTTATGCCACCAGTCTCCAATAGTTTATTGGATACACCTTTGAAATCCGGTTTAATTTGATTTTTCCCTCTAGGTGATGACAGATATAGATTTTTCTACCATATGTACCATAGATGTTTCAAATGACTAAGTGTTAAGGAAAATATTAGGAGGAGCAAGATATTTAGTTTTCCTTGGTATGTTGCAAAGGAGCCATATTACAATGATGAACTACTGTGAGTATGGGTAAAATAAGAAAAAAAGGATTCACTGTCCCCTGTTATTTTTAAATAACAATATTTGTTAATGTCTTCATTCCTTGGGCAATATTCACTCCGAGAGACCTTAATTCCAAGGTCTCTCAAATGCAAGGTTTTTAAGCTTCAAAAAATCCCACCTTGGCAGTATAAAATGGTTGCATCTTAACTGGAGGAAATAATCATAACTTTGAAATTATAATAATAGCTTTCAAATTATATTTTCACCAAAAAAAACCCCATAATATCCTTATTTCTTGTAGATAACAATTACAGAACACTGAGTAAAAAAACCCCAAACCAACCAAACAAAAAACCTTGAAGAGATCATAATCACATAGCATAACCTAGGTTGCACATTCCTAACCATATTAGAAGCTGCAATGAAATCTCAGCCATTAAAAATATTCTGAAAAAATATTCTGAAAAGTACCTAACAGATCCCTTAAGGATGCTGACCATGCAGGGATCTGTGGTGAGGAAGAACTGACAATGGCATTAAAATATCTTTATTCTGCTGCTCAAGGTGGGAAAAAGTAGCATTGTGGGATAAAAGAAACATCCCATTAAAGTGTTAAAATTTCCTTGAACCCTGTTTTTTGGCTGCAGTTCAAAGGTTTCTGACTCACAGTTTTGGTTTTGTTTTGGTTTGTTCTTTTTTTCACAAAAAAATAGTGTTTATTAAGTTTATGACTTCTCATTCCATCTGTCAGAATAGCTTGGGGAGAAGTTAGCTATAATTGCATTGAAAAAGTATGTACAATACCAGATATTTTGGAAGTTGATTTTTTTAGTGATTCCTGTGAAATTTTCAGAGAATTACTGAACTATTTTTGTCAAGTGCAATAGGGTTCCTAGAGAAGCCAAAAGGAGTAGGTTCTGGAGTTCACTTTAAAAGGCTTCTCATGTAACTTTTAAAACTGAGTGTGACTCTTACCAACCACTGTTTATTCCTACTCAAAAAGTAAGCTTACCCTGCCCAGGTTTAACAAGAAATGATTTTACACAATATACTGGATTTCTTACCCAGATTTCACTCCATGTTTTCTGTCATGGAAACCCAGAGACAAATGTGTGTTTCCAACACATTTCAAAATTATTCCCATATTTCTTTCTTCAGGTCATTAGTTGGATGAAAGTATGCACCATCTATCCCATTTATCACTTCTGCTTAAATCGATAGGACATACAAGAACTCCTGATTGAATGTAGTAGCTTTAAATGTGGAGAATCATGCGGTCATGCAGTAAATATGTTTTTCATCCGACTTCAGGCCCTCTCACAGATCGCAGTAAGTGTAAGTAAAAAACCCTCCATGCTATCAAAACTTAAACTAAGCTTTAATGACTTGGAGGGTTGTTTTTTTGGGTTTTTTTCTCTCTCTAGGTCAGTCTGGTCTTCCAAATTAGTTCGGCTGGTTATAGAAGTATAATTTTATTATAAGACTTTAGCTTAACAATTTCTACATCAAAACAAAAGGTGAAGCGAAAAACTCTGAACCGGGACAAGCACATTTTTATTGTGGCACGTAAGTTCCACAAAGAAAAGTTTCTCCCATCATCCCCCTGTTTTTAAAGAGGCTTTGAAGAATATCTGCTAGAGCAGCAACTGTTGATGCACTCATTGGCATTCTGGAAAGCAAAACAGTCATCTTTTGCTGATGGAAAAAGCATGTCTGTGGATTCTTTCCAGTCTAGGCCACCTGATATATTTCACATTTTATATAGTCTATGAAGAATGACATTCACATGAATGATAACTTTACTGTTTGATAGTCTAATCCTTCCAAATACAGTCACACACTTCAGCAATCCCCCCAAGGAACAAACTGAAGAATAAAAGACACCGCTTGAACAAGAATGCAATGTGACAAATACAGCCATCATTTGTCAGCGCTCACTATATCATAATAAGAGATTTCTCAAGAAGCTGTTGTGCCATGTTATTAACCTCACATGCTTACTACTCTCTAGAAACCTTAGGTTTCATTCCTGAATGGAATTACCCCACTACCACAATCTGCTCTACTGACTACACAGGCAATATTTTTTTACTCCAAGAGAGTCAGAGGAAAAAAAAAAGTTTCATCTTTGCTATTTTATTTACACGACCAAGAAAAAGTGTTCACTATGAAGACCTTATTGCCCAAGCAGCATGTAATTCAAAACTGATTGCCTTGAAAAACTCAATTTATTTCCATATAAACCAGGATATGCCTTCCTAGAACAGTGACTTACTGTTAAATATGTTGGGCTAAATACCTCCAGAGAACATGGAAGCTTTGCCTGTGCTACTTTACTCTGGCAGATGGAGCTTTTAAATATTTATTAAGCATTCGCTATACCCTTGCTGTGATGAAAGAAATCCAAAGTATTTCTATAAATTAACTACTCACCTAAGATTGGGGAGAAAAAAGAAGGTTAAATATCTCAGAAACAAACAGTTATTCATTCAAGATTAAAGAGCTAAGTTTATGTGACACACACACAAAAGGAAAAAAAAAAAACCACTGCCCCATAATATGATGATAGTTTACAGGCTTTTTTTTTTTTTACACAA
>VXAY01006779.1:63289-84593 GCA_013399855.1 Oxyruncus cristatus | reverse complement strand
GACATTTGTGATTAGATAATTGCACATCTCATAGGGAGCTGTTAAGTGTTTTATGTTGACAGAATTGTTGCTGTATTTTAATTTAAAGGATATACTAAAAAGATATGACCTTGGCCTTCGAAATGCATTAAACTTCTGAGGCTAGTTAAGTTAACCTCTGATTCTACAAAAAGAATATCTAATGTTTGACATGAAAAAGAGAGAAACCTTTGTTAACTTTTTTTAATATGTTCACATTTAACAAAGAAAAGAACATGAATAAAATATTATTATAAAATAAATATGAGTAGTTGCTAATCCCTAGATGGGTCTTATATAGTCAGCCAGTCACCACAAGGGCACACAGAGTACACTGTAGAACAGTTTCTCTTTCCACAGCAGAGTGCAGCATATAGCAAAGTTATAACCCGACAAAGGTAAATACGGGTAGGCCCTCAGGCTTGGTATACTTACTGGAGAAGAAAATATTTAAATTAAGGAGGGATTGATTGGTTAGCAGGTGGCTAACCAGCATGATCCCAAACATAACCACAAATATTTTTTTTCTTAATTTCTATCTCAATTGTAGTTTTAAATACTTTGGAAGTCAAACAAGATGAAGTGATTTTATATTTCATGAGATGACTATATCTAGTTGATCACTGTGTGTGTCCACAAAGCACCGGGACATGATCTAGAAATGCTGTTATGTATATTTCCATAGAAAATCTCAAAATTAAAGTGGTGATTCTCTGAATCCTTAGGGGCCTTATTTACAGTTGCAAATCTAGGCTGACTTGGCAGAGACTTCTCTTTCATTACTGTAGCAGAAAAATATGTAGGAACAGCTGTGGAAGAACAAAAATCAAATTGAAAACTTTGCAATGAAAGTATTTGCACACATAGGCACACACAGGCTTGTACATAAACCATTACTGCAATCATAATGAGCATTTCTATTAAAAAAAAGATTGACATAAAAAACAGGCCTTCATATGTATCAACCAATTTTAACCTTTAACTTAGTGCTGACTGGGAAAGTAAAATTTCTGTTCGGTGAAGTATTTTGTAGTTGTGAAATATAATTTCATTACCCACAGAATGAACATAATGAAGCATTTAGAGAAATGTTAACATATTTGAAATATTTTTAAGCACATAATATTAAAAGCATCAGTAATTTCATAAGTTTTATATGCATTTTTTTGCCCTAGATAGATAGATAATCAGAGTAGTGAATCATTAGATTGTTGTGTGTTATTACATTGGCATCAGACCCAAAGAATAAAAAACATAGCTTCTCAGTCCCTGAATACACAACCTGTTATAGCTACATTTTATCTGGAGGTAAAAATACACCTTTGAGGAAAATTAGAATAAAAATAGATATTGCTGTAGATGAATCCAACATGGGTTACTTTCTGATCTATTCACTAGAGAATGCTGACGCAAATCTTTCTCAGTGTCAGACAGCAATTTTGGATTTAGGCACTGAAAGGCTTTACACAGGATATATGGCCCTACCGGTTATCTCTTTTGAGATTGTTGGAAATTGGATAAACTAGCACTAGTACTAAAACTCATTTATTAATCCACTTGTTTCTAAGTCTTAGTGGAAACTCAAGATTCAGTTAAAATGTGTCTTGAAGACATGGTCACACAAGTTTACAACAAATAAACGTTTTTTTAAATGTTGAAATATGGTAAGCATATCTGAAAATGTTTTACATGACTTGAACAGCATTTTCTGACTCCTTTAAATTAATTTAGCACACAAAACTTTAGAAATTCTGTATCACAGCTTGTCAACCTCCAGGCAGAAATTTTACAACAAGATGCTGATAGGAACTGTATTTATTAAAAGGTACCCTACCATTGCTTTCTAAAGAACTGGTAAACAGAGCAAAACAAAGAACAAACCACAAGTAAATGTCTGTTTGAATGAGCATATGGATACTTTAATACAAACGAGTTCCAGGTAAAGTAGAATTCAAAGCTTTCTAAAGTGACATTCATTGTCAAATGGGAAACCATGTTAAAAAGTGGTTTGTCCTGAGTTTGTTTCAGGCTTTAAGGAAAAGCGTAACAAGTTCAGCCGTGATTTCCTATCCAGGAAAATGTGGGAATCTGCATTGTCAGTCATTCTCCGCTGTTGCTTTGAGGTAACACAGAGAAAATTAGGAATCTCTAAAAAGTTCCTGCAGAGTGGGCAGAACTTACTGTGGAATGGTTTTTTCAGTTAACGTGTATTTTGGCATAAATAGTGAAGTGGTAGTCAATGATATAGCCTACTTTCACATTTATTAGCTGAACAAGGTCTCTTTCCCTAAATCACCGAGCATAATGGGAATTACAGGGAATTGCAGGGTGGTCTCAGCTAGGAGAGAGGGCACCTGGAACCAGCAGGTATGGAATGCTAATGGTAAAACATTATTTAGTAAATTAGATGTTTCAAAGTCTTGTAGATTCATGGAATCTGTAATAAAAAACAAAATTGAATGTCTTTTTAAAATATATACCAAAATGCAGTCAAATGAGACTGGAAATTTTAGTGATCAGTTATAGACTGCATTTTGACAGCAAAATAAGCTGTTCATCTGTGTGTTTCTGAGATGCTTTCACCATATTAAATTTTACATTCCTGGCTTTTTTTACCCTTTAGGAACTGAAAGCTGGATAAGATTAAAATTACCGTTGGTGTTACAACTATACTTCACAGAAAATGTGGTTAAAAAATTTTAAAAAAATTAAGTAAATAAATTCCATTAAAATGCTACTTTTTGTTTGTTTGTTTTAATACAACTTGGAAACATAAATTCTACCACAAGAATATGAAAAGTCTCAAAAATGCCAGAAGTTAGGACACAGTTTAATTATTCAGACTTAGTCCAAAGACACACAAGCCTAAACATCTGAGTAATAAAATATCTTTGAAACTGAGTTTTGAATGTTACACAAAACATAAAATTCATATAAAACCCTCTCCACGCTCCTCTTATTCCACTGTTTGAAATGGCAAAAGACAGCTGTTTGGAATCCACTCTTTTTGAGGGAAACACAATATCTTGGCATGGGCACTAGAACAAATAGGAATTTTACTAATGCGAAGAGAGAACAATCTCTGTTCTCTAATGTGCCTTACTAACACACTATGAACTCATGCCAAGATGCCCGTTCCTTCTAATTTCAGTGGGAATGAGGCACAGTGTGAAAGTCTGAGGTACAAATGCGAAAGCACTACCATCTGGCCTGTAAAAATATTGAAAGTATTTTTGACCTTCAAAAGTGAATGTAGTAACACTCGTGAAAGGAGGAAACAGTTTTTAAAGGGTTTATGGATATTTTGAGGATTTTCACAATTAATTAATACTTTTAAAAAGCTAAATTCAATTTACATTATAAATAAAAGTACTAGTTAAAAAAATAATCTTGAATGATGGAATAAAATTGATGTTACAAATCTCATAATACATTTACTACTAGTGTGAATTCATATCAATGACATACCTTTATTCCTATAAACTCTGAAATTAAAATAATTATTGTTTTTTCCAACAAATAACTTTCATAAGAGGGGTCATGCATGTATTTCTGTGTCTAATTGGCTTCCATGTAAAAAAAATGTTTGTGTCCTGATGCTTCAGAACATCTGTAGAAGCAACACACAATGTTATCTAAATCTACCCATGCTAAATTGTCCATAGACACATTCCACTTGTTGTAACTTATTAAAAAATGCTGCTAAAAAAATAATCTGTCAAATATCTCTTATCTCTTTCAAAGTTATCAGCCTATATACATTTTTAGTGTTAAATTCGAACTGCAGTTTTGACAAAGTCATACCGTTCTTTGCTCATGCCTCAAGCTTTGACATCCTTGACTAGACAAGCTAGCAAAGTTTATCTTTCTTTACCTCTCCTTTTAGCCCTGCTTGCAAACCTGGTGCTGGACTCTTCGTTGGTGTTCCCATCTACCTTTGCTGTTCCAGCTGAATCTCACTTCATTCTGAAAGTTCTGAGGAAAGTCTGCAATTCCTGATTTCTGCTCTCCAGGCTACACATGATAGGTCAGAATTGAACCCTTTTATCATAGTCCATTTTAGAATATTTAAAACAATTTGTAATTTGGTTATTTTTCCTAAAAATTAGATAAGGGGTTTTTTTAAGTTTCAATTTCTAAAAAAATTTCTAGATTTCATCTAAAAAACTTTATAGAAAAATTATTGACTGCATAGATATGGTTCTTTACTGATTCTATTGAAGATTGGCAGAAAACAGTTAGTCCTCAGTTGTTCTAACTTATATAACTTTCCACACAGCTTCCTGATAAATCCAAAAATAAGTTTGTTTATTTGTCATCTGATTTTTGTCTTTCATCATTCCTTGAAGTATTTTATGATTGTCTATCTTGAATGCCTCAGTTCATCGAGATGAATCTGTGCCTGTATCATATGTATGCTCCCTGCATCCTATATAATATTTAAAAAGTAAGATAAAATCTTTAGCTAGGTTTCCTGATGTAGTTCACAGAGTTAGATTGTAAGCCAAATCTCTATAGGTCCTACCAAGTTTTTACATGACTACCAAAAAGTATTGTTTGGGTTCATGATCTAGTCTCAGTTTTATGCTTTGCTTGCTATCTTGATCAGCCAACCTAGAATCAGAAAAATGCATAAACAACTTCCTCCCATGCATGACAGGGTCATGGCCCACACACTGCAGAAACCCATCCATGTGTTTAGGCCAGCCTGTGCCCTCCTACTTGGCCCTAAATGCTGCTAAAAAGCACAAGGTGAACTCGAAAGTCAAAGGCAGGAAAAAAACCCAAAAAGGCAGACTTGGCTGTTTCTTCCCACAACTAAAATTGCCTTTCTGCCTGACATGTGGAAGATGAAACTAATGACATTAGCCCTGTCACTTTGACAGGCAGCACACAGGCAATTATATGTGCAGAAAGCCAAGCAGACAATCAGAACTAAACCTGTTAGAATAAAACGTCATCTTCTTCACAAATACTGTCTCCTTAATTCACGCTGAGTGCTTAATGGTCACACCTAGTTACAAATTACCTGTATGGTCCAATGAAGACAATTAAATTGCTAAGTAGTATCAATGTTGCAGCATATTAAGTCTTTGGGAAACTACAGAAAAGTACTAAAAAACCTAGCATCTTATTCCTAAAATATCTCACTGAATTCTTTGTGTTTATGTCTTCGTTTCTGTTCCTTTCATCTATTTATTTTTCTTTAAATTATGAATTTTGAAATAATAATGGTAACACAGGACCTAAGAAAAAAAAAGATATGAGAATATTCACACTAGTATTTTAATTGAGTAAGATGGACTTGAATGCTAATTGCTCTGTAAACACAAAACAAGTACACAAATCACAAATCACTTTTGAGATGATTTTTAACTGCAAAAGTGGCAGTAACAACTCAGTCATGATAGAAGTATTGAATAGGAGCATTAGCAGTTTTGAAAGAAAGCCTGGGAAGAGAGTTTTTCATGTCATGTTTTAACCCCAGCTGGCAACTAAGCACCACATGGCTGCTTGCTCACTCCCCCTCCCCAGGAGGGAACCAGAAGAGTAAAAGTGAGAAAACTCATGGGCAGAGATAATGACAGTTTAATAAGGGAAAGCAAAAGCCATGGATACAAACAAAGGAAAACAAGGAATTAATTCACGCTTTCCTATTGACAGGAAGGTGTTCAGCCATCCCTAGGAAAGCAGGGCTGCTTCACACATAACAGTGCTTCAGGAAGAAAAACGCCATCATTACAAATGATCCTCCCTTCTTCTTGCTTGGTTTTATATGCTGAGCATGACACCGTATGATCTGGAATATCCCTTTGGTCTGTTGGTGTCAGCTGTCACAGCTATGTTCTCTCCCAGCTCTTTGTTTATCGCCAGTTTCCTTGTTGGAGGGATCAGGTTAGGAGCAGAAAAGGCCTTGACACCATGTAAGCACTTCTTAGCAGTTAGGAAAACAACCTTGTGTTACCAACACTCTTTTGGCACAAATGTAAAACATAGCCACATACTAGAGGAAGTGATGGATTCTGCACCTGGGATGGGGCAACCCTGGATGTTTGTACAGACTAGGGAATGAGATACTGGGGAAAAGGGACCAGAGAGTCCTGGTCAAAAGGAAGTTGAATGTGAGTCAGCAGTACCCTGAGAGCCAGGAGGGCCTGAGGGGTATCAGGCAAAGCATCACCAGCTGGTTGAGGGAGAAGATTGTCCCACTCTGCTCTGCTCTGGTGCGGCCTCAGCTTGTATATCGTGTGTAGTTTTGGTCACTGCAATGTAAGAAAGACATTAAGGTATTAGAGAGGGTTCAAAGGAGAGCAATGAAGATGGTGAAGGGCCTTGAAGGGAACCCATATGAGGAGCTGCTGAAGTCACTTTGTTCAGCCTGGAGGAGGCTGAGGGGAGACCTTATTCTGTTCTACAGCTTCCTCATGAGGGGAAGAGGAGAGGCAGACACTAATCTCTTCTCTATGGTGATCAGTGACAAGACCCAAGGGAACAGCCTGAAGTTGTGTCAGGCTATTAGAATGAGGTTCTTCATGCAGAGGGTAGTTGGGTACTGGAACAGACTCCCCGGGAAAGTGGTCACAGCACCAAGCCTGAAAGAGTTCAAGAAGTGTTTGGATGATACTCTCAGGCATGTGGTATGATGGTCCTATGCAGGGCTAAGAGTTGGACTCAATGATCCCCGTGGGTCCCTTCCAACTCAGCATAATCTGTGATTCTGTTAAAATAAAATCTATCCCAGACAAAACCAGCACAAAACCAGCACCTTGGTGATAAGACAGAAAAAAACATGGAAATAAAATTTTGTTTAAGAACAACAGTAATTGTTCAGAGCATTATCAATTTCACTGAAATATTAAGCTTGTTAATGAATATACTTGAAAAATTGCTACATGCATCTCTTCTCTGCTTTTTATTATATTAACTTTTGTATGACATTTCTTTCTGGAAACACAGGACCCTTCCAAGGAACTGGAAGGCTGATAACTATCTCTGGATAGCATACACATTTGCTTAGGTACCAATAACTTGTGGCCCCTGTGCAACAGTGGGATAACACAGGTGTTTAAACAACAGGCCATATGTATTTGTTGAGCTCTGCCTAAGCTAAAAAAACTAGCATATAAGTGAAAATGACTCAGATCTACCTGCTCAGCGTCATGGACCCAGCAAAGTTTACATATTGCCTAATCTCTTGATCTATAAATATGGTTCAATCACATTATATTGTGACACTGATCGCTAGAAGAGTATGTTCTAAAATCCCTTCTAGACTTGCATATTGTGCTGCTGTTAGCTATCTATGTCATCACATTTTCACTTATGGACTCAGAGGAAAAAGCCCCTTCTGGTTTTAATACTTTGTATTTTTTACTTCGTAGAATTCTAGGAATGAAACATTTATAAGGGTGAGCTTTCAAAATCTTATAAATATGGTCAGTCCTGCTAAGTTTAATATAATTCATAACAAGAAATGCCACAAATCCATCTCAGTATTTCATGAAAGCAACTCTAATAAGAGGAAACTTCAATCAATTGCCAATAGGGGAAAAAGCATTCAAGGCACATGTTTAGTTCTCAAAGCTCTTCCATAATACAGAATAGCTATCTCATTCTTCTGCCATATGGGTATCCTTTTTGAAATGGGTAATCAATCCAGTACATGCTGTTCAAAGGAGATTTGACGAGGGCATTTGGTACTGAGGTCACCATGTCCTTCACACTCTACAGCTAGTCTCACTCACAAACTATGACTTTTTCATTCACAATCACTGACTAGAACACTGTGTAATAACTCATGTCTCTTGGAAGAGTCCAAAAAAGCCCAACCAACCAATAACAAAAATATCTCCAATGATTCTAAAGGTATAGTGCTTTTTATTTTGCAATTAGTAAATTAAGATACTAAGACCATAAAGAAGGACGTGTTTCACCTTTCACTACACATATATTAATAGCTTTCCCAAACACATTACAGTGAGATGGAAAGCTATAGCTGGATTTGGAAAAACTACATGAAAAAATAGTTTATTTCTATGTTAGCTATTTATGGGTGGTAGAGAAGAGGAAGAAGTCTCCTGCAATTTTCAGTATTAGAAACAGGTCCCAGAAGTTTTTACTGGCAAAGTGTTATATATGGCATTAATCTGTTCATGAAATGGAAGAATTAAAAACAAAATTATCCATAACAAATCTGAAAATTTTAAAATCTAATCATGTGAGAGCTAAGCCCAAATAAAGATTTTATCTTAAGTATTCAAGTTCATTGTCCTGTGTGTGTTTATTATGTACACATTTGAAAATTATGCCACCTCCTCCCCCACAAAATGCCTTATGTAATGCAGTAACTAAATTACTTTGGCAACAAAATAAGCTTCAACCTTCAAAAAACATATCATATACAGCCTTGTTTGTAACTTTCAACAAAAAGTCAGTGCACATATGTTGATGGAAATTTTGTTGAGCATCTGAAACAACCAGGCTGCTATGTAAAATAGATAAATAATAAATAATAATAATAAAAATAACATTTAATTGAACTTTTTTTAAACTATGCCTAGGAATCTGCTAGACTTTTGCCTTAAAGAGAAATGCCAACAATGCAAATTCACACAAAGGATGTCCATATTTCTGGTAACAGTACATTGTATATGAAAAGAACTAAGTGATGCCTTGCAAATTTAAGAACATCTCTTGACCAACTAGCATTGAAAAAACAGTTAAAATTAATGAGGGAGGAGTTAGAAGCCACCTTCATGTGAGCACACAACACTGTCTTGACAATATTAAGCAATACTCCTGACATCTGTGATTATGGCTTATTTAAGGTAAGATTAATAAGAGTTGGATTCTTTAGATTTAGTTAACTTGATAGCTTCTTCTAGTATTTTTAGCTACAATTCTGAATACTTATATATACACGAATGTTTCATTGACATGTATTGACAAGGATCACTGTTTTATCTTAGATTTCTGATAACAAGTTATATATGTGACATATACATCGTTTCTAATATATTCTAACAATCATCATTATACGTGAACCTCTCCCATTCTAGAAATAGTCTGAGAAGAAACGTTTGAGGAAGCTTGTAGCAATCGACCTTGGAGATGTACAGTGGAAGAAGTTCTCTAAAGGGTGGACTTCTGAAACTAATTAGCAAACCTGTGTTAAAAAAACTGTCATACTGTAAAATCCCCTTTCCCTGAAAAACTCAATTTCCCAGAAATCCCCTGTACCTTTCCCATTGGCTGTGAAACCTGGCCCCCTATGGGCGGTGGCTAAGGTGTTCTCAGCCTCCTGATTGGACATATGCTAATATCCTAAAGCCTTAACTACCCGACCCGGGAAAAATAAATCTCTCTTTCCTGCCCATCTCTTGCTGTGGTCTCTTGTGCTCTGTCTCAGGGCTCTAGGGACCACGTGGCAAGGGATCCAGGGGGGAGCATCCCTCCTCCAGCTAAAGGACTATAATCCATTTCTGGGGGATTTCCTGCACCCGCAGAAGCTAACATATTTTTAAACTTCATGCTTCTAGCAAGGACTGACATTCTATTATGTTGTGTTTTATCATAGTCACTGTGAAGATGAGTAGGATTTAACTTCTTAAAAAAAATTCACATCATGCAAAGAGAGTTTTGTGAAGCTTTTGACAGTTTCTTATACTACCGCAGAAAACGTACAAGAGAAAAACATACATTAAATATGATGATACAGTAGAGCCACATGACAAAATATCCATTGTATTCACTACAAGGATATTCAAATGTGCAAATAAGACTTGATTGCATGGCTTAAACTACCCAAGTCACAATTCATCTTTTCTCCTCAAAAAAATTACTAATCATTCCTTTAAATTAAATATTTAAATGTTCTTCATAACTGAAAAGCAATGAAATCATCACTGGATGTCACCTAAGCAAAAGCTAAATAAAGTATTACTTGAGAAGTCAAAAAGTTAGCTCTAGTGCAGTATATCTTTTGTTGCCAAGTCACAGAATCATCATCCTAAAACATTCCCTAAAAGTAGTTCTTCAGCCTTTTATATCTGTAAATGTTTGCATGAACATTTAAAACCCACACATCAGGGATATTTGGGGTCTACCACACCTTTAGTTTCACAGGGACATAACTTTTGGTTTCTGATTCCACATCTGCAAGGACGTGTTCATTACATGTTGGAACAAGAGTAGGACATAGGCACCAAGCTCATATCAATCACATTTCATAAATCTTCAATTTGGTATGCCAAAACAAAAACATTTAAATTCAGTAGTTTGCTTTCAAAAACATTGGTTAAGAGGGAATGGGAAGTAATAGAAATAATTCTTAATGGAGACAACACTTCGGAAAAAGTAATTCTTAATGGGGACAAAGCAAAAAATGGATGAAAAGGAAAAAAAAAAAAGATTAGACAAACTTAAAATTTGTATTTTTTTTCCCCTCAGTTCCTACAACTACTTTAACAAAATAAAACCCAGCAAACAAAAGGTTGAAACAGATCACTTCCTTTCCAGTACTTCTTTATGTACAAAAGAATTCTTAAATATTTGTACTGGTCCCTTCACTCTCATTGACACTCACCTTCTCAATAGTCTAAAGGATTCTTCCATTTCAACAGTCATTCCTGTATCTATCCTTTCCAACCATTCCCCAACCTCTCTCTATCCCGCTAAAAAAAAAAAAAACCCACGCTACTTCTCCTAACTTATTTCAAGTTTGGTTTTTGTTTTTTTTTTTCAGCAATGAGGAACAAATATTTATATTCTTCTTGTTATATTTTGTGCTCTTAGATTCTTCTATGGCAATCAATATCCCCTTGATTAGCACAACTAACCTTTCACATATTTCTGTTAATGTTAGTACCATGTAACACAGAGACATATGTTAGTACCATGTAACACAGACATGTGTCTGCAGAAGAACTAATCCCTCTATTAAAAGTGTAGCTGGCAGCATGAAAACTGAAAAGGGGTAAACCCCATGTCTATTAGTGCTATGTTGTCTGACTGAATTTCATTAGTGGATAAGGCATGTCATTTATAATATAAAGTTTGTGAAGCAGTTTAGCTCCTTTGAGGTTGAAAGTGCTTAAAAAATGACAAATATTATTTCCATTAAAAAATTAATATTATTGGAAATAGTGTAAAGCTGAATGAATAAAACTTTCCTAAAGCCAGGTGACTCCATTTATTACCAAGCTTAAATAAATCTAATTTAACAATTTAAGTCAAAGTATCTTAGAAACTCAAAGCTAATTTGACCTAAGCAAACCTTAAACATTGTAAAAGATGACTGGCATTAGGTCTGTGAAATCAAACTCTAGAACTGAACATGGTGTACATGTGACAACTGTCATTTGGATTAATTCAGAATGAGGTTGATCCAAAACATAGTCCCATACTAGCTACTATTGAGAAAATAAACTCTACCCCAGCCAAAACCAGAACAGTAATGTAAAAGGTGAAGCTCAAAGCCTGATAGTATGACTCAGGTAGACCTTTGTCAGCTGTTAATGACCCAACTAATTACTTCAGAGTTTAGGACGGATACCAGTTTAACAAAATTAGCTTCATTTCGTACCAGTAGATGTCCCTGTGAATACCAACGTAAATTTTAGTGCAAAAGGAGATTCTAAATACATATCTATATTATTTTTTCACAATTTAAATGAAAGCTTGAAATTGCTGATCAAGATCAGATTAGTAGTGAAACATGGAGACATAACATGCTAATCCAACAAATGCCCTCAGTAATGACTATTTTCTCCTGAGTTTGAAAAAATACTAATATTGTGAACAAAATATTGTATCTTTAAGAACAAAGAGGAGGATTTTTAGGGGAAGAGCTTTTAGCCCATGTACAGCACTAAAGAAACAGATAGAAGGCCAAGCTACGTTGCTGTAAAAATGCTTTGATGAAAAGTAACTTTTTTTTTTAATATATAAATCAAGATCATTGACATTTATTTCAGCTTCTTCTGGACTAAGCATGACTTTTCTGTATAAATTCATAACAAAAAAATTGCCCTTACAAACAATGCACAATATTATCTTCACTTTGAGGGATAATGTATTCATTCTTCATTTGACAATATTGTAACTAAGATACATTTTCTTCTCACTAACTTTTTCAGTTTTCCTCTGCTGACAGACAGCCTGTATTTCTCGAGCTTCCTCGTTTCTGCATGTGACGGCTTAAAAGAAATCCACATTTGACCTGAGGAATACACAGTGGCTTATGCCTTCCAAAATGAATAAGAACTCCAAATTCAGAGAGCAGTTGCTTGACTTTGCCAGCTAAACAGCTTTCTGTTCTGGATATTACTCTTGTCCCTTAGGGCAGAGGTAATAATCAGTCATTCAGACAACTAACCTATTTCCTCAGGTTACTTCCTTTCCTGCTTTTTATCAGATCATCTTAGAGGGTTTTTTTGTAACAAATACTGTTAGTTTCTTTTCAGACCAAGCCTATAATTTTATCAGCTGTGGTCATATGCCTTGAAGTGTAGAAGGTCTTCCAACAGTAGACCAGTCCCTTTATCATGAACGTAT
Source organism: Oxyruncus cristatus (assembly GCA_013399855.1). NCBI lineage: Eukaryota > Metazoa > Chordata > Aves > Passeriformes > Cotingidae > Oxyruncus > Oxyruncus cristatus. The sequence goes on along the minus strand of VXAY01006779.1, from coordinate 72,020 downwards.
GATTACCAAATCAATGCCCATGTGGGAATTTTTACTGTGTGAGACAAAAAGGCCTTAAATCCAGGATGCAGTATCTGTTTTTTGTGTGTGTGTTTTTGTTTTGTTTTTTTTTGTTGTTGGTTGGTTGGTTGGTTGGTTTTTTTTGTTTTGTTTTGGTTTGGTTTTTTGTGTGGTTTTCTTGTTTGTTTGTTGTTGGATTTTTTTGTTTGTTTTTTTCTTTTGTTTTTAATTTTATTAGAGCCTACAAAACAGAGGTGCCACAGTCATGATCAGACACAACCATGTTTTCCTTTAGAAATTTATTTAAATTAGTAAAATATTTTTGTAGTTGGTGATGTTAAATCACCTGTCCCTTGACCCAGGAGAATATATTTTGGAGTTTTAAATAGGGGCACGTGACATTTAGGAAGACAGATTTACAGAATATCAGATCTTGTGTAAGGTTTGTCTTTCATGGTTTGTTCGGTACCTAATAACTGGTTAATGCAGCAACTGAGCAGTTAGTAAGGGACAATAGAACAGCAACAATTTATCTAACTTTCTAAAATGCTAAACAGGTTTAAATATTGCTAATTACTTCATCTCTCTCATGATTAACCAATTATTAATCAAAATATTTAGAACAATTCAGTTTGCTTTGTTACATCCTTGTACACAGAGATGTATTCCACAATGACCAGCTATATTCCACAATGACTACAATAAAATGAAAATAGTTCACTGAATTTATTGGTAAAAAAATGTAGTGCATAGTTCTAACTCTGTAATGTTCCTACAGCAGTAGATTATATTCTCAGATATGCAACTATCAATCCAAAGTAATTTAAGTATCCACGTGATTTCTGGTTTTCACCACTACACTAAGGACGAAAATCTTTGACAGTATGTCTAAATATCATCCAGTGAATGGATATGAGGTAAGAAACCATTTCTCCTAAACACAAAACTTTCAGAAACCAATAAAACTCCCCCTGGATTCTGCTGTTTTACCCAAAGATTTTTCTTTAATTATGCTGGCCCCAGTAGAGTCCCAGTTTTTCAGATAACTAGCTCAATTAATCCGATCTATTAGCAATTTCTTTGAGGGAAAGGGGGGAAGGGAATAATCAGTATTTAGAGATCTCATATTGTTTCATAATCAGAAAACAACCTGTTAAAGGTGTTTCATTAGAACTATCACCTTAATTACTTTAATTAAAAAAAAAATTAAACAGTAGTGGTTCAGGGTAAACCATTAAAAAACTGAACAGCTTGGTTTTTACCAAATTATCTACCCTGTTACATGATGCTTTAGCTGACACTTTACATCTTGCCATGCATAATCTGTGAGATTTCCCCACAGGCTTGAAACCTTAAAGGATTCTGTGACAGCAAAAGCAATCAGCAGTGAATCACAGTTGAGTTGGCACCTTCCAACACCCTGGAAGTGTGACAAGTCCATAAGTTCCCCAAGTTGCCTTGGAAAGCTGCCAGTGACATGATTGCTACTTATTGTCAAGAGATTCATAACGAAGCTCCAATCTTTCTACAAGTTCGGAGAGCCAACAGGGAGTTGAAGATCACTCTGTATGATCTTTCATAACCTCAATAATACTGTTTCTACTGACCTAATTAAGTCATTGTACAGTGATACTGTACAGCTGATGCATAAAAATACTCTCACAACATGAACATTTTTGTAGCAGTTCCCTTTAAAAAAAGTGATAGCATTTTCATGGAGAAAGAAAAACAGCCATTAGAGGTATCTATGTCTTCCTCTGAAAAGCAAAACATAAAAAGAAATCAAACCTCAATTTTTAGGTGCACTTTTTGCTTCAGTAGTTTAGCAAGTAAACACACTTTATTCTAAGTTGGCAGTTGCACAACTTCCCACAAATTCTTCTGGCTTTAAAATACTTTTCCATCCTAGACAGATGCTGAGAGCTGAACTGTAATAATTCCCGAGGATCTCAAGTTTTTCAGATGTTCTACTTTTCATTTAGCATTTTTCAGCAGGACAAAAAAATAAATTCAATCTGAAGATGAAAGTTTCAGGTCCTAAAGAAACTTCAACAGATAACTCATGTTGGGTTGAGGTACCAGATGACTGAGAATCACTAACAGACATACAAGTGGAATAGAAAACTTTGTTGCAGACATTTTTTCTTGTGAACTAAATATTTGAACTTGTTTAATGGAAACTATGCTGCAATTATTGGTTATCAGATAACCGAGAGAAATTCTCCGACATTTGAAGTCAGAGTTCAAATAGACCTTCCAATAAAATGAAAACAAAGAAAAAAGATTTGAACAGTTATTTGGAGGGGAGGAGGTGGGAAGAGGGGTTGGGTGTGGTTTTTTGGTTGGTTGTTGGTATTTTGTTGTCTTTTTTGTTTGTTTGGCTTTGGGATTTTTTTTTTTATGGCCAAATATAAAACAATGAAGTTTGGTCTGTTTTAGCTTCTACTTCAGTTCAACCCAATGCAGCATTTTTACTTATCTTCCTAAAATACCGACAAACTCTTTAATATAGGTCAAAAAAGTAGATGAAGTCTCACCACATCTTATAATTTACTATTTTTTCTAGATTAACTTGATTGCAGAACTAGTATAGTTTGGGCTTTTGATGCAGATTCCTTAAAGATTTTTCTTCTCCTTTGTCTTTTACTCTATTAAATGTCATATCAATGACTGTAATCTAATTTTCCTTCTGGGCACAAGCTTTGAAGAATTTTAACATTATATTGAAATGCCTCAAATACATTTGTGTCTGAAATTGTAAAAGACTTATAGACAATCTTTTTTTGTGATTTTATTTTCCTAGAATGCCTATTTGCCCTTGTTTCCTAGTGCGAACCATAGAAGTAAATTACTGCCTTATCTAAGGGATTTGAAATATTCAAGGTATGTTGAAGAAAAATATTGTCTATTACTGCATTTGACAGATTATGTCTAACTTTAGCAACCTTAAAAAAAGCTCAGTCGATTAAAAAAGATTTTTCCATAAAAATACTTTAGATAATCTTCTTTAAGGTGCTGTTTGAACTTTTGTAAAACTAGAGGGAGCCACAGAAAACAAAATTAAATAATCCTCTGCAAATCCTTGTAATTTTACAGTTCTGTTCACCTAGCCAGTTCAATGCTCTTTCTAAAGCCTATGAAGGCAAACCTCGATATCACTGGAACTGAGTCACTGTTATGAGTAAACCATATTTTCCCTATCTTTTACCAAAATAAATGAACAACTGAATGCTAAGACTTTTTTGACAATGTTCAGTTAGTACTAGCTTATTGTTGCAAATCACAGCAGTAGAAGTAGGGTCACCAAAGCATCTCAATACTGCAAATGTGTTAAAAAATAAGTTGAGCTGTTTTAATTGGGAAATATAAGAATTTGCCCCAATATATGCTTTACATAGGTGTTTAATATTGATTTACTTTTTTAAAAAGTGTAATAGAGTGCTACATTAGTATCTTCTTCTGCGCCCATCTAAGCTTCTGTTGACTTCATAAACTTATCACAAGGCATACAAGCAGAAATATCTTGTCTATTTCAGAGTAAAATGGTATCTTTATCTAGAAACTTTATTTTAAAACAGAAAAGTGAATAAGTCACAGAGCTATAACAACCTGGTCTTTCTTTTACTTTTAGTCAGGGACATCTGAGTATCATTCTATGACAATTTTCATCATCTTGAGTATGAAATAGGGAGTATCAGACACCTTGACTAGGGCTTGACTAGTACGAGGGATGACTTTAGCTTTTCATTGTAATATAATTGGGTAATAACACCTTAAATTAGGAATTACCAAAAAATCATGTTTAATCTCTCATATGAATCATTTATTCCTCTTCCACAGAGGTTAGAACCCAGATAAGAAATCCTTGCTCTTCTGGAGTCAAATGGAATCCTGCCATTGACTTCACATCCATAAGAGAACAGAGATGGTTACTGGGAGAAAAGTCCAGGAGTGGTGACATGTAAACGTCAAAATAGTAAGGAGTCCCATGAATCTGTTTTGTAGTTTCAAAAAAAATTGTCATAATTTTCAAAGCTCAGTAATTTTGAGTTTTACTGATAGTTAGAAAAAGATAATTGTTTTAAGCTTTAACTCCTGTGTTTCAAGCTGAATGGAGCATCTGAACTGGCAAAATCTGAAATTGCCAGTCTGTACCATGATATCACAATACTACATCTTATTGTTACTAGGTTCAGAATTCACCTTTGTCAAATACTCAGAAATGCACTGCTATCTTCGTTAAAGTAGTTGGAAACAATATTCCTTTCCATCTCCTTTCTGGAAATAAAACATATCTCCTTATTGAATATTAATAACTTAGATTTTGCATGCTTTATGATATACTTATAAAGCCTGGAGGTTTTTAAGCTTAAGTCATGTGGCGTTACATTGGCTTGACTGCATCAAGGGAAAGAACATGCTTAGAATTAGAGCCAAACAGCATTTCAGGGACCAACTAAACATAGCTAATCTTGATATGTAGATCTCATTATCAAGAAAGCAAGGGAGTTAACAGTCCAGAATGGGGCTGAAAAAATCCTTTTAAATACATTCCACTGGATGATCACAGCTAGAACATAGTTATATTTTTAAATGTAAGTGCTAATATTTGCAAAATTGCTTTGTGATAGTGTTTTATATTTACCTTAACTGGTTAACAAATGTTAGAACTTTCTGTATCTTTCCAAACTGGGAAAATGTAAGACAGTACTCACAATGGTATGCTTTTAAGTATAGTATTGAAGGTTATCCCAGGAACTGAATAAAACCCATAATGATTAGATATTTACACAAGTACTTTTTCCATGTATTTTATGTGTCCTTTATACCAGTAGATCTACTTATATACCAGTGGATCTACCAATCAAGGGAGGAATGTTACAGCTCTTCACTATAAAGTTAGTTCTTATAAGTTGAGCTAGGTGAATAGTTTAGATAAATCCAAATAAGCAGAAGATAGAAGCATCGTATAATTTTAATTAAATTATCAGAATTCAGCCTAAAACCAATTGCAGGGTCAAGGCAGTCTTAATTAGGTAAGTTTCAAAAGGGCTTTTACATATTTCCCTACATCTTTCTATTTTAAAGTCTCTTATATTATTCTTCAGTAAAATGAAGAAAAAAATTAATATTCTTGTGTATTTAATATATATACTTTATACAAGCATATCTCAAAAGTTATCGAAGGCTAAATGTACTAAAGGAGTACAAATGGTTTTTCAGTAGAATTAGTCCTGTCTTTTCCTGTTAAGCTTCTGGTACTAACAATAGAAGAATTGGTTTGACAGATATTAACAAATGCATCAACATCTCAGAGACACTGCAATGATGTTTTTAGCTAAATTGTCTTCTATAAATGCACCTGGATCATATAAGCAGTTCAGGGAGAGAGAAAGATTTACTTTTAAGCTTACACGTGTTCACAATGCCTTTTTTTTACCAGTACCTGCTTTTGAAAACTTCAACAAAAATTAATCTTGGGGGTTTTATTGAATTGAAAAGTGTTAGTTTATTGAGACATGAACATAATGTAAAGTCCACAAATCTTTTCAATATATGTGATTTCTAGTAAAACAGAAATATGTTCAACAAGACCTACTTTGCGATAGGTTGATTTTTCAGTCTTTCTTTTCCAATACTCAAAAGAAAATAATGCATGTAAATTCATCTATTGTATGCACTGGCTCACAGAATTAAAATCAGATTGTATCACTCTGACAATTACTAATGTGAGGCAGGAAAAAATTATAAAACAGAATAAATATTGTATGTGCATTTCTATACACTTGAGATTAAGCCAACATACCACAAGATGGCAGATAAAGGCAGCTGAAGTGGCAACGTGCAAAAAAAATACAGGTTTGTGAGTTGGAAAAAATAACTGCTTTTGAATTAACTTCGTATTACAGGAAATAAGTTTCAGAAGGTGACTTACAAAAAACAGACATTCATGTTCCCTTCTTAACATTCATGAATAACACTTAGACCCTGGAACTACAGTGCCTCAGATTCAACATTTAGATCCAGACAGGGTATTTAACTAAGTATATTCTTGAAATCAGGAAGAATTTTCTCCATTCATCTTCCTGGCTGTAATTCCAGAAAAGATAGTGATCTCTCTGCCACTATCAAGCCTTGTAATGTACTGGGCACAAGCTATGAAAGGCTGGGATTCCACTTATTTGATGAGAATTTGAAACTCTTATTTCACATTCCACAGAAGTATGCTCAGCCGCTGAGCTATGATTATGCAGAAGCAATGCAGCTTTTCTGATTTCCACTAATTAATTTGTTTCACTCTGCATAAAGTAGATATTAAGCTTGAGTCTGAGCATGATAGCCTGTGGTTTCATTGAGTGTATAAAAAGTGAGAATAGAGAGACAAGGGGTTCTAGTTATTGATTCAGTTAGTACTTAATGTAAATTCCCTTCAGCTGCACTACTGTTTGAAGCTCTGAAATCCCACATCTCAGATCAGTGTTTTAAAAATATTTTGTGCAAGCACGGAAAATAGTCCATGGGGGTAACACCCAGCTTGTAAACTTGCCTAGGCTGCTTGTCTGTTCTGGTATGGAAGAAATTCTGAGCATGCTCCCAATTAGACACTGCAGTAGTAGGACACTACACTCTAAATCATAGCAGTCTCAATATTTTAGACATTCAACAGAATACATTAGCTAAAGTGGCAGTTTTCAGGACTCCTTTTGTGCTTGCAATCTTGTGTGACTTACCAAAAATCACATACAGATTCTGCAGCTTTCAGGTGCAGACTTGAACTGGACCTGAATTCACCATTTCTCCTTGATCTTTTCTGACACTTGGTGACTATCTCAATGCCTTACTGAATCTACGTTCTTGAATCTTTCAAGTCATGCAAAAAAAGTAATCTTCTGTAGCATCTAGATCCCTTAATCTGAACATTCAAGAAAGCCCAAAGTACCTAGCTTACTGAATAGGCAGCACCCAGCCCCTATTCTCATCTCTCTTAAAATTCAGACCTGTAATTTATAGAAGAAAAATAAATAGAACTGAGTCATGAATGAGAAAAGTGAAAACTGATGAATCATATCTGCGAAAATCATATCACACAGCTGACAACTCACATCCATTCATCACCTGACCCAGTGAGCACACACTGGACAGTTTTTCCATAAGCAGTGTACCCTAAATATCTTGATCGTGTTTTTTGTCAATTCACTAATCATCCAGGGAGAATTTATAGCTTTCATTAGACAAGTGTTCACTTATATTGGAAAAAAAAAGCTTCTGAAACTTAAACAACTGAAAAATCCTAAAAAACCCTTAAGAATGAACATGAATATCTGTAAAAGTTACACAACATCTGCTTCACAGGTAAGGTGTCCTATGTTTCTCTATGGATACCCATATATTTACATGATCAGTAGTTCTATGTAGACAGAATCAAACAGTATTTTAACAAAGTTAAAGCTGCCATTTAGGGTGGTGAGCCAACTCAAAAGCTAGAAAAACAGACCAGCTGTCTCAGCTGTAAAGCGTATGTAGCTGATAAGTGTTGCAGGTCAAAAGAGAGAGAGCTGGAAAAGAGTTTACCTGCATTCAATTTATTTTAGAGCAACAGGCAGGCAGATGAGTCTAGTTTAGTCATGATAGGATATATTCAGTCCTGTCTTTTTCAGTCAAGTAGATGTTACTGGAAAATAAATGCATGCAGATCAGGTAATACGAAAGATAGGAATAAACTTGAACTGAATGCATAACATTAACAACATTCACAAAAATGTAGGCGGGTAGCTGAGGTTAAGCATAGCAGGGTAACTGCCATCAAACTGTTTTCAGCTGTTTAAAACTTACAAGAAATAAATATAGGCAGCAAGAAAAACCCAAATATAGCATTAAGCAGGACCTGAGCGTATAATCCATCACCAATAACATGTGCTGGGTTAGCAAGATGAAATATCAAAACTTTTATAACATATGGTAGTTTTCTTATTGGTTGGCTATGCTATGATGCAATTCAATGTGCAGAAGTGTACAGACAAAGAATCACAGCACAAGATCCACACTGTAAACTGATCAAAGAAAATACTGGGATGAGCTGATTATTACCTGATGTAACAGCTGAATGTAGGAACATGATTGATCAAACCTGTTTTGTTTCAAGCATTATTTGATGGTAATATGATAGGGCTCCTGGAAAAACAGGATCTAAATCAGGCTCTTGCGCAACTCTTTCAGCTAATGAGTGAGAATTGGATGTTTAGTGTCTCTAGAATAACAACAGGGATGGGACACTACTTGCTATTTACACAAGATGGCAGCTAGGGAAGACATACCAAATTAGCAAGTACACGTAGCCTAAATTCTTTTTTTAGCCCTGATATAATCCAGTTCTGGTTCCATTAGCTAATATTAAACCTCAAGCACAACGATACACTAAGACAAAACGCTATTTTTTATTTAGGACAGACTTCCATGCACTAGCCCTGAAATTTCAGTTAAACTTCAAATTTCTGCACTCCCCCTCCCCCATCCAATTTCTATAGAAAATTCCTCAAAGTTCTCTCCTTTTGACTGGGAAGGAAAACCTCTCAACAACTTGGGTTTCAGAGCCAGAATTAATTTTTCCCCTTACTTCCAAAATATGTCATAATTTTATCTTTTTGATTAAATATTGATTTATTTTTTAAAAGCCAGGATCATAGCTTTCATAGCACTCTAAAGGCAAAAATGCAACTACAAAAAAAAAAAA
>VXAY01006779.1:16850-56971 GCA_013399855.1 Oxyruncus cristatus | reverse complement strand
ATAGAGGAGATGTGGAAGGAAACAGCAGATGCATGAAAGACTACCTTTTTTACAAAAAAACCCAAACAACTCAGAATCAAGAATAAAAAAGGACATAACTGTTCCCCAAGCCCACTCCTTAGCTCATCCTTGTGTATTTTCTTTAATGAAGAACAGAAAAAAAAGCTACACTATCATTCTTCAAAGTATTAAGTTTTAATTAATTGTAATCTGTATTTTACATGTAATAGTCATATAGAAAAAGAAAAATCAAGATTCTAAATCTACAGAATTTTTGTGGGCAAGTTGGTACATGAAATAGTCTTCAATGTAAATTCATGTACCAAAAACCATATTAGGTTTAATAAAGTTTCCTATACACTCAAAACCACTAGTTTCCTCTAAAAAGAAGAAGAAAAAAGAAAAAACAAACTAGCAAATGAAATCAAAAAACAAACAAAAAAACCCAAACAACCAAAAAACAACACTGAAACAACAATATATTAATGGATCATAATCCAGAGTCTCTGCAGTTCAGTTAAAAAATGTATTGATAGAATGGATAGCCTTCTTTGACCCACTGTGTAAAGAAAAATATATGACACATTTTATGCAAAATCATACAGCCCTAACCTGTTTTAGCAAGGAAGTCTGTAGAACACAAGTATAGACCACTGGCCTTTCTTTTACATGATTTTCAATGTTTTGATAAATACTTTTGAAAAATTGTATTAGAAAAAAGTCATAAATACATCATTTTATTTGATTGTTTTCTTCTCAGTTATCGGCAGTCTAGGAAATACACACTTTAAGCAGTCACAAAGCCTTTTTTCCTCCCTAAATTTTTCTTACATTAACAATGTTGGATTCTGACCATGGCTTATACTTTTTCCCCTTTAACAAAAGACAAACTTCTATTCAACACTATCTCCAAACAAATATTGGTCTGCCTCAGAAAATAGAGTTTACAATGGTGGATATTCTAAAACGTCCAAAGTAGTAAATGCCAGTATATCTATGTCATTGCCATTAGACAATTATGTTTGTTTATGTCTAACGTGAATCTTCCTTGATTGTGGTAATTTCACTAGACCTTGTACATGGGTATTGATAACCTCTTTCACTTCCTATTTCTGCTTGCTGGCAGCAGTTTTAAATGCATCCAAAAACTAAATTAAGCTCCTCTTTCATAATGCTGTTTTCTCTTCCTCTCTGATTTTGCTCGCCTAGGCTTCTCTATCCTCATTTTATTTCATATTTTGTAATGATGCCATATTTTCTAGAATTCTGGTTATTTTCTTTGGCCTCCTTGGAGTTTTTAGAGTTGATTCATATCTTCCTCAAAGTGCAGAGTCTAAAACCAACACAGTATTCCATTCAAAGCTTTAAACTTGTTTAGCAGTATGGAAGACGTACTTCACAAATCCTGCAGACTTTTGCAAAATAAGCCCAAACAGATTTTTCAGATATTCACAATTCACATGCATGTACTCTGCAGTATGTCCTTCAAGCACACTGTATGTCCATTACTTTAGCACTATTTAAAAAGTGAGACCTTAACTCAGTCAAAATAATATCCAGACTATATTTAAGTTAATAAAATAAATTTAACAAATAAATTAAAAGCAAATAATCTGTAATTACTCTAGTAAATGAGAGAGAACTACCTTACTAACAAACATGTATTACTCTGTCAAGCAAATACTTTCTTACAAATAAAAAACCCCAGCCTATTTTCCTCAGACTTGTAAGAAGCTTACATGGGTAGAGATAAAGCCTGAAGATTTTCATCATCCAGACATGCACATTTTTCATGTTGTGATCAATTAAACATGTTAGGCTACAATGAAGGCCTTTTTACAAATTTAACTCTAGAGGCTCTTATACTTTGGATTTCTTTCCAAATTGTAGCTTCACAGTCTTGTTTGCCTTTTTTTTTTTTAACTGCATTGTATTGTCTGCCTTTGTTTCATTTCAAAAATAGTGTTTTCTTCTCCCTTTCTGAATCTCAGCTTTCCCTTGATTCATCTCTTAATCTGATATATTACCACCTCTGTTTTGACACATCAGGAGAACAACACCACCTGAAACTGTTAAGTGCTTCTGTGCCCCTGCAGCAATAATTTGCCTTTACAGCAATGGATTGTAGAGGCACTGCATTGCTTGATGCAGTGTGTGATCCATCAGTGTTTTATGCACTGTTGTTAAAGCATCACATTTACGTTTATAAGTGTTAACCCAAGTGACCTTGTATTTCAGAAGTTATCAACTTCACAAAATTGTGGTTCCCATTAGGTGCACCAAAGTACCCTTATTAACAGAAGTAAATGAGTATTAAGTACAACTGCTAAAATGTTGTTTTTTTCTTATTTTTTAATTAAAAATTAAGAGAAAGGAAAAAAATAAAGAGAAGCAGCCTATTCTTCTGCTCCATTGCCCATGACAACATCCCCTGTTTAAAAAAAAACAAAACCATCACAGCTCATGTAACAGGAAGCAAAGCTCTCACTACACTAGGCTATTACTCTGTCATGCAAATAATAGCCTTTTAGCAGGGCCTGTTGCGAGAGGACAAGGCATAATGGTTATAGACTAAAAGAGGGTAGATTCAGACTAGATATAAAGATGAAAATTTTTTTGATGAGGGTGGTGAAACAGTGGAGCTGGTGCCCAGATGGATGGTAGATGCCCTATCCCTGGAAACATTTGAAATCAGATTGGACAAGACTGAGCAACCTGACCTAGATGAAAATGTCTCTCCTCATTGCAAGGGTGTTTGGACTAGATGACCTATAAAGTTCCCCGATAACCCAAATTATTCTATGATTCTGTGATTATTGATTTTAAAATGGATAGAAATCTATTATATAATCCTAATTACTACTCAGGCAAGCCTTCATATAACTAGCTGGCACCTAATACACATTTCATTTTAAAGCCCTGTTTAAGTGAAAGGCATAGAACTCTAAAATCACTGGACATTCAAAAAATAAAAAAAAGGAAAATAACGAAAGGAGAAAAAATCCTCATAACACCAGCATGTTTGAGCAAGGTCAGTCAAGCACTGTTAAATCATGCAGTGGAAAAGTAAGCGTGGTCTGTTTGAAATCAATAGCACAACTGGGTGCTAATGATGCAGGCAGTCCTTTGCAGATTACCTTCATTCAAAGTCAATGATTCCAAGCCTTTTGCCCTAAAGGAACATTCTCTGAAAATTTTTGCTCACTCTGCATCAAAAATTACTGAAAAAATTGTGTAGTGTTGCTCTGATCTACCATCAACCTCAGCATGGAATTGCACCAGATCGCTACATTTGAGAGTCAGATCAAGAATGAATTTATTTTTCAGTAATGTTGGCAAACATTTGAAAATCTTTTTTTTCTTGGCCACAGTAACGTTAATATTCAGTAACAATGCATATATTCTTTTATTTAAATAGTCACATCTTATTTAGGTTAATCATTCTAAGTATTATGACAACTTTGATCCTTCAGCTCATAGAAAAGACAGAACATAAAAATGTATTGAGTTTCATATTCAGCCTTTTTTTATGTCACTGCCCGTGGTTAAAGAAACTGCATTGCTCTATTGAGAGTTTCCTTTCCAATTTCAGTCACTACACATATTTTCTACAGAATGCCCTAATGCAGTACTCACAGGCACTGGAGAGGCTATTCAAACACAATAAAAATGAAAAAGCACAAATGTTGTGGTAGAAGCACTTGACAATATCTCCCAAAATAACATTTTATTGCAATGTACAGAAACACTCCAGTACTATGTCAATGACTGTCATTTCCAATATGCTACCTAGCATCAGTGCTGTCAATTCTAGCGACTCTGTCAAGTGTTTCATCGTAATTGGTGCGTTTTTGTAAGCGCCACATCCTGGAGGAAAGGTGTGGAGGAAAAAAGGAAATATGTGATCCTAGCAATTCTTAAAGTTCAAAAATTAAAAAGAAGGAATGAGGAAGGGAGGGTGGAATGCATAGTTTTAAATGACAGAAGGAGTAAAATATAAAATTTATTTGATATTCCATGAATATTTTTAGACTAGCCACAAAAATGAATATTTCTGTTTGTTTTTAAACAATTAATTTCTCATACAAATCTTCAAAAGTTTTGTTTTTACTGGGAATAAGAAAAAAATTCATTTCAGGGAACTACATCCTCCCAAATTTTCCATTTTTTCCCCTGAGATATTAACAAGCTTAGGAACAAACCACATACTTCAAATGAGTTTTAAAACTTGTCTTCACTTCACTGCTTCTAATATATGGTTCAGACAAAAGATGGTAAGAGTGCCTAGAATTAAAGGTTAATTTTGTATAAAAGTGGTAACTGAGCAACAGATTTTTATATCTATCATTTCAATCAAAGTTTCTGGCCCCTAAGAGCATGCAATTTGTTGTATACACAATAAAAACTAATTCAAACCATCTTTATAGGTAAGTAGGAGATTTTCCACATGGTTAGTTTGAAAAGTAAAACACATACTGTGGGAATCCACTGCTCTCTGAACTCTTTTTTGTTTTTTTAAATAAATTACTTTCTGCCAACAACCACTATACCACTTTTTTACCGTGACTGGTTCAGTAATGTGCAACTGTTTTCAAAATGTATTATGCTCTTTTAAAATGTTTTCCCAACTCATGCAATATTCATCTTCAATTTGCAATTCATCAGTTTATGTTTTAAAATGTCACTTTCAATGAATACAACATACAAACACAAGAGGCTTCCTTCTTTCTTGCTTCTCTACCACCACCATCTTGTTGCACCATGCTACTCTTTCTTGTAAGCATATGAAGTGTATTTATCCACACTATTTCTTGCTTTTTAGTCTTTCAGTTATCTCTGAACTATTCCCTCACAATACTAAATTGCTCCATTCTCCTACATAATGTTTTCCATTTCCTCATCTTTCCCTCAGTGTTCTTACTGCACAGGTTCCTTGCATATTCCTACCCAATAAATGCTGACCTGCACCATTATTTTCTGAGCCACATGCAGAAAAGGAGGAGACAAAGTCACTTACTCTAATGACAGTCATCCTGATATTGTCAGAAACAAATGCAAGTTAGATATTTGCAGCACGATACAGAGAAAAAGTCCAAATTATTAGGAATAAGGTGGCCTTGGAATATCCCAATGGCAACAGAAAATAAATAACAAGAGAAATTCCTTTTCTACCACTCTAAATATATCAACATATAAACATTTCTGCAAACCAGGAAAGTTTTCCATACAAGAAATCCTTATGAGCAAAAATACTTACGAGTGTAAGTAGAGATGCAGCAATTGATGGTTTTTTGAATCTTTATTGGGTTGCATCCTTCCTGAACGCTTGCCTTGTTTAAAGATTTTAATGCTAAACATTTATTCCATCTTATTTAAGGGAAATACTTAAAGACATCTACAAAACAATAATTCTTAGCATGTAGTCTAATTATTACATGGCATACTTGACTGCTGAAATGTTTAAATTCCTATTTTTATGTTAAGTAGCAGAAGCTTAGGAACATACTTAAGTACTTCTCTAAATTAGAACATTTTTTTCCAGATAATCAGCAAATGATACTAGTCTTGGGTAAAACATGAAATATTATCATGTTCCTGTGATTAGAGGTAGAGTATAAGAAATTAACTCAAAGTCTTTAATGCAATTTATTTCTCAGAATTACTTTGAGAAGATTAGTTCCCTTTTACAAATTCTCATTACTTATCTACTGTAGTTCAGGTTTTTAATCTGATTTTAAAAGGTGAAATTACATTTTCTTCATTACAGAACTACTGGTTTTAATTTTTTAAACAACATTAATACTACATGCAAACTAGTTTCTGTAGGGGAAACTTCTAACCTTCTGAGTTGTCATTTTGGAGTACATGTTTCCATAATTCACTGAAAAACTGCATAGTAAGTATTTGGACTCCCTTCACACAAAATCAGTGGGATGAAGAGTTGTGTTAGTATGACAGTGCATGAGTTAAGATGTTATTTTATTGCAGTTGTTTATTATTATGAACAGACGAATCTCTATTTCTGCTGTGACAAAGAACTAAGTGGTGTTAGCACTGTGTGATTTTGTTTTTTTATTGACCCATGTTATCTTACCTAGATAACGTGCTACAGTGCTTGGGCCTTTTTCTTATTATCCTGAAAACAGCTGTTAGAGAATAACACCTTCTTTGGCTTTTCAGGAGATATACCCCCATATTCCTGACTTCCTGTCTTGCCCCCTTCACTGAATTGAAGAAACCAGCATCTCAGACTATGCTTCTACCACACCCTCCTACTCATCTGGGTTTCTATTTATGCAGAGAGCAGGATTAGTAACAGTATTTTTCAGACTCCGATAGAAAGCATCAATAATTTAGGATTTGACAGGTTACCCAGACATAATTCACTGTGATGTTTAATGACTTTTTTTAAAAGATCATAGTAGGCTAGCTATTCAGCAATATATCAGGTACCCAAGCATTTTAATTCATTTACAACAAATCACAGTAAAATTATTAAAAGAAGCAACATTAAGAAGAGAATAGAATATTTTAAAAATATTTTATGTGCAACCTATGCTGTACAACCCACTGTTATGATCACACAATGGAACCGATTGTTCAGGGAGGTTGTGGAGTCACTGGAGATATTCAAGAACTGTCTGGATGCAATCCTGTGTAATGTGCTCTAGGATAACCCTACTTGAGCAGGGAGTTTGGATCAGACAACCCACTGTGGTCCCTTCCAACCTTACCCATTCCGTGATTCTGTGATAGTAAATAAAGAAAGCAATCAAAAGTATTTTTTATAAAAATACTATTTTGTAGTATAAATCTATATATGTAGTATATAGATAAGTATATTATCAAAATCATATTTGCTCTAGGCCTATTGTAGTTAGCTAGTGCTTGATGTCAGTGAGGAGAAATAAATTTATTTTCTTCCTCCCTCTTCTGAAAGAAATTAACTCCTTAATGATGTTTATCAATTTCCACAGGAAAATACCAGCAAAAGCAGTCTAGCTTGATGTGATAAATTGTCAGACTTACTACAGAGTTGCATTCAGTTGGTGAAGAATTGTTGAGGCTGGTTAAGAAAAAACATGGACTGAACTTGTTGCTGATCTTGCACCTGGCTTGAGCAAAGGCTGACAACTGAATGGTGTGTGGCGTGGAGGCCTCATGGCCCGATACAGTCTCAAGGAGGTAGAGAAAAGCACCTGCACCTCTGTATCATGTGTGACTCCTCCTCCACCATGCCTAACAAGCCTTGTTACAAATCTGTTCCTTCAAGTAGATAATGATGGGTGCAAAGACTCTTTGGTGAAGGTCAGAGAGCCTTTACTGTCAACTCAGTAAGTGAAGGAGGAACAAAGTGTTTATTTTACATTTATATCAACTACAAATTTTGACCAAAGGTTACCAAGACTGTTGTTAAGTCCCACTAACATATTAACTTTCACATCCCCGAGAATGCAAATGAGAAGAAAAGAGAACATGGATGACTATAGTCACCAAAACCCCACCTTTAACATGTGATTATTTGACACCTTTGAGAAGGGTGGAAAATTATAGTCTGAAAGAAGAGAGGTTTGAGGGCAAGAAAAAAGAAAAAGATGAAAAAAAGAAAAAGAGGGGGAAAACCCCTCATCTGGCAGACCTGAAGGGATGCCTTCAGGTGAGCTTTGTACCTTGGACTGCATTGGAATATTTATTTTTATATATATAAATATATGTCTTTAATAGATCTTTGTTTCTATGTTTTTAGTTGTGACACACATTATAGTCTGTAGTTAATGCATTTATCAGCGGCCATTCTTAACATGCTGTCCTGTTGCTTCTGAAAACCATATTGTTCTCGAATGTGGGTCATGTAAGTTCTTATTGAACGTGTTCAGACCTACAGTATCAGAATGGTAAATCACACCATTCAGGAATCTGCAATTGCACAAGTTCTTATTGAACACAACCGGACTTATAGTGCTGAATTGGTTATGATTAAAACTAAACCCAGATGCCTCAAGCCTCTCTGATCTCTAAGGACCAGCTGGAATGCAAGCAGGTTATCTTCTGCCAAATTTCTGTACCCTTAATACAAACCTGGCTAACAGAACTATGAATAATTCCTACAATAGCAGAAACATTTACTGGCTTCCCGCAAAAATGCTGTTTGAAAACACATGCAGGGAAACTCCTTATTGTTATTTTTCACTTAGATATGATAGTAAACTCTTTAGAGCTGGAATTCTTTCTGATAAAGACAAGTGATGCTTCATTTCAGTCTGGCTACTTCCACAGAAAATGTAAGTAAATGTGGCAGAGTTGTGATTTAGTAAACAAGATTCCAATTCATACTGTAGTCACGTGAGACTGCCAACTGGGCATGCAGTGTGGACAAAATCAGACTTAGTTGCTTTCCAAACTGATTAAGAAAATTGGCTAAAAATATATAGCAAATCCAGAGAGAATCAGGAAAATAAGTCTTCTCTCTTCTATCTGCTGGCACAATGTAATTTCTTCCTCACCTTCAGAACAACAGGAAATGAAAACAAACAAAAATTTGTTGATATGATTATATTCAGCATGAACATAAGAAACACTAACTCTCCTGGTGAGACAAATTTGTAGTTTAATCCTTTACTCCACTGTCAAAGAATGGGTTTTCCCTTAACTTAGCAGTATTAGAAAAGCTTACTTCAGGAGAAGAAAGCATACAGAACAGACTAATTTCTGGCCAATTTCTTTAGGTGTCAGTTTATAAATGCATTATGCTTTGTCTCTCTTTCTGATAAATATGGACAAAGGCTTCTCTGTTAAAAAAAAAAAAAAAAACTAAAGCAAAATAAACAAACGAAAAAGTCTGATTTGAACTAGATAATTAGTGTGTCCTTAAATTTGGTATCCAGCAGCAGTAAGACACTTTGGAAGCTCTTTTTTGATTTTTAATATAAAAAGAGGACCCTGTCTTTCAGCTGAAATGGCTCCAAAGTGTCTATGCAAAACATAAGGGAGAGTAAGAAATACAATTCTCTTTAGAGTCAATGAATGATCATAGCCTCATAATAGCACATGTTTTTACCGAAAAAAAAAAACCAAAACCAACCAACTAACCAACCAACCAAACACACAAACAAAAAAACACCCCAAACTAAAACACAGTAATTTTTCTTGGTTTCCAGTAACTTCCCTCCAAGTTTGTACCATATATTGCTGCTCCACAGAATGCAGAACTGAATAAAGCCTGGGAAGATTATTCATATTTCTATATGTGTAATATTTCCTGGTGCTTCTATCAGTTACCCTGTGACTTCCAGTCTCAGATGGACTTCTGTCAGTGATTTCTCTATCACTCAAAATGACCCTGTAGTGTCTGGGCAAGTAACAGACAACTCTGGGGTTAAATTCCATACCAGTATCAGACAAGTATTCCTGTGACAACTGGTTGTAGCCAGCTGTGCGGATGTTTATCTGTTAGACTTACACTGGCAGTAGTGATTTCTTTCTTTTTCCTTCCATCTGCTACTTTTAGAACACCTGCAGGAGCTCAGTTAGTTGGTACTATTATTATATCAAATTCCATTAAAATTAGCCCAAGAGAATCAAAATACATAGGGAAGAATTATATGATTTATAATCTTTCTAAGCCTCAGCTTCTTAAGAAATAGTCTAAAGAGTATTTTCTTCCACAGATGAGCTTGCATGCTGGACAATTGCTACACAATACAGGGCCTCAACTTTGCTGTTAGTATGCCACTATTTCTCATAAAAAACAGAGGTTTGAATTGAGAGGGCTCAGAGCTCATTTCAGTTTCACATTCAAAGATTAATTAAACCTACTCACTAAATCTTCAGAAAAGGAAGATGAAGACAGTCTTCTGCATATTTAAAGCCTCCAGTGAGGGTAGACAAGGGTATAGATTTTTCCCTGTTTTACTGGATTAACTCCTAAAGGATAATTGCTAATATTACATCTACCACTGTGGGCAGTGACAATCTACCTTTAAAAGAGTGACTTGAGCATTTCTTTGCCTAAAGAAAAGGCAGCAAGTTTTAAAATTAGGAGCATACTCTACTGAGACTCAAGTGACAGATTCAAACCTTGAGAATGTCATGCACAGTTAGACTGTGACAGTGCAAGATACTTTTACCGGCAGAAAGTGAAACAGGGCAGCCACCTGACAGAAAGGAAAGAGAAAAATTGTCCTAAAAGTCACAAGGGAATCAGCATAACAAGTAGCAATGGGAACAGTGCAAGTTTAATAAAATCTGGTTCTGAGAAAGAACTAATGTAGAGGAAGCAACATAATACACATATTGCAACAGAAATAGCAAGGTAATTACACAGCACAATAACAATGCAAGTTTCTTAAAATAACTTTTAAAAAAAACCTGAAATAAATTCACAGAATTAATTACTTTTCTGCTTTGTTTTAAAAATCCAGTGAGCAGAAGAATTCATCCATGCGTTTCTTATAGTGTAGGTCATAGCATTATTCTTTCACAATATTTCGACTGTTAGAAACAGCCTTTGTAACTCGGTGAGCCTTTAAACGGCATTCAAATAGTTAACTGATCAAATGCAACAGTCACTACAGGGCAGCTGTTGGACAATGTTTTGTTACCATCGTTATGAGTTACAGTGTTTGCTAAACTGGGACAGCACTAACCCTATCATGTAGGCTAACAGCGGCAGAGGTGAAGTTATTTCTCTTGTCTAATAATGGTAAAAAAAGTCAAGCCCTTTAAAAATACTTCAGATTATGACCCTGTATATATGAATCTATTATACATCTGTTATATAGGAGGATGGGTGTTCAAAAAACAAAAGAGATCTCTGATTTTGCAGTCAGATATGACGAAATTATACATACATTATTCACCAAGTTCAACTCAATATAGATGTTCAGGGTTGAATTTTTCTAAATACTACACTTTAATACAGGTACTTAGAGTTTTTCTGTAACAATAGGGGATCCAATATCTACACTGTCAGATCCTGCCAAGCATGCATGTAATTTTTGCAAACCTCAGAGAAGTCTTACAAATACCAGAAGCAGAAAACTGTACAACCACTAAATAATGAAAATATAACTACTCAGTGAATGCAAATAAGAATCTTCCTGCAAAGAGACTCTGGTACATCAGTACACAGACATGAACCAATTAATTTCTTCTACCTTTATTTTTTAAGTTACTCATTTTTCCTGTGTAATTTACTTCAGGTTTTGCTAGTGTCACTTTTACATTCTTATTATTACTTTTTCATTAGTCTTTCCAGAAGAGGTCTTAATCTGAAAAAGGAAATTTAATGTTTATTTTGATACTAGCAATGTAATTATTTTAATGACATGGTTATTTAATTTCTGAAAATTACAGAAAGATTTTATTGAAGAAATCAGAAAAGCTGTCTTCTTGAATCTACCAATTACCATGTAATTACAAAACAATAGTTTATTTCTATATTCTGTAAACTAGTTTACTAAGATTTCCTGACCTAACCTTTTCTTTAATTAGAAAGTATCTGTAATAAAATGGTTACATTTACAGATCCTTTGAAAACAGTTGGGCTTATCTCTATGCAAACTGAAATCTATAGTCATCAGTAGCATTTCACATTTATAAAACTCCTTACTACTAAGAGGAGCTGTAAGTCCTTGATAGCTGTGCAAAAACCAATACATCATCAGTGACATTCAACCACCTCCAAACAGCCTGAGCAGTAGCTGATGCATTGAAAAGTATGTACAGTTAGAGATATGAGAGAGTTATGGCCAAGGACTGTGGGAACACACGGTGAGGGGTCCCATTAAACACCGCTGGCCCTTCGGCATCAGAAAAGAATTTGTTTTTCAAGGTCTGACAATAAACCATACTGTATGAATTCCTAAGACCAATGGTAGTGTCTGTTCACAATTTCAGCAGTGTTGATTGAGACATTCTGAGAAAGCAGTATAGCCTTCAAGATGTTGAGACAAGTGAAGCATAGATTAATAGAGTAAGGGTGAAAAACCTGCTGATATTTGTGTTGATTTAAATGGATCAATCTGTCAGGCTCTGGAGACAAGGAGAAAGCTTCAGTCATTGCTGGTGTTATAAAACAGATAGTAGGTGATAACTTCTATGCTCAAGTCTAGCATTGCCAGGATGAGAAGTTCTAGAGCCAGTAAGGACAAAAAAATACAGAGATGGTGAAAAAAAAAAATTATTTTCTGCAGTTGTATTTGAAGGGATGATGAAAACAGAAACTGGGATATGATAAACGTTCAAAACTTTCAAAAACAAGACGCCAGTTTAAATGCCTAAGTAACAGCATTTACAATGAAAACCTTGATTTTCTCAAAAGCATTAGTATTTGTAAAAAATATCTCTCTGTGCGGGCCACTTACAAACATGTTCATGTTACTTAAAGAATAAGGTGCATGACAATTATGGCACTTACCTTTAAGCTTGTTTCACTACAGAACATGTGACCTGCAAATACCTTGAAATGCCCTCCAGGTTTACATTTCCAGAACACCATAAGAGCTACCCTCAACTTTGGCAGTTCTAGCATTCAAAATGTACTTAATTGGTAAATCTTATTCTGCTCTGTCCATCTCTGTTCACTGAATAATGATTTTCAAGGCATTCATCACCAGGAGTTACTCTTACCTCTTTGAAAAATATAGTTACATCAAATTTAGTGAAGCAACACGGATCCCTCCTGGGAGTGGTAAACTATATTCTTCTGTTCCATCTCCATTCCTGATACCTCATGGTATAATTCCACCACTTACTTTGTGGTTCAGTCTGTGCCCTAATCAAAGTCCTCTGTAAGGAAATTTAATTCCTTACAATAACACAAAGTTAAGTGGGTCACAAAAAAGAAAAGAAAGGGGTTACTGCCAATTTAATGAGTTAAACATGGTAAACACTCAGAGTATTTGGTAAATTCTTAACCTAATGAAAAGGAAAGGATCATCAGCTAGGATGTAGAGAGGAAGAAAGAAAATCTACTGTGAGATGATTGACAAATTAGTGTGCTCAAAGACTAATTTAGCACAATCCAGACAAGTAACTGGGATCCAGAAAACTCCAGGCTAGCGTAATGTAGAGGTAGGATTGCATGGTCAGGAGCAGGGAAGGAAGAGAAAAAAGGTAGGGAAAGATTATGGAAACAAGCTGGAAGAAAGGTTAGCATACTTCAGTAACTTCAAAATTACAGAATGATTCACAGATAAACCCAAGACCATTCTGTCCACCTCCACACTAGCCAGGCAAAAGTCAGCTTCACTCCAAAAAACTGTTTCATTATTTTATCTGCCTCACAGGTGTTTTCAGCTCCAGAGCACATAGCTACAACTGAAACAGTTATACAGTTTTCCTTTAAGAGCTGGATTACATCATGTAGCTTGAAAAGCAAGCAGAAAACTCTTACCTGTCTGAGAAACACAATGCTACGTACACATCTGAATACCTGTGACTAGGATTTTGAACATTCAGCAGAGATTAAGCAGGGAGAATGCCTGCGCCACCCAATGGATAAAGTTGAAGAAAATACAGACAGAAAAATCTCTCCATCAGATTTAGATGCCTGTCTCTGACATACACCTTGAAGCCAGTTAATTCATCATCACAGTTTTTGTGAGAGATTGATGACTTAAAAAAAATAGTATTAAGGGAAAACAAAAGCGCTACTACTATTGAATTAGTTTTCTCCTCTTGTTTTTTCTCAATGAATACATCTTTTGTGCTTTATGCTAAAGCCAGTGCTATGAACGTTGTTAGTACAATTACAGGACCAAGACCTTTAAACAGCTTGATACCTCCTGTTACAAAATAGTGAAAACTTAAGTACCTTAAGTCCTTCTACTGATACGGCCTAGAACTGTCCCCACCGAGGCCATGATATTTTAATACCTTGTTTCTGTCCAAAGTAATTTCAGTTTTACAGAGAAAACACACACACTGAAGTATTTTGTATTTTCTGTTTAAAATGTACTTAAGATACATGTGCCTTTTCTTCTTAGTTTGCTCCTTTTATAAATTTCAACATTAATGGAAATCAACCCTTTGAATTATTCTATTCAACCAGTGCATTGATCCTGACTGAAAATGTTTTACACTTTTAGGAGTCAGTGATCCACACAAGACTTACCCTGAGCAGTGACAGGCATCTTCACAGCACCATGGGAAAAATCCATCTGGGCTCCAACTGATGCTGCATGAATGTGGGGTGTCCAGGATCTGAAAAGTTTAAAGACTTTCCATCTATATTTCTCTTACCATTCTTTCTTATTAAAGAAATTATCCTATTAAGCCACTTTTTGTTTGGTTTTACTTATTAAGATCCAGAAAGAGTTCTGCATCAGCCCTCCTGTTCAATCACATTCACCACCACTGCTACCACCTCCCTCTGCAGTGGTAGACACTCACCTAGTGGCTCCTCTCTGAAGTTTTAAACCAGAACACCTAAAAAATTTTGGAAGCAGTTTCAAAATGATACACAGAAGTGAGGAAGAAAGACCTCTATTTCACAAAAATGAGACAATGAACATGGCTTCTCCCAGAAAGCGTCTGCCATAAAGAGGAGGAAAAAAACATATAGTTGAGTGTTTAACTCTGTCATGCATGGAAGTTTGTAGAAACACTGTAGACTGTAAAATTTGTGTTTTCTCTACTTGTTAGTAAAAGGCAACTATGTGACAGCTTGATGTCTGGAAATTGTCTTTCTATGGAGTGTTTCAACAGTTTTGAGACAGTACAAACACAATGAAAAATTATGATCCTCAGTATTTTGTCAGGTAAGAAAAGGTGCCTAGTGGCCATCATAATTCACAGAAGCAAAAGATGTTAGCATTTTCCCAGTTTATAAACTTTATAAGTTAACTATCATTCAGTGACTAGCATTATCTATTCTCCAACTTACTTCCTAGAAGTCTTTTAGAGAAAAATGCTACAAGATTTAAAAGATTTAGCTTATTGACACCTCATGTCTTATTTGAAGAATTTTTTCAACATTTTTTGTGCATGTATGTGTTTATCAGGAAGGAAGTTACATATCCATGTGATGGAAGCTTTTAGAAGACTGATAAAGCCTACTAGTTTTATATTTTAAAAAAAATTACTATATTAATTTATTATCAACACACTTCATGCTAATGTTCATTTCTTATACATTGTCTAGACATATTCACCCTCTGTACAAAACTGTTTGACACTTGGAATATAAATTATCTGTGAGGATACAAAGACCATAGTGCTGATGCTATAAAGTTAACAACGACAGATGCTGTCTTGAGTGGTCTCAACTGAAGAAGTCAGGGTGACCAAACCTGGGAGCTCTTGAGCAAAAGAAGTTTGAACTGAAGCAGGCTTGTTGTCTTTGTTCTCCATTCTCATGTACAATGTTTAATGCTGCTTATCAACCGTCTCCCAAGCAGGCTTCCCATGCTGCTCATCTTATTTGTAGTTTTCCCAACCATTCCTATTCTTGTATTCAGCAAAATATCCTTCCCATTTCACTTGTGTTTATTGTGTTCTCTATTTTCTGAATTTCTGCTTGTTTACTGCATTTTATTTGTGTTCAAGTGAAATAACATACTTTTATTTTTCCCCTTTAAAGGTCATGTTGCTCATATTTACATAAATTGCTTATACATTGGCATGCTTATATCATTGTACCAGAAGTACAAGCTCTTGGCTTTGTTCCCCACATTGTTAATTTGGAACAAATTTAGAATTGGAATTCCAATTTGTGAAGATGCAAAAATTCCTATAAAACTATCTTCCCTTACATGTACAGCAGGGGATAGGCACAATTAGCCTGTCTTTTTCTTGTTTTATAGCCCAGTTGAATTTGTCATTAGCTAAACAATTGTATTCTGAGCAGTAATCAAGCAATAGCTCTTCCCTGTCTAAACTGTTATACTCCTAATAGCAAATATAAAATTTTGTGCAAGTGACTGGAAAGTGTAGATGTTTTTCATTCTGTAAAAGCTGGAGTTTCATTGGAAAGGCTGAGTATTCAAAACATAACAGCGAGCTATAAGGACAAAAATTTATACCACTGGCATGATGGAGTCAAATAGGTAAGCTTGTTCCTGAGATTAAAAAAAATGAGGTATAAATACAAATGAGTCATAAGTTCTTTAAACTGTAACTTAACTTTCTGGGAAAGATGATGCCTAAGTTCTAAGCAGAAATAAGCATTGGGTCAAGAAGTGGAGTTGTAAAGAGGAAAGAGTACGAAGAAGAACAACTTGACTTCTTTTCAAAGAGAGTCTAAATAGCAATCTTGAGTTGACTTTCCCTATGTATTAGGTCATTGTGAATTAATGATGAAGAAAGTCAGAACAGTATTTTTGCTGCCTCCCCCGTTCAATTAGCAGAGAGAAATCACAGTCTTATCAAATGGATGAAAAGTTAATACACAGGATTATTAAATGCAGTGTTAGTTTAAATAAATTCACATAATTTGTTAGACTGGAGAATGAACTTATCTGATAAACTCATTTGTACTACATCCAAACAATCATTTCTCCAGAGCACAAAAAAAGACCAAATTAAAAGCCTAGGAAATTTGTTAAAAGGTAAAAATATTCTTTATGACTGTGTAAGTTCCCTGTCATATAGATGTGTCCCTGATAACAAAGACATGTCTTTTAAAACTTTTATTTTAGAATATATTCCTAGGAGACCATCTGAGAAAGTGGAGTGTCACATTTGTCACAGAAACTAGTGAAAAAAAAAGGCTGGAAACATGCTCATTCTGATATGTTTGAAACAGGAGGAGGATGCAAGAAAGCAAAAGAAGCAACATCTGAAAGTGCTTCTTGACAACCACGTTGTTAGATTTTAGGCAGAATCTATGGAGGATGTACTAAAGAGGTAGCTGTCTTCAGGAGTGTTCAGGAAGGACAAGCATTTCACAACCCAAGCAACCAAGAAACTGACCACAAAGTCTATGGATGAAAAACAAGCCCCACATAGGGTGTGGAAAGTTTAAAATGCTCAGTAACAATGGCCAGACACCTGCATCTGGCAAGAAAAGGTATTTCTGAAGAGAAATGGAACCGATGGCAGAGCAAATCCAAAGATGTTAAGTAGGATTTCATAAGAAGTATTTGATAAGCAAGAAAGGTTTTATTCAAGATTTTCCCTAATTTCTAAGTTACTTTTAGAATTCTCAATAGCATACAAAAATTAAAAAAAAATATTATTTCAGTCATAACTACTGAAAAAGCACTGATAATCTACTGCAAACAGTGATTTCGAGATATTTTTAATTTTGTATTATTTGAATAGTATTCACACAGTATAGAGCCATCAGTAAATATCAAAGCCTGTGCTAACCCAATTTTGAAGACAAAGTCTCTATTTAATAAATAAAATCCATTTCACTCTTAATCCCTATTTTTTTATTACTGAGAATAAAAAACAGGAAACTACTGTCAATTAAACACTTTGATACATAGAATTAAACATGTAACCTTCCAGAGACCAGACAGAGGTCTTGACTGAAACAGCCCTTTAGTGCAGATATTAGCTCCTTCACTAAAGAATAAGAAGTTTTTTCAAAAATTAATACTTTTTTTTTTCCCCTCTTCATGAGGTTTTTTTGGGGTTTTTTTGTGGTGTGAGATATTAACTGAATTTAAGACAGCTGTGTTTTGTTTACATGTTTTTATGTTGTGCTAATGATAAGCAAATCTATTTCTTTTGTCTCATGTAAAATCATCAGTGTGTGAAAGGTCTATATCATGGGATTGCCTTCACTCCTTCTCCTGGGTGCACTGTTGCAAGGAGGAATGTTAGTGATATGATGTCAGTAAGGCTGCAGTTTGGTATAACTATGTCTTTTCATTACTTGTCATTAGAATTGTGTAAACGAGTGATACGAACAGAAGAGGAAAAAAAGGTTTTGACTCAGATAAAACTGAATACATTACTTAGGTAATGCAATGAACCATTATTTCATTGATCTAGATATTAGAAGCATGATTATTAGGGTGTCTTGCAGGCACTTAACAATTGAAATCCTTGTTATCTCTACAATGTTAGTGAATAAAAAAATAGTCTGTCTTCAATATATCCATTTATTCATAAAAGCCATATCCTCAGACAATTTCTAAAGCAAAGATGCTGTTGTGGTTTATCTTCAGCCACAACTAAGCACCACCCAGCCCATTCGCTTACTTTCCCCTGGTGGGATAGGGAAAAAATCAAAAGGTAGAAAACTCATGAGCTGAAATAAAAACGGTTTAATAGGGAAAGCAAAAGCTGTGCACACAAGCAAAGCAAAACTATGAATTCATTCACCACTTCCCGTGGGCAGGTGCTCTGCCATTCCCAGGAAAGCAGGGCTCCATCATACGTAAAGGTTACTTGGGAAGACAAACACCATCACTTCAAGCATCTCCCACTTCTGCCTTCTCTCCCCAGCTTTTATAGCTGAGACAACAACATATGGCCTGGAATATCCCTTTGGTCAGTTGGAATCAGCTGTCCCAGCTATATCCCCTCCCAGCTCTTTGTGTGCTGACAATGTGAGAAGCAGAAATTACCTTGACTTTACCTAAGCAGTACTCACTAATAACAGAAACATCCTTGTAATATCAAGACTCTGTTCATCACAGATTCAAGACTCAGACCCATACTGTCAAGAAAATTAACCCTACTCCAGTCAAAACCAGAACAGATCAAGAAGAAAAAGCTTATATAAAAATGAATTGAAAACCAGATAAATTCTTTCTCTCCTTTTAATCAACAGTTTGTTACTAAAATTAAGATGCCCTAAAAGGAAGTCTTATAAATAAGAAAGTACTTACCCAACCTATCTTATTGTTTGGTAAAAGTATCACAGAAGACTGATAGGGTTCAGGGTGAGACATCTGCATACTAAGGAAACATCTATGCTACTTTTCATCTGCACATTTATTTAAATTTAAAATCTACATAAAGGACATTCATATTTTAAACTTAAAGGTACATATATCAGTAACATTTCCAAATTCTAAGTGGAAAGAATTTTGCAGTCTTCTGATTAAGCACAGGTGTGTATCTTTGTCACTATCTGCCCTGGTAACAACCACAGAACTGAAGAGGGATTCCATTAGATAAATACAAACTTGACAAAAAGTTATGGTCTCAAGACCATAAGAAAAGACTCAGAGGAAAAGATGCAATCCTTCCCTTAACTTTTAAGGATTTAATTCTCTATTCCATTAGCACCAGTCTATCACTTCTGTCTGGATTTTGCTCCAGTCAATTAGCATTCAAAATTAGCCCAACCTGTGATCTAATCAGATGAAACCAACTGCTCAGATTGAACAAGAGCAGGGTGTTTTGAGCCACAACCATGAATTCTGAACAATGACAATGAATAGAGCCTGTGAGAACTATTCAGAAAAACATCCAGCCCTGTGGCTCAGCACTGTGCTATTGTTGCCTCTACTATACTCACTTTGACTAAAGAGAAGTAATCCAGAACTCCAGCTCTAAATTTTACCCTTTCATCCAGTCAAGAAATATTACCATCATCATAATAATTCAAGGACTGATCTACATTTAAGGTCAGATCAGAAGTGGGTTTAGAACTGAAACTTACCATGATCATGAGTGGAACACAGTGTCACGGCCCATGTGGGAGGTGGCATGCGTTTGTTTTAAACTCTTGTCAGGCTGAACGAAGACATCAGTCCATGTGTCAGGGAGCTCTTATGCTTTATTGTCTAGCTACCTTGACTCCAGTAATCAGCCCACTTTTTAGTTTCAAAAGTGTTGATTAACAAGCCCTTAATTTTTACAACCCACTTTGACAAACTCCCGATCTTCACATCAAACTTCAGTGTAGAGTACAGGGTAGAATATGATAGCCCCACTTTACCAGGACAAAGAAAGGGATGGGAGAAATAAAGAAAGAAAGGAGAGAAAGAGGAGAAAGAAAATCACTAGTATTTAGATCCTGCATTGGTCCTGCAGAGTGGATGGTCCAGATTTGGGGTCAACAAAGAGAGAGAGAGAGACAGGGGGAAAAGGAGAGAGAGTGGGACTGATACACCTCCTTTTATAGTTTACCTGGTACATGCCTCTTTTGTAAAACAGATTTTTCATGCCATTCACGTTCTATTGTTCACGCATGCACAGACAGACCTTTTGAACCCTCCAGGAAGTGAGTTCTGGCAGGGGGGAGTTGATGCAGGCGCACTGAACCTCAAGATGGAAAAGGAAATTGGCTCATAACAGTGCTGCCACGCCTCCAATAGACCCTCTTTTCCAATCACAACTTTTCTGTCACAAAAGTCAGAATGCTTGAGACAAAACATGCTTACACTATTATATCTGGTCCTCCACATACAGATTGAGGAAGAACTTTAACAGTGATGCCAGCACTGTTTTGGGGATAAAGTCCTACGGAAATATTCTTAAGGTTTGGACAATTCTGTCAACAGCAGAATGTGGCCCCATAAAATGAACAGGCTGATACATCTAAACTCATATGTCTTGAGAAATACTTAGCTAGTAGCACCTAACTCAGAAAATACTCTCAATACATTGACAAATTCAAAAGCTTATTGTAACACCAACCCATTAACCCAACTTACCTTTTGAATACTTATACAAGATGTCACACTCTGGACATGAAAAAGGCAGAAAGTTCAAAATACAAAACAAGTATGATTTGACAGAAAAAGAGTTTGTTGTGTTGTATAGAAACTGGCACTACTTTCATTCAAACCTTTCCTTCCCAATCTATCAGAAGGGCCCAATGTTTCACAAGTCATTAATTCTATGTAAAAATTCTTGGATAAGCAGAGAATGTAACAAGATAGAAAATGCAACTAATAGTGCTGGACCTCCAAAAGTATTTACACTTACAATTCAGAATAAATACAGAACTACAGAACTGAGTCCAAGACTGCGCAAATTAGGATTAAAATAAATTTAATAATTTTAAAAATACAACAATTAAAACTAATTGAGACAAATAGAATTAAGAGCTCATTGTGTAAGAGAAAATGGGAATGGCAAAGAAAGAAGAAAAGCTGGGAACTAAAGAAGGTCTGGTAAAAAATTAAAAGCACAAATTCACAAGTTCAAAAGCTGTTAGTGTGGTTATGCTGCAACTACGGGTAAAGGAAATATGAGATTACAGGAAAGTTACAGAAATGCATGACTTTTGTATACCTTTACTTTGCTTTTCTCAGTGCTTTTTCCCTTTCAGTTAGATTTTTGTGAAGTAGTTTCTTGTAATCCCAGTGTGGGGCAGCAAAACTCAGAAAACTGAGTCTAGGCTCTCAATGAAAATTTGAGCAGGATGTTAGAGTACATATAACCTACATCACTAGCTGTCAGAATTTCCTGTGTGCCAAGAACATGTTACGGAAGAAGCAGCTGAAAATTGTACACAAAATTTAAGAAAGTGAAATATTCCCTGCAAACCTTGTTACATTTAACTCACTTCTACGATATATATAAGATCTCAATAAAGATATTTTATAAATAATTCATTAGTTTAACTTTTAGTGTATGAAATTTTATTAATCCTTTCTCCCCCATGGAAGTTCTTACATGTGTTTGAACTTGCTGTCTCCTTCCTGTAGCTATGCACTGTTAGTAGAATAAGCATTTGTAAATTTGTACAATGGATAAAATGGTCTTCTTAATTTCTGTGATAGCTTTCCAGAACATCACTTCTATTCCTTAAGTGAAAACAGTAACTTAGATAATAATACCTTAGATAATAAGTTATTTGAATGCATTCTCTGGAGGGGGAGGAAAGACAAGACTGAAAGGAGATGTTTATATAATTTTATCTCACCCACAGAATAAGCCACAGTGGTTTTCAGGAGAGACAAAGCAAAAAACCAAAATGAAGTATATTATTGCACCAGCAGCCTAGAAAATAGGTGTATTCAATGAAAAAATACATCTTATTTACATATCAACTTAATATCTTTCAACTTATCTAGATCTTCCACTAAAGGGAGAGATGTGCCCAACATTTGAGAAAATTTGAGAAAACTGCAGAAATATGCGATTAAAAAAATTAAAGCCGAGCTTCTTTCACAGAACAGTAAAACAATGTGAAAGAGAAGTCAGGAAAACTATTCTTATCAGAAGACAGGTTTGTTGAAAGGAAATGCCATTGGAAAAAAGTAATTATTAAGAATATGGTCTTAAGGGAAATTTTTATAGGATAATTTTTATAAGAAAATTTTTATTTCCTATCTAAGGTTTGTCAAGTATGTTGAATGCCAATAAGAACAATGAAAGTGGAAGTGTCATGTTAGGTACAAAATGCATTTGTTTAAATACAACCTAGAAACTTTGTCCCAGATTACTGTAAATTAATAGGGATTTTGCTCTTTCAAGTAAAAGGTCTTCAGACCAGACATAACCCAATACTAGTCAAGAAAGCCTCTTCCTATAAACCCATGCAGACTATTCATCAGCTCTATTATTCCCTAATGTTATTCTCTTAAGGTATGTATTAACAAAGCTAATGAAAAAATGCACTTAATTAGGATTTCAGAGAGTAGCATTGAATATCTGAATATGAGCCATATCCATGTTTCTGTTTAAAAATCATTATTATACTAAAATATTATTATCATTATTATAACACACAATTCTCCAAAATTTCTACACTTTGAATTACAGGTAGTGTAAAGCAAGAAAGTCCTGTAAAGAGTTACTGAAGTGCTATATATGATATGGGAATTACTGTAGCTGTACAACAGAAGTAAAGCTCTCGAATGTGACTATACAAAGATCCTGTACCAAGGTACAGTGGCTATAAAATGATAAAAGTAGTGAGGAGAAAAATATGTGGTTCATCAAAGGACTGATGAAAACTCACAGAAAATACCTTTCTACAGACTGAAAAATACTTAGAGGATCTTTAAAGAATAATAAAGCAAGAATCAAACATTTTCTCAGTGACAGAAGTGTGAGAACTTGGTAAATTGTTGATAATAGATGTAATACTCCTTTTTAAAATATTTATATGTTTTAAAGAGGATGAAACCCAGGGAGAGAACATGAGACACAATGTATAAGAACTTGTTAAGTTCTTGAAAATGAGAATGATGGCTTTACGGAGAATGAAGCTGCTGGACCAGTGTCTTAATCTCCTCTAAGTTATAATTTAACACTGCCCCAGTTAGGCAGTCTGTATTGTGAATCCACTGTTTTCAGGACCAAGAGACTGGAACAGCTAGAAGCAGACTGAGAATAACCCACTGTACTTTACATCAACAGTATTGGTTCAAGTACCTACCAGCCAGTTGTCCTCATAGTGGCCCTGGGAACGCAACAGTGACATTGTGCAAACACTTACTGGAATAAGCACGTTCAAGAGTAAAATGTGTTTTTATAAACTTTCACTTTTATGTTTAAAAAAAAAAAAAAATAGTTCTTACCAAAACACTTCCCTACAGGATATCCCTAAAATCACAGTAGTATTTTTTTTTTAATGCAAAGAAAATAGACTGTAATGATAGCTTGAACTAACTGGTGCGAGCCAGGTGGATAATCACACCTTAGAGAAGGGTTTATTTTGAGGGTTTTTTTTAATCACTATTCAAGATCAAGAGCTACAATTTTTAAATGAATAAGTCTGATCAAAGGTTGAGAGATGCAGTCAGTGGCTGAATAGATAGAGATACCTCTATCAACTGTGTAAATACCATTTCACTCTTGATAAATTTGTCCTTATAAAACTGTCTTGCATCCCTTAACATTTTCTATTAAGTCATTTAGTGTAAATATGAAAACCAGAAAACATGTTTCCTAAAGAGCAAGTCCTAAGGAACATGTATGTCTATATTTAAATCCAGGAACTTTATTCTTTGTGATATGAGTTTAAGGTTCCTTTCATGCGGATGAAAGGGATCAAAGTAAGAGCATTTCAATGGTACATGGAACTCATTACTAAAAGAGAAGAATGGAGGGGATCCAACCTACACGTTCCTTACATTCTTTTTGAAAGGCATTATGCATGAATGGATGAAACTTTAGTTTATTGTCTTACAACAATTATAATTTCTGTTCCACTTGAAACAAGTTCTGGTAGTGTCTCAATACTTTTTAAATCAAAAGAGAGAATGATATTCATCTGCTTTATGTTGAATTGGTGCTCAGAAAGAAGGTATGAAATGGACAAAACTGACAAACAGTGGAGGCAACCTTTGAAGGGCTGGCTCCCTACTTTCATTTCTCTTGCTTGCCTCTGGGCAACAGCATAGATGAATAACTTCTTTCTTTTTCTGGTTCAATAGATCACCAGCACTGTGAGAGCACACAGGAGATGTTGCTTGTATTCAACTGAAACATCCACTATATTTGAGAGGTTATACTGCCTGGTTGTAGCCTTTTTACAGTCAGCAAAAGGCCTGTCTACCTGGTGAGCTTCAGAAAGAAGTTTAAAAATAAACATGTTTATATATGCATCAAAACAAATCCTGGGACAAAAAGTAAGGACCCACTTCAAATGTCACTTAAACTTTGCTTGCTGCCTTCAATGAAACCTTTTCTGGTTTGGTCCCCAATGATATAACAGCACTGTGAACTTTAATACATCACTGTGGAAGGTACTCATTCTCTGTGCTAAAATAAATCTCCCCGCAGGCAAGCTTAAGGCTCTTTTGCTTTAAGCTTCTCTAGCATTCACCTTAAAGCCTGCAATGCCTTTACCCATACCAACCTTGCTTCTAAAGCATCATCAGTAAGAGTATAAAACATAAGGAGACTTAAATACTATCTTGTGTGGGATCCAATTTTTTTCTTTTTAAGAATTTGCCCTTTCCAAAATGAGATTTGACAGACTAAAAGATCTTTCAAAAACATGGTAAAACAGTTTTGCTGCACTTCTCTCTTTAATTTCTGCACTACTGTGGAAACTGCAGAACAGAGACTACAAGGTGTTTTTCTGTTTGTTTTAGGGGTTGTTTGGGGGTTGGGATTTTTTTTACACAAATTACTTCTCAGAGGTTTATATTTTTAATATTTTTTTTTTTTAGATTTTTTAATAAAATAATCCTGCTGATTGAATTTGAGAAACTAGAAGCCTCTTCCAAGGCCTCAAACCATACTATCATTAACTGCGTCAATTTTGAGGCAACTGCACTGAAAAGTAAATCCTTCAGGAAAATAAAACCCATGCTTTACAGACTGGCTTTTTGGACTATGCCAAATTGTCATATTTGAATAAATACATTTCGTTATGCAGTTCTCTGGTGGGCATTATGATTTGTTGCTAAATGACTGATTTTTGTTGTTCATATACTAATGAAAACTATAACCACTAGAGACATTAGAGATTTAAAACTAATTTAGCATTTGAGCAGCTAAATTGATACCAGTCTTTGAGAGACACAGCAGCAAATTACTCTTACAGATAGAATAGGCAAAAGGAGACATATATTTTATACACAGATTTTTCTACATTACTATGATTAACACTCTGTCCAGTAATGAAAAATAAAATTGAAAATAATGCTTATTTAAGTATTTGTGCAAAGCATACAAAAGAGCACATACCCCTTTCAGTATGACAGTGATATTGAGTACACTTAAATAGCTAGAAATGTGATACTTTGCAAAGGAAGAAAAATACTACATCCAATTCCAGGGTCCTCAACAGAGGAAGAACATCGACCCGTTGGAGCAAGTCCAGAGGAGGAACACCAAGATGATTAGAGAGATGGAGCACTTCTCCTGTGAGTAAAGGCTAAGAGAACTGGTGCTGCTCAGCCTGAAACAGAGAAGGCTTTGGGTTGACCTAATTGTAACTTTCCAATACCTGAAGGGAGCCCACAAGAAAGATGAAGAGAGACTATTTACAAGAGCATGTAGTGACAGAGAGAATGTTTTCAAACTGAACAGCGAAGGTTTAGATTAGATACTAGAAAGAAGTCCTCTACTGTGAGGGTGATGAGGCACTGTAACAGGTTGCCCAGAGGAGTTATGGAGCCCTGATTCTGGGAGTGTTCAAGACTGGGTTGGATGGCATCCTGAGAAACCTGGTCTGATGAAAGTCCAGAGCTCCCTCCCGCTACCCCAACAGTCCCCCTGCCATGGCAGAGGAATAGGAATTAGGTGATCTTTAAGGTCCCTCCCAACCCAAGCCATTCCATGATTCCATTATAATACAATACAAATTACTACAGAAATTCTATCTATTGTTTTAGAGTAAAAGCATTTACATAAAAAATTCTACATATTTCACAACATTTAGTCATTTAATGTATTACACAGCAGCTCAATGTGAAGAGTGCTACTTAAGAACCAGTTGACATCATGAGTAAATTTTAATCCATTCTTTCCCTGAGACTTCATCCTTTACTCTCAATGTCTAGGTAAAGTTGATGTTCCTCCCGATACAGCCAGAAGGTCAAAATATCTACAATGAAGGAGAAAGAATCTATTATTTTTCCAGTTTGGCCTTGAGAGCATTTGTGATAATCAAGGATGGACATACCCATTAATAAACTCTTCTGACCGTAAAACACCAACAAAATTACACATAGTAGAAAGATTCCTTGATTAGCATCACTTATATACAACAGACTAATCAAGGAAAGATTTCCAGTATATATCAACTGCCATCTCACATGTGCCCTACTTATCATACATTCTAACAGCAACCAAATCTCTAGATGTTATCAGAGTTTGACATTTTCCATAATTGCTTATGAGGCTGATGAAAATTTGGTTTGCATGAAGTCAATCCCTAGCACAGAAAAGTACTACTTGTCTGTAAAATGTGCTACGACTCCCTTTTTGTTACTGAAGAGAGAATAGGTGTATTCTGTATTTGTGTTATCTACATCAAGATCTATGCTTTGTTTGGGGCATTTGATGACTTTTTATAAAGTCTATATCTGCTTCATCACAAGAATCTCTGCTGCTTTTAAATCCAGACAAAGCTTAAAGCTTTCATGGGTGTGATTACATATAATGAAAGGGTTCCCAGGAAACGAGGCAGGCACAGTGACAACATTATTTGTGTGCCATTTTACAAATTGAAGCAAACAAGATTTACTTACATTTCGTGTTAGATGAAGATCTACTTCTACCCACCACGAGAACTCTCTAACAGTGGAAAACATGATTTAGTAATGCATAAGAGCATAAGATTTAAGACCCTAGTTACTTTATTAGAATTAGAGTAGATGCCAGAACACCAGTTACAATTAAAGCCTATTCTGTCAGTCAGTTTCCATCAGGTTTTCTCACTTAAAAAAAAAAAAAAAAAGTCTTAATATTGGCAATATAGTACATGTAAAATAATCTCAAATAAGAATTATCATTACCACTCATTTCTTGAACAACAAAAATAGCATTTCATTCTTTTTTATTAAGTAACTGGCCTAAAGCTCTTTCCTGTGTGTAACAGCAGCACATTTTCCTCTAACCTTTTTAACTCTAAATGCAGCTGGCTGGGGTTTTTTTCTTCCAGCTGTGTAGAGGATAGAACAACTAGAAGCAAACTTCTCATAAGACAAAAGCAAAATAATGTTTTAGAAAGAACTGTATTTCTGCCTCAAAAAATACCATCAGTGGAACATATCTGGCAATAATCCAAATGACTTGTTCTGACATACCTTAAAGTAAACCAAATAAATATTTCCATCTGACTTTTTATTTTAAATTTCACAGAATTTATACAAAAAGCAAGCAAAAAAAAGTCAGAATTAAAATGAACCATTGCAAAAATTGTCAAAATTAAGAACTGCTGCTGATCCAAATCATTTTATTGCTTTACATTTCACTAATATGTCCTGTTTCAGTTCCATTTCATGCCCCAAATCACATGACTGACCAATAAAACCCTACAAATGGAAGAAGACTCAGAGGGGATGGGAAAGAGTTGCATGTCCGTGAAGCTCAAGAAATAAAGCAGGGTGTGACTGAAATAGCTTGTGGAAATAAGCTGATTTCATCTCAACAAAAGGGACACCAGAGGGAGGCCTTTGCTTTAGCCAAACACCTATCAACAACTGAATGGATCCACTGGTGATTCCTTGAGTTTATTAAAAGAGTGTGAATGTTTCCCTGAGTTAACCAGACTGTCATGGAGGGTTGGGGTCAATACATGATCCAGCCCAACATAGAGTATAAAAGCTAGACAACAAGCAAAGATATTTAAAAGAAAACAATGGGCTTGAGCTAGCTTCAACCCATGTATTTCTTCCTGGCAATTGTGGATGTCCAGTATTGTCGTGGTGAGCATTTGAAAGACGCTGCTAAGGGAATCACACTGGGATTGTGATTGAGCTGTAAATGCAATTGCTGCATTATTCCTCTGCTAAGTCAGAAATCCTGTATGTCAAATATCTTCAAATAAGTGAATTTAACATTAAATATCACAGCCTTCGTGTGTGGAGTATGAAAAAGGTCTTGGTCAGGGAGTATTTGACTCTGACAACTCAGGACAGGGATATTTTTTTCCCAGAAGCTAAAAAAGTTCTCAGTTCTCCAGCCCATCTTTTGTCCCCCAACTTTTGTGGGACAAAAGTTATTAAATTTGCAGTTTGAGTGACATGCATTGTGGACCACAGGTCTGCATTTTACAGAAATTTTACAAATTTTACATTTTACTGCTTTCTTTGCTTTGTAAAACAAAGCCCACTAAGAGACATAGAATCCCTAGTTAAGTTTATCAGCTTTCAAACAGGAACAGATCAATCACATAAATTAAATTTAGCTCTGGTATGTCACAGATAAAAAAAGGTGTTGAAAACAATTTTTTCACTTCCCTTGCATTGATGCACAGCAGCCCTTTCCTCCAGTCTTGCTCGTAGTAAAACAGCTTTCTAGGATTTCTTGACTTGCAAATCGCACCCGTTGGCTTTTTATTGAAGGTCTCACTCTCCCACTGTCCTCCTATCCCCAAAAGATGGTAGTCTTTGCTTCTTTTTACTTCTCCTCTCAGGAGCTCCACTCAGAAATGACCCCACCCCAGTGTACTCATATTGTCCAAGGGACTAACACAGATAGTTTCACTCCACACAGGTGGGCACCTTTGGACAAACCAAGGGGCAGCTTTTCTTCACATTGTTTGGCCTTTACCTTTTAATAGAATATTTCACATGATACACAGGTAAGCTGTGTGCAAATACATCATACAGTTACAGCATTCTACTTCTATCTTCTTGCTATAAGGAAACATCTTGCAGAGCTACGTAGTAATGCAACAGAGGCAAAGTTCCTACAACATGTACCTCAAAAAAAAAAAAAAAAGACTATCTGGTTACTCGCTCCATATAACACATTAAATGAAATCTGCACAAAGTCTGCCACAATCCCCACACAGTGATTCTCTTTCTTCTCTTACCTTATTTCTCTGCACACTGCTAAGTTTTCATCTTCTCAAAACCTTGTTAAGTTTCATAGTCTTGAAATGCAGAAGCACCTTGAGGTTCTTTCACCTCACTCCCACCGGTAGGACTGATTTATTTCTACAAAATAGTCTGGGACTTGTTTTTTTTTTTTTTTTTCCCATCTGGGTGCTCTTCATTAAAACTGCTCTCTTTTATCTTCCTTCCCAGCACTCTTACCTAAGTATACCTTATTTTACATGGTGTCCAGCAGAGTTCTGTTGAGTAGTTCTTTGTTAATTATTCAATTCAGATGGACTGCTGCTGATGCATACACAGCTTTCTGGGGTGGGGAGTCTTTCTAGAATTAAAAGAGTTTGATTAGCTCTCTAGCCTTCTTTAGGTTTGTCATTTGAGCAAGCACAAGGATTTTCTGTGCCTCTCAAACAGGGGCGGGGGGACATTTCTTTCTCTTGTTTGTAAATCTTCAGGATGTCTGACTGATTTCCTGTAGTCAGATTCATGTGTTTTTCCCTCATCTAGTCAAAGTTCCTCAAATTCATGGGAAGGGAAGGTCTGGGAAGGTTTGGAAAGGAAAGGTTTGGGAAGGTTTGGGAAGGGAAGGGAAGAGAAGGGGAGGGAAGGGAAGANAGGGAAAGAAAAGATTGGGAAGAGAACGTTTGGGAAAGGAAGGCTTGGGAAAGGAAGGCTTGGGACAGAAAGGTTTGGGAAGATCTGGGAACGGGAGGTTTGGGAAGGGAAGGTTTGGGAAGGGAAGGTTTGGGAAGGGAAGGGAAGGTTTGGGAAGGGAAGGTTTGGGAAGGGAGCCACAAATTAAACAAAACTTTGGTTGTGAAGTTTGTTGCATGTTTCATGAAATTTTCAATCTAACAATGGCTGGAACACATGCACTTCCAGATTTCAGACAAGCTGTGATCCAATTAAGCAGCATCACTATGGTAGTCTTAAGGAGAAACAAAAAAGTGAGAATGGCCTTCTGGTAACTGACTTAAAGTAACATGGGCTAGCAGAGTAAATATGAACATAGCATACTAATTTAAAATTCATGTATTGTGAGAAAATGAACAAGTGCTTTTAATAAATTTAGTATCAGTATTCTATGTGTGGTTTTCAGCCCATCAAGCATTCTCCTTCCAGGAGTGCATCTCCCGCTTAGTTCTTGAACAATAGACACATGTTTATGACTACTGTTTCTATGTTAGTGGTTCTGTTTTTTATAGCCTGAAACAACTTGCTTTTATCTCTTCCAAAAACTGACACAAAGAAAAAGCCTTCAAAAACGTAAGACTGTAGAGTATACTTGTTAGCAGCCAAGAGATTGATACAACATATATAAAAAATGAGAAGATGGGTATCGTTTGCCTAATGAAAGTGTCATCACTATCTTTTTCTGAGTCTCTCCATTGCCACAGTATCAATTAATAGAAAATGGTATTGCAGTGAATCACCTTGTTCAAGTATAAGGGCTAAAAGAATTATTCAGAAAGAACAAACAAGTCTAAAATAACACAACACAAATAAGCCAAGTATCTGTCAGTCACGAGCAATGTCAGTAGCTATGATCTACCACTTCTTCCTTTTTTCTTATAAAGCTGCCAAAGGATGTGTCAAGCAGTGAAATGCAGAGGTAAAAAAAAAAAAACAAAAACAAAAAACAACCAACCAAACAAAAAAAAAGACTGTAAGCAAGGGAAGGAAACAGAAGCTGAGGAGAGGAAAAAAAAAAAACAAAAACAAAAACAAAAACATAACAAAACCAAAACTGAACAAAAACCAAAGCAGCATTAAGTAATTCACCTCATAACCATCTACTACAATTTTACATTAAACTCAAACAAAATGTAGATTTCCAAGAAAAAGAAGAAAAACCTATAACATGGGTGGTTACAGAGAAAAGGTGATGAGGAAAAACCTTAGCATATTTTTGTTCCTCTCCTTGCATGTTTCCTGTATACAATCCCTTACTGCATAATATAACATGATCTCTATTGTGCAATTTTAACCTATCCATCCTGTTCCAATTTGTCTCAGCATATTTTTAAAACAAAATGAAAGATGTGAGCAGGAGTATCGATCTATGTGGTTTTAAAAGCAATTTTGGCCCTGCAGCTGATTAAGCTGATAAACACATAATAAACCAACAGTAAGATGCAAATGCTATCAAGATGCTAATTCCATTTATACTGAACACTACAGCAGGCAGCAACTTCAGAACTCATTCTCTCTCTTTAATATAATACTAACACAGTGGGATCCCTCTGAGGAAGGAGGAATCTCGTTTGTAGGTCTCAATGGAAGTGTCCCAGGAGATGCATCTGAGGTTTCTCTTAGGCAAAATAAAGTAGTTAACAAAGATAACTTGGTCAACAGTTACCCTACTCCTACAGAGGCAGCACTGGTGAAGATAGGTTCTTCAAAATTCCCAGTCCCATCCTTCAATATAAGGCAGGCTTGAAGGTCTTGAAACTTCTCTGCATAATTAGGAAAAAAAGTGCCTTTTGATCCATTCCTTTAGATGGGTACAGTAGGTCGTACAGTCTATCAGGTATTATCAGTGTAATTGAAACTTGAATATTTATTCTGTAGATAGAATGATGAGAAGTAGAAGTTAAAACAAGAACCTTATGCTTTTAATGTGAAATTTGCTGTGCTGAAAGTGAAATCATAAATGAAAAGCGATCATTTCAGTAACTTTTCGCAAGAATAAAATCCGTAGCTAACAAATAAAACTTGGTGAAAGTTTCTAGCTTCTACAAATACAACTTTTAACAGCAAATTCAATTCCCTCTAGTACAGATCAATGGAGGTACCACTTAAGAGATTACATCTTTACGGAAAGAAAATATTGGCTATAGATTAACTGCACCCAGATTCCCACTAAAGAAAAATCTGAAATCCAAGAATGAAGTTTATTCGTGACTGTAAGACTGAAACAGAGGTGGTTTAAAGAAAGATAGGGACACCATAAATTAAAAAATATATAATAATATGTAACATAAACTGATTATTTAGTACCTTATAAAACACCCAAAATTTTCTGAAAAATCTCGTCACTGAAATGTCTCTATCAGGCTGCAAAATAAAGTCAGTTATTAAACAAAACCTCACCATGGCAAACACAAAAACCTCTTTTAAAGACCAATTGAAAGGTAGTATCTGGTGAGCCCAAAGTGACCAGGCCTAAGCGAGCCTGCCTGGCAAAGAAGGAAGCATTCGGAGACTGACCACTAAGTAGCCTTTAGCATGAGCAATCTGCTTCTGTCAACAAGAAATTCTGACAAGCAGCGAGGTCATGGCATGAAAAAGATGTTCTCACATGGTAAGGCCAGAAGCCATGCAATTACTTCTGACAGGTACTTCTCAGTAATTGCCACAGACATGGTTAGAAAAATAAAAGTTTCCTAATAAGAGAAAGGTCTTCAAGAAAGTTCAATAGGTAGTTGTTGGGCCATTCTCCAGTTCATTTGAAATACCTCGCATTTTGTGATATTCCAAGCATGTTCCAAAATCTATTCAAATTGTAAGGATTTTCAAAAAGGCAGGCATGTTATTGAGGCAAAAGCTTTCTTACAGAGATGTATCTGCTTTCATTGCTGGAAGCTAAGAAATTGTTACTGCCTTCTGGTTAGTAGTACCTACTGGTACTAATTCACACAAGTGTCATTAGTGATGCTTTTCAGTGGTGCTTGAACAATTTTATTACACGTGCTCTTAGAACCCTGAATTAAATGCTCAAACAGTGTGAAAATGGCAAGAGATAGAAGTGATGGTAGAAAATCTACTATTTTGGCCTCATCCAGTAGAGAAACACATGAATAAATGGGGAAGTTTGAGTTGTCAAAAGGAAATTGCTGTAGAGTTACAACATAACACCATGTTCCTCTGGGTTCCCAGTGCATAGCTCAGGCTAGTACATTCAGTAACAGATCAGCCATAAATGGATAAAAAAGAAACTTCAGGGACAGTGGAAAAAAGGGAGATAAAAAGAGATTCTGGAAAGAGAACATTATAGCAGCCTCCAAAGTAAAAGGAATGAAAAATAGTTGCATCAAACAGACCTGCAGTTTACCTCACTGAAGAAGAATGTTGTTTTTTTCTACTAAAAGTGATAGCAAATTGAGGTAAAGTGTAAGAAAGAAGTACTAGGTAGTAAGCTAGCCTGCACTCCTTTTTTGGCAACACACAAGCACAAAAAAGAAATTCAGAAGTGGGGGCAGATACCAGGAACATTTAGTATAGCTGAAGCAGACTAGGGGAATTCTATAAAAATGAGAGACAAGCACAACCAGTCTGTAATTTGTAACATTTATAGAACCAAGTGTAAGATTAGAAGTATTTCTGAAACAAATAGGAAATGAAGCTTGAAGCACACTAGCAACTTAGGGAACAGTGGAGACAAAAAGGTGAATGTGTCAAAAGTCCCTTTGTCACTTAAGTTCTATAGCTTGCTGGCAGTAATACAAACCAAAACTTTTCAGAAGGGGAATTAAATCAACAGGATAGCTAACATGCAGTGAATAGGATGAGGCCAGTGAGCGGAGACACTTATGAAGGCTGAGGTACTGTAGGTTTGGGAAGAAACTTAAACAGTAGGGGAAGAATTATATCTTTAAGAAGGTTGTCAGCATGCAGCCTAAGGGGGTGGATGGATCAAATTCTGCACAAATTGAATAGGATCAAAATCCACTTTAAGTAACGTAACATTCAGAATGAGCAGGTAGACCCTCTTCTCCATATTCTTTTTGTTTGATCTTGGCTAGCTTCAAACTTAGATGTACTGTATTCAGACTTGAAAGGGCTATGAGAGTTGAGCTTCTTTCTAGCTCAGGTTCAGAAAGCTCTCTGGCTTGTACAGAGTTGAGATGTGAAGCTACAACTAAGAAACCTATGAATACAAATCTGCAAGAAACTTCTCTTACCTATGAAGCACCTCTGCTCTGATGTGCACTTACTTAACCTCCCCTTAGCTACCTACAGCACTTTTGCCATTTTTCACATTTCATTTAACTTAGTGGCTCACACCTTTACAAACTGCTTTGTTACTAGCACAGAATCAGTCACTGCAGTGACCTCACTGACTCATTTCAAAATTAAGAAACATTCAACAACTTACATATGTTGAGAATAGTGTAAACTTTTGACAGTTTACTTGGACTGAAGTGCTGTGGAAAGTAAATCCTCAGAAAATGTTAATAGATTTGTTTATTCAAGTCAATTGCTAATAAGAAGGTCTCTTGTCAGTGAATTGTGCCTATGTGTTGTCACAGAGATGAAGACAAATAATTTCAAAATTTAAAAGCAAACCTACTTTTGTATTTAAAAGATAGGGACAGAACTTTCTGTGGATATGTTAGCTTTGTCATCTCCTTTCTTTGCTTTAAGCTAATACTGACTACTACTTGAGATGGTCAACTGACAATGCTGAGATGGCTTCATTTTTACAAGAATATTCACTATTCCTCAGCATAGAAAACAATCATGCTCTGAGAAACATAAGAAGTTCCTAATTCTGCAAAAAAAAAAAAAAAAAGACCACGAATACTTAAAAGAAAAAATAAC
Source organism: Oxyruncus cristatus (assembly GCA_013399855.1). Classification (NCBI taxonomy): domain Eukaryota; kingdom Metazoa; phylum Chordata; class Aves; order Passeriformes; family Cotingidae; genus Oxyruncus; species Oxyruncus cristatus. Next base: position 22,106 of record VXAY01006779.1, on the reverse strand, counting down.
AAATTGTCCTAGTTTTTAACTTCAAGTGTCACAATTACCTACACAAAAAGTATTTTGTCTTATTCTAAATTTGAAAGAAAAGTTCTTCATGATAGAATCAGTCAAGTTGTTCCACTGAAAATACAATAAAATGACAGATCAGTGATTTATAGGGTACTTAGCTTATTACTAGATTGACATATTAAGATGTGGCTCTATGGGGAAAAAGCTGTCCATGATTCTTGAGAAATCATAACAAGAATAATATTCCTGCTCTTTTTTAAGGTCTAAAAGTTGTAGAAGGACATTTTAAATCAAACTCTTCAAATTAGTACAGGATTTGAGGGTTGAAAAATAGTGTGTAGAGTACTATTTATTATTTTGTCTGGTAATAAGGGTAGTTTTTAATGTTGCCACCCTGAAAACAAGAAGTTGAACTCTGAACTTCAGTTTAACTACCTGAAAGACTAAAGCATTCAAATTAGTCCTTTATCGTGCATTAGCAGTTCCAACATTTATATTCAAGTACATTTCCAATCTCTTTTGGCACCTTCACTCACAAACACACTGCTGTCACCCAACATTATGGAGACAGGCAGATGGTTTAGGGACCCTTGGCAGAACAACAACACAACAAAGCAGTTATTATAATTGAAACTTTCTTTTAACCTCGAGTCTGTAGATAGGGTCATTTTACAAAGCTAGGATCAGAGACCCTCTGCAGATCAGGCAGTTTTAACTAACGTTCAAACTCTCCTACACATCAGGTCAGTTTTTTATAGATAAACAATAACTTAAGCTTAAAGTACACATACAAAACTCAGTCCTAAGAGGAAGCAGCCAAGGAAGGCAGCCCTGACCTCTGAGAGAGAGTGTTCCTACCCTCCCACAGATCCAGCCCACAGCTGACTGGGACTTGCTGCTGCATAGGGCAGGGCGCCACAGGACTTTCTCTGTTCTGCAACAAGAGTCATTCTGAGTGTCCCAGGCACCTTGACCCCATTCAATGGATAAAGGTGTTCATGGCCAGTGACTGCATACCCCACAAGACAGTGCACCAACATTTAGGAGTAGGAGATCTGGTCATGACTGCCAGTTGCTCCAGAAGCTTGGTTTCAGCTCAAGCCTAGCCTTCCAACTGTTGTTGGAGTTCACTCTTGAGAGCAGCAGGAGCCACTCCATGAGGGAGGACAAGCCAGAAGCCAAGTGTGATCCTAGTGCAGGTTGGGTACCCTTACCAACCAGGCACAGTCCTACAACACCCAAGGAGGACCAGGCTGGGGATGGGACTCATTAGGTTGTACACCCAGACAGGGTGAACTTTTGCCTCAGGTCTGAGGTTAATCTAGGAAGATGAATGTGAAAGTCACAGAACCACAGGATCACGTGGGTCGGAAAGGACCTCAGAAATCATCAAGTCCAACCCTTGATCCACTACCACCATGGCTACTAGACTATGGCACTAAGTGCCACATCCAGTCTCATCTTAAAAAACTCCAGGGATGCAGAATCCACCACCTCCCTGGGCAGCCCATTCCAATGCCTGATTAAATAAAAAAGGATCAGGAGACAACGGAACTGAGGTAGACATGCAGTGTAGGGTAAAGGTCCACCTGGAAGACAAGGCTGGAGATGAGGCTGCCTCTAACACAGGTCTGAGATGCCCCCTGGACATAGGGTCAGTTGTAGCTGTACAGCACAGTTCAAGCTGAGATTGGAATCCCAGACCTGATGTTCAGTGGAGCCTCTGGAGAAATGATCAGAGGGTCTGTCAGCAGAGGCACCATGTGACTCTGACAGATCTGGGTCTTAAGAGCTCAGGTGCACTCAGTACCTTGACTACTTTTTCTCTATTAAATATACTCAAAAAACCCCACAGTGCTGGTCAGAACTTATGTGAAATTACTGTGATGCAGAAAATTACTTTTACTGTTGCTTCCTGCTATTAAAACATTTTCTTGCTGAAAAACAAGGACCTACTTTGGGTTTCATTTTAATTTAATTCATGGAACTAAAATAGAACATAATAAAACTCGCTACATCCAAAACACAAGAATTTAATTCATTTCCCTGAGATCATACAGCTCAGTAGTTGAGACTTGTAAGAGGGTAAAACTGATCAATGTGCAATAGTAGTTAACTGTTCTATCTGTGCCCTCAGTGAATTAAAACAGCTGTTTTCATGCTAGGAAAAAAAATACTGATGTATCTATATTTTGTATCACTTTCTTTAGTAAGCAAGATGAACAATCTTACTAAAGATTTTCCAATACTTTTCTTCTTTTTTTCCTAATGGAACAGCAACATGTCAGGAAAAATAACTGCTTTGAGTGAAGCACATGTCTATTACCTGGATGTGCACACAGTTGATAATGTGGCTTTTATAATCCCCTCTTTTTTGCTTTTACTTCCTGTAGACTCTGTGCTTTTATATGTGTAGTAATAGCACTAGCTAATATGCTTTGTGCTTTGTACAACACATTGAATTCCCTAGTTTGTTATAAATACAGTGCAGGTGGCAGGTCATAAATTGAAAGACCACATTCATATAAAAATAGAAAAGTCACACAGTTGTCATTTTCGAGAAAAAGACAACAATTTGGTACAGGTATAATCATATCTCCCAAGACAATTTATAAGACATTTGTTTACAGACTAAAAATTCACTTGATTCATGATCAAAAAGTAATTTTTCTAGGGACCACTTATCAAAGGGCAAAAACATATTCACAAAAGAAGGCCTTTTGTACTTGCTGCCATAGATGACTACCTCAGATTAACATCCTATAAATGCTTTAATTAAAAATATTCTACAAATATTCTAAGCCTTTTTTAAGTAAGAGACAAATTTACTTTTGGAAAATCCTTTATTAAAGATGTGTGTTGTGTTTCTCTAACTTGAGGTCTTTAAAAGTGGTTCCAATTATCCGTTTTCCTAAAAAGAAAACTTATGATACCAAGTGGTTTGGAGCATTACAATTTGTGTTTGTCCATTGTTATACTACCAAAGGGGTCCAGGATATCCAAGAAATCCTGAAAACTTAAAATAGGGATAAAAGGATAAACAAGTAAGGGTAGAAAAAAGTCACTGGGGGATGCATAAGGTGGTAAATTAATAGTACATGATTATAGTATATATATTTCTAACCTGGATTAGAAATTTCTATGTGATTGAAAAGCAGTTGCATTCTACTAATATCAAAACTTTCACATAATCATCTTTTTTCTACAGTTCATGCTTTAGAACTTTTTTTTTTTTTTCATTTGCTATTTTTAAAGAGAAGGATATATTGTTAATGGAAAGGAATAGGAAAATTACCTAGGTTATAGCACATACTGCTCTGTCTTTTCCAATCTATTGTATTTGTTAACAAAATGCATAACTCTCTCTTACTTGGTACATCTTTCTCACTAAATTTCAACCAGAACACTTATTTGACTACGTACTTTTTAATTGAGCTTTTATTCAAATATTACTCTTAATCAGTTTATGTCAACCCACGTTGGTACAGATTTATTTGAATAAAGATGGTTCCTAGACACCAGACCAGTAGTGATTGGGTCAGAACCATCTTGTGGGGGTATGTGTGTGTGGGGGGGTGTAAGGACCAGGCTAGGCCTGCAGACACATGATCTGCCGGCTCATGGCAGGAAGGCACATGTAAGGCCTGCAGCCAACACGGCTGCACCCCTCGCTTTGGCTAGAGGGACAGTGAGTGGTCAGAGAAACCAGAAGTCCCTCCTAGGGGGAGAAACCAAAGTCTATAAACAGACACTCATGAGGTCTCCATCTTGCCTCGGACTCTCTCCTCAGAGCTGCCAAGATTTGACTTTCTTAGTGGTAACTTTATTTTTCTCTCTCTTTCTCTCTTTATCCTTTCTTCCCTTAATCGCTTTTCCTTTACTCTTGTGGGCAACTTATACACCAATTGTCTGTATTTAACTTACATTGTGGGTATTTCACTTAAGTTTGGGTTGGTGTATGCCTAGTAACTTGCTATTAAGTGTGCTGCTTTCGTGAATTGAGTTCTTTGTACTGGCTGATAACGTGAAATGTTTTTCTTTGGTTCGCATGTTATTTCTGTAAAGCCCTTTTTGCCAAAATGCCTATTTTCTCACCAAATTAAAATAAATCTCTTAGAGATGACTTTTTTTCTGGACAGGAACTCAAGGTATCAAAGAATCAAAGACTTTGCAAGAGTTGGTGTAGGTGAAATCTCTTGAAGTTTAAAATTAAAGTGTAAAATATGTAAAGCTTGGAGCTTCTGGAATGGAGTCTAACAGTAGTGTCCATGGAAAAAACAAAGGAAATTAAGAGCAGCGTGAAAAAACCTGTTATTTCTTTAAATAAGTTTAAAAATCTTGCACAATATTTTATGAGGCCAGGAGACAGGTTTAACAGCCTAATGTTACTATTTAATGAAGATCGATCGTTCTCTATTGAGTCTGGTTGGGATGGAGTTATTTTCTTCATAGCAACCCACACGGTGTTGGGTTTTAGACAGTTGACCAAAACATTCTTGATAACACACTGGTGGTTTAGATACTGCTGAAGAATGCCTGCACAGCATCAAGGTTGCCTGTGTTTCCCACTCTTGCTGGTGGTAGGCAAGATTTTGGGACAGGGTACAAGCAGGACAGTGACCCAAAGTAACCAAAGAGATATGCCATACCATACAACATCATGCTTAGCAAGAAAACCATGGTGTGAGTTTTTCCAAAGAAGCCATTGTTTGTGGATGAGCTAGGCATTGGACATCTGGTGGTGAGTGACTGTTCTACCTCCACTTATTTTTCTTTTTCCTTCAAATATGAAACTCTTTTTATCTTGCCCAGTGAGGTTTTTTATTGCTTTTGTCCTTCCCACTCTCTCCTCCATCCTGAAGAGAGGGTGTGAGCAAACAATTGGGTGGGAGCTTACCTTCCAGCTGAGATCAGCTGACCAAACATACAGATAACCCTTGAATAAATGTAGTTTTCATGTCATGGTGATGAGAACCTTCAACCATTGCAGATTCTATTTACTAATTTAAGTGATTTTAAGGTAATTACTGATTTTTTAAAGTATGATTTGACACACCATTTTAGCTTTCCTTTAAGAAGTGCTGACTATATCACAGATAACTGTAGATGTTAAACTTCCAAGTCATTTATCTGTTCAGATTCATGCCTTTGTATTTATTGGAATTAAATTAGTATTTATAAATATAAATACATGAATATATAATTTATAACTATATATCTTATATTTTAAATATATATATATATAATTTTCTA